>CM060865.1:19610677-20157346 GCA_030737845.1 Acorus calamus | reverse complement strand
CACCCTTTACAAGCCGCCTTGAGATGAAATCTGTTGTGGATCACCGCCTTTCTCTTCGAAAATCACTAGAACATTTCCTGTTGGTTGAAACCAAGATCTAGGAACATGATACCTGTTTCAAAGCAAATAACAAGATGACATAACAAAAATTGATTTGTTAACCAATAGAGATGCTTTCAGTAGATGAAGTACACATAAATCGAATTAGAATAAAGCCCTATGCTGGTAATGGATCCAACAAGACATGGAAAGTTTTAGTTTTGAAATTTTTAGTAAATGGGTTCTCAAATTGATGCAGGATTCAGACTTAAGAACCCCATTGGTGCACCTTCCAGAAAGAGTAAAAAACCCTGCCTTGATGGAGTATTCACAATAATTTACCACTGGCTTCTTTCAGGTGCAAATAGTATGAATGAATTGACAATAAAATAAGATTGACCATCAATTAGAGGATATTCGACTTGTTTATATTACTTTCATGATTGGGTAGTTTCATATCAAAAGATATTCTCCAGGAAAGCCCATAGAACCATATAGAATGGAAATGGAATCAATATTGGCTACATTTCTTGGTGTTCTTAATTTAAAATCATACTATTACCATCTCTGAGTTGGGTCTCCACAACCAGTTCGACATTTAGTTGGACTGAATTTGCCTCTGTAATCGCAGGTTGAAGAGCATTCACCATGTATGGAACTCTTCCTTGGCCAGTATCTTCCAATTGGTTCTCCATTCAGCCAAGCTTGGCCTTTCCCCATGTATTTCATGTCCAAGGCAACTGGTTCAGTACCAGATGGAGGATTTTACAATGGCTGCAAAATTAAAATAACAGTTCTGGAAGAAAATAGAATTGGGTTGTCGAAAGGATGCAATAAAAGTGTAATAGCTTTGTGCTGAATTATAACAAGTTTTGAAATCATGTGAGGAAGATTTTCCTGAGAAATCTTCTAGTCTCACTCACTTCCAAACAGATTAAGTTCTTTTTTAAATTATGCTTCCTGCCACTATATTCATCAATGTTCCTTTCTTTTGGTGGCAACAGAAAAGGAGGAATGTATCAATGTTGTTCATCTCCACTCTTTTGTCATAATATTGTTATAGCTGTAGGATACAAATGATGGGCTTTCAATAGAACATACCTTGTACCAAGTCAAAGGTTGATTTTTTGGGGGATTTGAAGTAGACATCCATTTTACATTATCCAACCCATCTGCCTCGTAAATCGTAAGATGCTCACCCTCCAATCCAATCTATGAAAAAATAAACAGAGGGATACACATAATATGATCATAATTGTGTCCAAGCATAACGAGAAAATGTACCAATGTAAAAATTAAACGGTTAAAGATCAACATAATTTCAACTTTGCTTGTTCCAATATGTATGAGGTAGCCTTTATAGATCTCTCCCTGTAAATGATAGGATCAATTTAGTGAAGGTATTTTCATTTGATCAAAATTTATCCATGCTTTACTAAGTAGCAAGTCTCCGGGTTGTATATTCACTACTGTCCCCAATGGCGAGGGACAATAAAGACATTATTTCGCATGGTTTACTGGACCCATTTGGGCTCCCTTCGAGTATTTTTGTTTCTTCCTTTTATTTCGTGGAACTGTTTCCTCCCTTCAATAATATGAAGTGGTACAGTTCCTACCTTTGATCAAACAAACGGCTATAGCAGTTTGGAGAATTACTCAACGTATCATAGTCAATCCTATATCAGCACATCTAGATATGAGAAAACAGACAAGGGATTCTTGACAATTAAGGTTGTGCTGGTACAGCCCATGGTTGTCATCACTGTATTTGGTTTATTCAAAGCAGCTGACCTTCTGCCTGAGACTTATTGAAGATTTAAAGGAGGTTTTAAGAAGATGTTCTATGATAAAATCAGAACTCTCAGTGTGGTCAGCCTCTCAAAGATGCATTACTATGACCGAGAATAGGCTCATCTGACCTCCATGAAGAACATCCAAATGCCCAAGCAATTTTGATATGGGTAATCTTTTCACAAAAAAAATTAATTTTCCAGCAATAAAGTGCAAAAGAAACTTCTAATAAATCCAATCAACTGTAATGAAGTTCAGTTTAACATAGATGAATCCGGTTACCCTCGAAGGACCACTCTGATGGCTTGTAGTGCATCACAACCTCATGATGATGATACTGTAGGGATAAGGCTAACTAGTAGCCCAGAAACCCAAAATGACAGCTATGAAATCAAATGCAAGAACCCATTAACATGATGACATTAAACAGTTACAATGGTGGCTTTATGATCAACATGACTTCTAAATTTTTGTTTAGCAGGATTGACCCACCTTGGGAGGGGTCCTTCTGTTTGTTTTCTATTCTTGATTTTAATTTTCTTATGTATGGAGATCCTCGTCTCCATCTTGTTCCGCGGGCATATTCTTAATAAAATCACTCCAATATTTTCCTCAAAAGAAAAAAAGATCAATATGACTTCATTGATTGATCAACAAGAATACAGAAAGTTCAAAAAGTTTACCAAACCAATGGACATAGCTTCCTTTGCTTCACTTATGTTCTTCATTGCGATTTAGGATTAAGGTTTCAGAATGCAGATTGAACAATTTTCTCAAATTTGGACAGATTGAACAATTTTCTCAAATTTGGACAGACAACATTACCAGTTTCAAAAAATTGAGTTATGACAATAGCTTCCAAGGACTGTGATCAGCTCCTATCAATACCTTGACTGTAGTTCAACTAAAAATTATGATAGCTTGAGGAAACTTCAAATGAATAAGAAATCTTTCTCTAAGATAATTCCATGATAAACATTTTTCCCATGAACGAACTTTGAGAATAGTGATTTTAGAACATAGGCCCTGTTACAGAGATTCTATCCATCTGGAGGAAGACTCAAATAAAATTCTGTCAAACTGTATGATGAATCTCAATGAATCACTCTTCAGAAGAAAATCTTGTAGTATTAAATATATACTGATACAAATGAATCTGATATAAAGAAGGCATAAAAAGAGAAAGTTCTATCTTTCCAAGGAAAAATATAAGTAGTACCTTGTAGTTCCATATATTAGGAGACAGGTTTACAGTTCCATTTCTAAATCCATATATCTTGACACTGGTTAATCCTGCTCCCACCGAGTCATAATGTGGCCCTCCATTCTTGAACAAAAATAAATACATGTATAAAAAACTAATATTCACAAAATATAACATCTGATGAATTCATGCAAAAAGGAAATGCAACTCCAGCTCATATCATTCTCAACAAGTGTTATTGCTGTCAGCTTACTTATCAAAGTTTGAATGATCATGATTTGAGATCGTTTACATCCTACTAACCTGAGGCTAACTTGGGCAGCAGGATTTGAAAAAGGAATCGATCTTTTGATGTTATTTGACGTACAATAATTTCTATATGCTTATTATGAATCTGCACCCCCTGAGATCGATAAACTTTTTGGATCTTGTTAACCAATAAAGGTCTTACTGTTGGAAAAATGGTATTAATTGATCCCAGTTAGTTTGTTTTGAAGCAAACCCATACCTAAAGTTAGGGATTTATCTATAGGTAATGTGGTTCCAATACCTAACCAAAGGGCTACTGCAGTACCGATCAAAAAGACTGGTAGCTATTGGACGACGAAAGGGATTTTGGAATTTATTAACATTCTCCAAAAAGGGTACTGTAAATAATCCCAGCGGTACTGAAGCCATTAAAAGGTCATCAATTCCTAATGAAATAGATGTAGCAGTGGCTTGCCGAAAACCAGAGTCTTTACTTGATCCAGGATGTGTGATGTATATGCCATTCCAAAGTGATCTATTAATCTGCTAATAAGTCATTTCATGGCAGTTCCATCTATCGCTTTATTGTGATAGACCACATTTCATAGGGAACCTCAAAGTGGCTCTATTTCATTATATTCCATCTATATACAAATTCCATTCATTTAATTGTATTAACATCTACTCTAGGAGGAATGTTTTTATGTGGTGCTAACGATTCAATAACTATCTTTGTAGCTCCAGAATGTTGTAGTTTTTCTGTATATAGTGTCAAATGGATCCATAAAATCGGTAATTAGACTCTAATTTGAAATTTGAGTCGTTTTTACCTTCTTCCTTCAAATATATATATAATATATATATATATATATATATCATTCCTACTCATAATTCAAGTTGGGTAATTCTGAAAAGAACTCTTTAGACATTTCTTGAGTAAATAAATGGTCTTTAACTATTCTTTTCATGGGGATACAACTCACGGTTTAAAAATGAAAGAAACTTATGTTCTTCCAAAGAGTAGATTCAGAATTAAGGTAAGGAATTAGAAATATGAAAATAAGAGCCTCTATTCGTAAAATTTGATGGTTTAGTAAAAGTAAATAAAGCAAGTAGAATCAACTTTGAAACAATTCACTGCGTTGTATTGATATTGATCAAATATCAATAATAATTTTGTGATCCAAACAAAAAAAGATATGCAACTAGGCAGTAATTTTTATTGAAATCAAAGTAAAAAGGAGTAAGGATATAAATTGGATACATCTAAATCAATTACTTACTTGTAAACCGACAGTCATGCTTAAAAGATCAATCTCATTTTTCCCAGCCTTAAGATGAACTGGAGTTTTAAACTTGAAAGATGATTTCGAGCCATTTCCATATCCGCTGCCTAAAAAAGCAAAGCAAATAATGTTATTTTACATAAATATATAAGCTAAACAATACTGGTAATTTTCACGGGGGGGAAAGGTAAATGACACTCTAGAGACATGATCAAAGATGGACATGAATCATGCGCAGATAATGGGTTTCCATTATTCTGCATCTGCTGAATGTTTTTGCCTCAGTCCAATTTGCACATCTGTGTGGTGAATTCATTTGCCTTGCTAATAACATTAGGGTTTCTGTAAGAGAGTGTTTTTCCTACCTCTGCCTTTACTTGATAGTCTTAAATTTACCATTTGTTAGTATAAACTAACAAACTAATCTGTTCGTGGCTATTTAAACTTCTGGAGGTGATGCTTAGGGGTTAATTTTTGTAAGAGGTTCTCCCTTCTAAAGAGTTTTTATCTTCCTATCCTCACTCTTCTTTCTTTTAATATTTTTTACAGAGATCTCTCGTCTCCTTTGTTCACATCTTTTATTGACAAGATTGCTCCTATATGTTACTCAAAAAAATGTCTTCGTATGTACCATACATATGATTTTGCATTTTACAAATATGCATTATACTACCATATTAAGCTTTAAACAATCAGGAAGGTCCAAATCAGAATATGAAAGATGTTATGGGATTGACAGAGAAACTGGTGATATGAAAAATAATGGTGTAAAGGATTTCTATAAACCTTTCTTGGAATAACTTCTTAATGATTTGCAAAAAAGTCAATGAGATATGATCATGATCAAGCCCACAATAGCTCAGCTCTAAACAAAGAGATCATCAGCATACCTTTAAGATTGCAACAGATCTTAATCATCAAACAAGTCAGTATACAAGCATGACAGAAATATTGCAAACACCATGCTTCAAAGTAAAAAGAACCATCTTTATAAAACTATTTTCTTGTAGAAAGGAATGGAATGGGAGATCAGCTGCAAAGAAATATGAATAGACATAGGACCTACTCTGTGCTTTAAGGATTACAAGGAACCAAATAGAGAAAAATTAGATATTAAAATAGGTAGACAACAAGATAGAAAAAGATGGACACAATGGAAACCAACCAATCAAGCTGAGAATTCGAACTTGTTGACATGTTTACAGGGTAAAAAGTGCATAAAGAACATTGTAGAAGAAATAATGAACAAAAGAAGAAAAAATGAAAACCTGCATTTATGAAGTTGTTCAAATTTACTGCACCAAAATATGGATGTGTATTACGATCATGTCAATTTTATGATAGAATTTGTTCAATAATCCAAAACCAGGCCGAGCAGTATTTCAAACACCATTACTTTTACAGTATTCCCAAATGATGCTCAAAGTCCATCACTACTGAAAAGAGGAAACACAAATCAGGATTACCACCTTGAAGTTCCTGATTCACAAATGCTTGGACAGCATGTCCTTTCGATCAATTGCAAGTATTGGAATGCTTCCATTGTGCAAGGTGTCTTCATTTTCCTCCACGAAAAAGCTGTATGATAAATATTTTGAACGAAGTTAGCAGCTATCTTCATGTCTCACCACATTGAAGGGATAAATTATTACATACTGTTTGACTTTTACTTTCTGATTTCAACTGTTTTTCTCACAAGTCCTGTTATAATGTAAAGCTTATCTTGTTAAGTGAATGTGAAGAAGTTAAACTCGATTATAAGAATAAAATTAACAATCCTGTTGAATCTAATTGGAAAAAATTATATCCCATATATTATATTAATATAAGTTCCAGCATTATTATCGTGTCAAATGGCTTGGAAAACAAAGTGACACCATTCTCAAGTTCCATCAATAGAAAAGACTGGGTTCATTAAAGATTTTTTTTGAAAAATATAGGAGCTATCTTATTAAATAAAGAAACCCCAAACAAAGGAGACGAGGAATCTCCATACAAAATTTAGAGGAAATTAAAAAAGGATAGATAAGGAAATGATAAGGACTCTTGGGAAAAGAGCCCCATACACAATAAACCTTCAGAATGTTTTCCCCCAAACCATAGATTACTCATAATGGTCAAAGGAATATCCACTCCTAAAATCACGGTCGTCGAGTCTCAGAAATTCAAAGAAATTGCGACCGGTGTTTTCAACGTAGAAACTGGCTCATAGTGGCTCATAAATAATTGACTATAAACTAGTATATACACGTTTATTGTCCATGTTTGAACCTCAAAACAAGCAACTATTAACTGAAATTAAACTTCCAAACTTTAGATAATTCTTGGCTAGTTGGGAAACAACTCAATTAGCATATGTGTATTACATCAGAAAAGAGAATATGCAGTAGAATATAGGGAATTTTCTGCCTTCAAAATCATGCACAATAATCTGGTCACACTCAAATAGCCACGGTCTAATATATAAGTTCTTACAAAAGACAGTCTACATGGATAAAGAAGATCCTCAGACAATAAGTGAACCAACTCATATAGATTCTTAAACTCCAACTTAAATCACAAGAAAAAATGTTACATTTTAGAGCCAAACATTGCTAACCTTGTAGTATACCAAGATAATCTGTAAGATCTTTTGTTGTATTGATATGATCAACAAATCCTCTTGTAGAAAAATCAGCGTTCCCCCAGACACCAACCTTCTCCGTGAATACATCCCATTTCAGATTTCCCATTTCTTGACCAGACACTGACACTTGCAAACTCTCTATTGTCATATCGACAATCGAAGTTTGGGAGGAAACCTGAAAAGAATTTCTGGTAAGCAAAGCAAGTTACAAAACACCTGTGCTTGGCAATACTGGCAATGTTACATGACTTGAAGCAATTACTGCATGCATATAGATGTTCTGCGAACTTTTACATAAACTTGTTAAAGACAGAGTTTACTGAAACATGTAATCAGAGACCGGATCATTTGTTAGCTACTAGCTCCATCACAACTCAGTTTTAAAACAGGGAGTGATTGTGCGGGTGAGTTCGCTCACTAGCTGTGAATCCATATAGGATGTCTCTAGTCCATCATTGCATTATATGAACTTAAAAACTCAAACTCACTTTAAATGGAAATTATAATGATTGAATATGTAAAACCTCAGCATGAAAAGATACTGTATATTCACCAAGGAATATGTTCCCAATTACATATTTGACCCATCACTCCATCAGATAGTATGTATCCAATCGACCTGATATTATTCACTAAATCTGAAAAGGAACTATTTTTTGCTTGACAAATCTACAGTTCATCTTGCACAAGAAATTTTTACTTCACCACTCAGAATGTAATCAGTTATCAGTCTTGAACCCTCGTGCGCTATCAAGGACATTAATGTTGATGAACATGAAGAACTGAGTACAAGATGTGGGCCTTTCTTGCAATACAGAAATTGGTGCGTCGTACTGGCATTTCATCTACAAATGCATGTTTGTTGAAACACTGATAAATAGGGTTTACTTATCATCATAATTCTTAATTCCAGAAACACAAAAATAAGCAACATTGTTGGCATCTTCACTCATTGATGGAGAAGATTTGACCTTCAAATTAAAGCAGAAATCATTTAGTGTTGTACAGGGCATATAAATTTTACTATAAAAAAATTTATAAATGTCAAAGCTGAAGTATGGCCGTGGAATATGCACCTTCGCGGTGTTGAAAATCACATTCTTGCAATCAGGAAGAATACTGACAGACCAAGCTGGTACATGATATGACCTGTTTTGAAAGTTTATTATTTTATCTGTTTTGTCATCCATGTTGGCAATGAATGCAGCACAAGTTCCTGATGAATCTGCATAAACATGAGCCTGCAAAGGCACACAGGTTTCACAATGTAGGTGAGTGATACTGAAAATTACAAAACAACAATTATATGAATAAATGCTATTTGCTAACAAGATAGTTGCAACGACACTGTTTAAAAATATTATCTATTTGTGCACCATATAAGACAGTTGATAACAAGAAAGGATTTCATTTTTTTTTCTCTCAAGCTCAGTTCAGTATTTAACAGTGTCCCACCCCCCCTCCCCTCCTCCCCCCCCCCCCCCCCCCCACCACAACACCCCAACTGAAAAGGAGTTGCGAAGGCATCAGACAGAATAAATTGGCTGGTATAATTCAAATATATAATCACTATATCTTACAGGCTGATACATCAATCTAAGTTATTTTTGGAACTTCTATGCTCTTCTTATCCAAAATTCAGAATGCCTACCAAACTGTAACTCTGATATCTACTTGATACTTCTAAGGAAATCTAAAGGATTTGAAGTTTTCATTTATTGCCAAGTGAATTCAACATTTCATTAAATTTTCCTAAGAGAAAATAGAGATATTATATCAATTTTTCTTTCTCACTGACTCTTCTAGAAGTATTTTAGACCTACATGCATTAAAGAGCTGTTCACTGGTTGCATGAACCTGAAATGCATAACCAATAAGGTAGGTTATCAAATCTGCCATGTGGTGTAGGCCAATGTCCAAAGACCACATGGCAGGCCCTTGTCATGCCCAACAAATGCCTCCCAATAATCGGCACCATATATACATATTTATATTAGGTTACTTAAAATTACATCAATCCCAATTCGATGGGATGTGGGATTTTAATTCATTTCCCTTATTGAGGATATAATAATAAAAAAAAATAAGCCTTTACAAGTCTCCATTGGATGTGGCACAGATTCTACATAGAGAAAAACCTAGCCTCAGAAAGAGGGACAATGACACACTCAAGGTATGAGGCAATGCATGGAGTGGCAAACCTTTCTTAGGATGAATATTGGGTGCTAAACCTTATCTGTCACTAACTCCAGTTCATGCATCTCCCAAAATATTATCCGCAAGCTTATAGCATCTCATGAATACTTTGTCAAAGTTTTGAGAAACACCTGGAGCAATATAGTCTACCATCTAAAGGATTGGTGCAAATTCATCTTGAAAGCTGAGACCCAGATATGGATTCCAGGGAAGATTTTCTGAGTGGAGTAAGGGTGATCTAATCTAGTTTGTGTAATCTGGGTGGTACATTCCTTATGAACCTCTGCCAGCCTTTCCTACTTTCCTTTCTCCTCTAGCTTCCGCTTGTAATAAGTAGTCTATCAGTTGCTATAAAATTGGTGGACACCACCTTTTCTCAAAAAAAGTAGAATAATTCTACAGCATGTTGAAACCAATATCTTTCCATGGATTTAAAGGATGAAAATGAGGACTCACCTCTTGTAGAGGGCCAAGTGAAATTGTAGTTACTTTGCCATAAAGCAACACATGCTCACTTGATTTTATAGCTTTATGCAGTTCCTTAAGGTGTCCCCATTTTGGAAGCCTTGGTAATCCTGAAATTCAGTTTTGAAAAAACCTAATCACAAAAAAGCAGTGGTTATAGAACTGGCATCTTGCATCATTTGTCATCATACTTTGGAGGATTTTGATTTTGTTTCAAGAGACTCCTCTATATGAAGGCACAATATCAACATTTGTTCATCAAAATGGCGCACCATATTCATCAATAGGAGCATCATAATCATAGCTTGTTGTGATGAACGGTCCTCCAGAGGTGCGCCCAAAGTTTGTTCCACCATGATACTGAAACAAATGAAATGGTGCAAAATCTATAAATAATGCTAGATTTCTAAAGAAAAGCATAATCAACTTAAAAATACATTATGTTACTTTTAACGATTAAAAACTTATTTAAAGTTGTACAAATTCTGTATCCAGCAATATACATACCAACTTAAAAATACATTATGTTACTTTTAACGATTAAAAACTTATTTAAAGTTGTACAAATTCTGTATCCAGCAATATACATACCATGTAATAGTTTTGAAGACTTCCACCTTTCTGGAAAAAACGGGCAACAGAGAAAGCAATATCTTCAGGAGGTCTGTGAGGATTTGTATCTCCAAATGTTTGAAACCTGAAATAATACCATGAAGATGAATGGCAGCACTAGATCATAAAAACTTCTAATATATGATAATTTAGCATTTTAAATCATTTTCAGGCAATAGGGGGTTGGTCTCCTATTTCAGAAATCTCCAATGCGTTGCGTCTTATAGCCTTATTTATCATGGTTTTTTTTCTTTATTTTTTTTATTTCTTTGGGGATCCCCTATCTCCTTTTCTTTGTTGGGGTCGGGGGGGGGGGGGGGGTGTTGGGAGGGGGCAACATTTTCTAATACAAATGGTCCTCTACTACTCCTACCTTCTTTCAAAAAATTATTTGATAATTTCACCTTTTATGTGAATATTGCATCTCATAAAATAGAGTTCGCACCATTCGTGGTCTGCTGGCCTATTGTTTGGAAAGGATTAAAGGAACAGCAAAATCGTCAGTAATAGTGATTAGTTAGCAACTAATGTAGGTGACAAATCAACCTCTGGGTGGCAAAACAATAACACAGCATTTAAGTAGGTAGGGGAGCTGTACTTGTTCTGTGTGGACCTTGTATCTTGGGGGGCCATGAAAACACCTAATAACAGAACTCTGGCAGTTGTATTTTGGGGATTTGGAGGTTTGACAATTATGTATCTCTCCATGCAGTTCAATGTTTTATATATTATCAATAAAATTACAACACCTTTAGCCAAAAAGAAAAAGAAAAAATAGAGGCCACTGAAGAGTGTTCTACTTTGAGTGGGCTACTGCAGTAATAAAATGTGTCTTTTCACAAAAAATATCTGTTCACTATAAATCGGAAGTTATTGAAGAAAATTATTATGAAAAATCTTTTCAATTATGACAAGAAGAGACGCATTTAGATTTTCATATATGATTTACTTTGCTCATATTTTCTTTTCTTTTTTTCTCTCATTCTTCATCTTTTTTAGATAAGGTTGGAGCATCATATTATTTAAATGAGTCCCTAGAACAAAAGCCGAAGACGACAGATCTCCAAAAAACAATAAAAAGAAAGTATGAGAAAGTGAAACAAAAAAAACACCATGAAAATGGGAGAGGGGAAGTCGAACCCAACCTCCCCAAAAACAAAGAGAATTAGCCTCTTCTCCATCAAAACATGGTCTCTGGCCCGACAAGAAGCATTGATGATCTCCCAAATGTTTTCAAAGTAAACCCTTTTGTTTTGGAAGATCACCTTATCCCTCGCACGCCACAAGCTCCAACAAACCACATGTGGAAGAATGTGGACAAGCTTTGCATGGGAACTTCTATCGCGACGCTTGACAAACTGACGAGTTTGCTTATCTTTTTTAGAAACAATTTCATAACAGGAATTTGTTTGACAAATGCCTAGGATGCTGAGATTATAAGATTATTCTAAGTATATCTAATTTGCTTGATACTTCCACCATAGAGCAACAATTATGTAGAAATACCAGAAAAAAAATTTAATATACAATTAAGGCAAACTGCAGTCCTTGGTGTGTGACTGGATCTCCTGCTTGCATACTCTTATGGGGAAAAAAAAAGACTCAACTTAAAACTAACTAGAAATGAAATCGGAAGATATCAGGGAGATGATTACCATCCAGGCCAATTCTCAGTCCAAAGTTTTGGCTTGTTGACAGAATTAGGTGTGAATTGATCACAATAAAATGAATTGCAAGTATTTATCTGAAAATTCAACAAAACAATTGTCATTTAGATAAATACAAATATACAAAAGTAATAGAAGTTATGATTTGGATTATAGCAATATCAGTTAATGCATTGATTGGATATCAAATATATGGAGGAAAGTGTGAATAGCTGGCTAACAATACAATATCTACATTTCAAAGTTCAACCTAGAAAGGCTATTTATATTTAAGGCCCCATTTGGAACTGTGTCGGGGGGCGCGTTTGCGTTGGCTGACACAGTGGAACGCCGCCTCCAAACCAAACAAAAAATCCGCGTTGGCCTTTCTGGCTCGGTGATAGCATTGAAAGGGTTTTTTTTCTCACGTTTGAAACACTTTCAAAACATCGCTTCTCCAACTCATTTTTGCTTCCCCCGATGCAGTCCCAAACAGGGCCTAAGAAGAAAACCATCATGTTGGAAGGTATAATGACATATTCGCAAGAGAGGATTAAGCTTTCTCATCTGAATATATCTTTAAGGACTAGCAGTGAAAGTATTCAAATGTCAAATACCAAGGTCTTCATCTACTGATGATTATGGAACCCATTGAATTCACATATTTACCAATAAAAGCTACTCCCTATGCCAAACTAAATTAAATTTCCATCACAAAACAGAATCCACTCAAACATATCCGTGTCCAGAGTGCTTCTCACTGGAAAGATGCCCATAATCCTCTACCATGAGAAGCTACCATGAGCAGCGTAAGCTGCATGGATATTTTGTATTTTTCTTTTCTTCCTTTTTTGCGTGTGTGTGCATGACCGAAAGCACACTCAGTTAGGTGATGCCATATTTGATTAATTTGTGCATAATCAAGACCATCCCAAGCGACTAGGTCAGTTCAAGCATATTGTTTTTTTTATTTCTTATCAGTCCACTATGTGTAATCATTTAAGTTCATAAGTTAGTTATTAAAATCTAAATTTTACGCCTGAGGTATATATAATGTTCATGCCCATGATGATGTATAACTTTCACTGAAGCAGAGGGTATGCACCCAATAGAGGTATTTGTACATCTTCTTTGTAAAGAACTGTGAAACTCTATAGATGTTACTGGGAATGGACATGATATAGGTAGAGGCAACAAGATTGAGATCATATCGATGCAGTCATTATTGTAAAGGAATATTTAAAAGGAGGTCTCTCAGTCGACACCTTTGGCCCATTAATCATAGTAGGGATCTGATGATTTTTATTGAGTCTGCCATCTAGAAGGAGATTTAGTCTATTTACTTTTCATTGGTCTAACAGTTGAGATTTGTTGTAATAAGCAGATGCACTTAGTGTTATTATTAGTGTTTGTGATCTTGTATAAGGATAGTATTTCTCTATTGTTTCGTGTGTTTCTGTTATTTTGTTTCCTTCTTCTCTTTGAGGTTTTCTTCAATCTTCTATTGTTTATCGCTTTGTAATGATTGAGTAAAAATTGTGTTGTGGCCCTTTGGGCCACGGTCCTGATTGGATTTATGTCTGCTCATAGCGAGAATGTCGTGCCATTCACCTCCAAAATTCTAACTCCTAAATCCTGTCTAAGCTCCACTTGGTAGCGTCCTCTACCTATTATGTGTGTGTGTGCGCGCCTTTTAACTTAATGCATGTCCATAATCAAAACCGAGTTTTTTCTACTGCTACCTGAACTCCACTTATTCTTTAGAAACCTACCGAATACTAAAACAAGTGAAAAGGTACAATTGGTCTTACCACAGGATCAGGGGCATCATATTGCTGGCACATTATCCAAGGTACCCCTATATTCTGAGAAAGGGCCATGTTTGCTGCCCACATGGCATATGGCTTTGCTCCATCACCATAAGCCCACTCCATGTCCCCATATTCATTTTCTATCTGCAATAACATATGATGACATTCACAACAAAATTACACCAAGTCTCCTTTCATGAAGGTAAAATTACAGCTCACAGAATTTAAAAACGGATTACTAAAAATAAATAGGCGACCTTGTGTTAAAAAATAGAGGATAAAAAAATGGTCAGAAAACCTTTTAGACCATGAAAAAAACTGATTCAAAATGAGAAATATAAACTCACTTATGACATGAATATAAACCCTTAATAAAAAGAGATATAGTTCTTTTTTAGAACCCTAAATAAGCCTAATGAGCCAAGCATTGAACCTAGTGCTTAACAATTCCAATAATAAAACAACTCAATGCTGTTGAAAACTAGGTGGAGGCAGCTATGATGGAGTACACTTGACAAAATTGTAGAAAAGAGGATGAAATGTATTGAAGTTTAAGTACAATCCCTTTTTTTTATCTTTTACAGCATGGTAGTGGTAAGAAGTCATAAAAAAAAGTCTTGATAACCTCCTTTCAATATATTTTCCCGAGTTAACCCTAACCCATAACTGGGTCTCTCATGATACAAACAAAGCAGAGTGATATGTCACAGACTTTTTAGCTTTCAGCTTTTTAATGTTACACATCCAAATTGACAGAAAAAATCAGTTGATGTCTTGCACTTACTGTTAAATTTCATTTAATCAAAGAAAAATCATCATCAGAAGCATGTGGTGACAAATTTCATGAGACAAACAAAAGTGAAACCCGAGATTGCAGATACTTTACATGCCTGGGACAAGACGATGGGTCCTCCCTGATTGAAAAAAAGCTTCTCTTTCTTCATCAAGTCCACTATAAGCGTTGTGAAATTCTTCATGTGAGCCTGATCGTGAAAACATTACAAGCTCATCATCACTACAAGCTTAAATTAACCAATGCAAAAATCCAGAGCAATTGACAGAATGCAAGAAACCAACCAGACCTTAAAAGGCTCATTATTAGTCCTGAACACCGTTCCCGGCACATAATGCAGCCAAACAGGTATCCCACTGCATTAAAAACAGACTCATCATTCCCCCCAAATCAGAATCCCACCCACCCAAATAAAAAACAAAAGAGAGAGAGCCAAAACAATAAGGAAAATGTTAAGGACAATCATTCCTGCAATCACTTTTACTATCCCAACATGATTTTATTTTTTTTTAATATATATATATTTTTCTAATGAAGTACATATATTCATAAAAAAAAAATGAAGTACACACGAATGAATTAAATGCATAGCATGTTACATTTTTTTAACCTAGTATATATTCGATTAGAGAAAGTATATACTAGACTAGGACTGCAGGAATGACGGCTAGAAAACTGAGTGTATCAACATCCAAGAAGGAAAATGTTAAGGAGTCATTCTTGCATTCACTTTTATAAATAAATAAAAAGTATATACTCGAATGACTTGAATGCAAAAATCTATACATTTTTCCTATCCAAGTACATACACTGTTAGGACAGCATCCAATTTAAAAAAAACAGAGATACGGACCCAAAATTCCACTCGGCGGCGACGAACGGCCCGATCCGAAGAATCATATACATCCCGGCATCACGAACAATCTTCACAAACTTCACCAGGTCATACCGTCCCTCAAAATTATACTACATTGTTCAAAATCCACATAATTAAAACACAACTCCAAAATGGTAAAACCAGACCACCAAAACAAAAAAAGAACACTCACATTGCCCTGAGAGGGCTCGTGTCCGTTCCAGAAAACGTAGCTCTCGATCACATCGATCCCCCCCTCCTTTGCCGCCGCCACCAGCCCCGGCCACATCTGTAATAAAACGCATCCATTCAAGAGAGAGAGGGAGAGAGAGAGAGATGGAGGGCTTCGAAGTCTTACGGCGGGAACGCTGCGAGGGTAGTGTATAGAAGCGGAGAAGAGTAGCTTCCTGTGGCCGTCGATGATGAGCGAGCGACCATCGTAGGTGACTTTGGCCGCCTCCGCCTCCGCCTCCGCCTCCGCCACAGACGAAGATGACGAGGACGATCGGGAGATGGAGAGGATGAAGAGCAGTAGAAGAGGCAGTGACGAGGGTTTCATCATTTGTGATCTCTCTCTCTCTCTCTGTGTCTCTGTGACGGTGATGGAATTTTGAAGTAGAGCAAGAGCTGCAGCGACAGTGGAGGGGGGAGGGACCCACGAGGACTGAATTGGTCACGTGCGGAGAGGAAGGGGGGTTTTTGTTTGTTTGTTATCGATCGGTGTTGATGATTGTGTAGTTATTAATGGAGCGGGATTTTGATTCATAAATTTTAAAAAAAAACATCTTAAAAAGTTAAGGTATAAAATCATCTTAAAAAGCAGTTTTATTATAAAAATTATTTTTCAATCTTTGATTTTAAATTGGTTACACGTTTAGGATTGATTTTGATTTTTGAAAAACCGGATTTCTAAAAGCGTGCAACCAAACGGATTAGATTCTTAGAGAATCCACAACTGAATTCTTTGTAAATTTTTCCTCGAAATCTGTTTTTTCAGAAGCTGGTAAAGGATTTTTGGTCGGAATCGGGAATTTGAAATCCAGGCAGTCGATGCAAATGACAAATTTATCCTCACACATAACACCCCCCTTAAATTCCCATTTATCTTTCTCTCTCCTGTCGGGGGCGAATTTTTTTTCTTCTAGGGTTGCCTTGTTTCCTCCCTCTTTTGAAATGAAACCCACAACCGATGGAGCCCCATGTGAGTATCACCTGCCGCGTATGATCCCGTCTGGCCTCCTTAACCATCCAACACCACTGATTACTCCAAGCCTTGACTGCAGACGATCCCCGGAGATCGACCGGCTATATTGAAGAAGAAGACAAGATCCGCTCTATCAACCACCGATCTTTTATTAGTTCAAGAATACAGGGTGAGTTCATTCATCCATCTATTTGTTAATTTTTTTTTCAATGAGTGCAATATGACCCTGTCGGTTGAACACTCTTGCGATTTGCTCTCTTTTTGGGCAGATCCGTCATATTAGGGTTTGGAACATTGTTTTTCTTGAGTTTCAAGCATTCCGGTGAGTTATAATAGCTACATATATAACCAAATGTGAAAGGGAATCTATTTGTCACTGTCGATGTATTTTGGGTGTACTAATAGCATGTGGGATGTATTTTGTGTGTATCGATTACATCATTTTGGTATTTTGGGTGAACCGATTGCATCATTTATAGGTATCATGCTGTTGTGGGTGGTTCATTTGTATGACAGTGTGAGGTTAGAAGCTGTTGGGGCTTGATAAAGGTTAGATTTTGCTACATAGAGTGAATATGTTTGTTTTGAACTATTAAATGAGGTAAATTTATATCTCATATCTATTATTGCCCTCCCTTAGAAAGGTGATTACAGCATTGGTTTTAAACTGCAATAATGTTTGGGTAAGAACTATACATGTAACTCCATGTTTGTGTGTAACTTTCAGGTGTAATATTAGCTTCTGACTGTTTTTTCCTTCATAAAAAAAAACACCCAATTGCTTAATAGAATTTCAGAGACCCTGTTTTGGGAAAATAAAGTGGTGTCTTTGCTTATAAATTCCCTCCCTGTCAATTTTCTCTTAACTCCCTACTTTGCAAGATCTTTGGCATGGGATTGGTAAAACAACCAACAAACAATCAGAACATGAATAAGAGGATAGCCACCCATGAATTGATTGCCAATTGGAGGTGGTGTTGTACTTTTGAGTATTTTTTTCTTCATAAAATTAAAAAACACTTCACTTGCATAATAGAATTTACAAACACAGCTCAAAGTACATAGATTGTTCAGAAGGCATTTTACACTGCCTTTTGCTGAAGCCTCTTTGCATGGTAGGTATCAAAAACTTTTCAGAATTAAAATGTGGTATTATTTTTTTTTATATTTTAAAACTGGGTTGACGCAATGTATTTCGAGTTGTAAGCAAGCCTTTAGCCAACAAAGCAACTCGGATTGCATCTGCCTATAACATGTGAAATCAGAAATTATTTGTTACAGGCTCATGTTTCCTTTTTTTCTCTACTGTATGGTAATCCTTTATTTTCCTGTTTATGATATGATCTACTTCAACCAAAGTAACATGTATTCCTCTTCAGAGTCTAGTCTGCTGCAGTTATTTAAAATATCTTTGTAATGAGCTGCTTTTCAGTGTTATAATTATAGCCTTCTACCCTTTGTATTCACACTTGATTGGCCTTATGAAACAAAGTAGGTGTTACTTATACTATGTTTCAATCATGTGTTTCATGATACCATCATACTATACTAGGGGGCCATCATATGTTATTGCTTCTTGTTGTGTTATACCCATTCCTGTAGTTATTTTTTGAGTAGACCATGTTATGTGAGTACAAAATGCCAGATGGAGAACAACACCCCACCAACTGCAAGATACAATACCAAGAAGATGGCCAACAAGGCAAGGGGGAAGAAGCCTTCAGATCCAACCAAAGTAAAGGTTGTGTGGGATAATGCAAGGCATGATGTCTTTATTAGGATATGCTTAGATGAGATGAGATTGGGAAACAAGCCTGGCCAAACCCTCAATAAGGCGGGTTATGAGAACTTGGAAAAAAGATTTGAGTTAGAGATGAAGGTTCATTATCAGAAGGACCAGTTTAAAAACCACTGAGATTCGACCAGGAAGGAGTGGCAAACCTGGAAAGCTCTTCAGAGTTAGACTGGGCTGGGTTTCAATGAGGTGACGGAAACATACAACATGCCCCGCGAATGGTGGATGAATTTTCCAAGGAACTTCACTCATTATTAAAAACTATTGTAATTGGTTTTCTTGTTGTATATAGTGGAATTTATTCTGTTACTTACACTTTCTATTCTATTTGAGTAGGGTCACCCTGGAGCGGAGAAGTTCCAAACTCAACCCCTATATTTTGAGGATGAATTGGATATCCTCTTTGGTGTAACTGCTGTCCGGGGAGATGATAGCTATGTACCCACAGGTAGCTCGCTTGGGGGAAAATGAGCTTTGGAGGGTCTGACTCTACCACTGTGGAGGACCAAGATTATGAGCCACAGTTTACTAACAACCACCCATACAGCATCCCTACTCCTAGTTCAATCCCACCCACAGCCAATGTTGGAGATGAAGCTACTAGCCCACCTCGACATAGCCCATTACCCCCACTCCCTGTTGCTCCAAAGAGATAGAGAACCGCAGTAGGACAGAGGTTGGGATCATCTATAGACCGCATGTGTGACATATTGGAAATGAGAACAAATCTTGCATATGGAGGCAATGACACAGTTCCCAATTTACTGATGCAATGGCATTGGTGGACCATATTCCTAAGATTGTTGTGGAAAGTCTATTGTACTTCTATGCACTAGACATGTTATGTGAACCTGGTAACCGGCAGGTGTTTTGTTCTTTCCCTACTGACGCTAGGAGGTCTGCATGGTTGTCCTATGTGTTTCCAAACGGAGCCTAAAAGAAACAATCCATATAACCCTGGGTAAACTATCCTATGTCCAAGTGACCCCCTGAAACATATGTAGTGGAAATTAATCAGAGGCCCTCTCAGTCTCTCCCTCGATTTTTTGAAGATATTTCTAGGTCCCTAATATCACATGAGATTATATTAAAGTCAAAACTAACAATTGTCATCCCATTTCTCTGTTAGCATACCCAAAATACCCCTGAAACAAACATATTTGCCCTGCCTTTCTTCTTCCTCAATCCATCGAACCAACATACAAAACCCTAAACAACCCTCCCATGGCTAACCATTCAAAACCCTAAAATCGAGTCTCCAACACCCTAAATCGCACCTAGAACTCGACAATGACAACGTTTGAACCATCCACTCTTCTTCTTCTCCACAAAAAGTTTTTCAGGTATACGAAGCACAAGAAATGTCCCCCTCACGACAGTGGTGAAGGAACCACGATGGCGGTGAAGGAATCACGAGTTACAAATAGGTATGAAGAATCATAATGCTCAATCCAAAGAGAAAAACAATGACTGTATGCTTAAAATATAAAAAGTGATCAAAGAATACCGTTGCTTTTGGGTCTGGATTTATTTTACAGTATGTAAAGAAGATTGGATTAGCCTTCATTTCAACTGATGTTATTCATTTAATTATATGGTTATACAGTGATACAATTATAGTATGCCCAGATTAATTAATAATGTACTTAGTGTTATTTATTATTTTTCGTTTAGTAGATACACGGTGTATGTGGCATTAATATTGTATGTAATGCATTTTATACTATTTATAGGCTGAACACATAATTCATTTTTGTAAAATATTTTTAAACATGGATACCCTAATGGCATTTTATTCCTACAACAGAGAAACACGAGTAGTTCATATTAGTAGGACTACAACACTTTCAGATATTGTGAGTAAATTATGTGAAAGATGGAAGTTTGATGCGCCAAAAGTCAATTTGAAGTATGACATTCTCGTTCAAGCTAATATGCGAACGACTCTTGTGAACAATGAAGATGTCAAGACAATGTATGACATTCACAAGATGTGTGGGTCCAACTTTATCCAGATTAATGTTTTCATAAATTCTGAACAAAGCTCTGTTGGAGATGCAGGACAAAGGTAATTTGTTTTACTACTTGTTAAGATCCAATGATTTATTTATACATTAATAGTGTACTCGTATGGTTTAACATTGTACACATACTGATTAACAATGTACTACACAGTCATTTTTACTATTGTATGACAATGATTCATATGTTTTATTGTATGACTTCTAATGCTACGATGGGAATGATTTGTATGATGTCCAACAGTGTCCACCTAGGCACAACTATACCAACATCTTCAGTACCTATATCTTGTAGCATGGTTTCTCAAGGGGAAGCCATTTGTGGGAGTTCAAGCGGTGGGATGCTGACAAGCTTTTGGAAGAATATCATTCATTCGGTCAATCAACAATTTGAAAATATTGAAGATTTTCGCATGCAGTTGACCAATTATTCTATAGCGCATTCATTTGATTTTGAATACGTGAAGAACAATAAGGTACAGGAAACTGCCAAGTGCAAAACCCTTCTTGTGGATGGCGAGTTCATTGCTTGAGAGTCGGGTTAGGCCCTTACTTCCAAATCAAATCGTTAAACAATATTCATTCATGTGGTGGTGGAATATCAACAAACGGTCATCCAAGAGCATCGCGAAGATGGGTGGGTGAGATTACAAGGACTAAGCTTATTGACACCCCATTGTATCGACCCAAAGATATAGTAAAGGTGTGTTTAGGGATTATGGAATCCAATTACCATATCACAAGGCTTGGCACGGGAAAGAGGTGGCTTGCAAGGACTTACATGGAGATGAATATCTCTCATTCGATAATCTTCGATGGTATGCTGATGCGGTGATAGCTACAAATCCCAGAAGTCAGGTGGAGCTTGAATGCACTCCTGATGACAATAGATTTAGATGATTCTTTGTGTGTTTTGGTGCTTCACTCATTGGTTTTGAAACAGGTTGTAGGCCTTTGTTGTTCCTAGATGAAACATTTCTAAAATCAAAATATCAAGGTATTTTGCTAACTATCATTGGTAAGAATGGTGATGAAGGTTTCTTTCCATTAGCATATTCAGTCGTGGATCAAGAGACCGAAGACAATTGGACGTGGATACTGACGTGCCTCCAAAAAATCATATCCGCAAATCAAACCATCACTTTCATTTCTGATAGGGGTAAGGGATTGATGTCAGTTGTCCCTGGAGTCTTCCTTACGTCGCATCATTCTTATTGTCTACGACACCTGAAGATGAACTTTAGAGAAGTTAACGCTGGAGCCTTCCCTACGTCGTATCATTCTTATTGTCTACGACACCGTTTTTAAAATCATATACAGTGTGCAAAAACATAAATAATATAAATTAGAAGGTAACAAACATATAAAATGCAAATGGCAAACTAAAATAACATGTAAATCTTTGGAATTGGCGTTAAATTGATAAAATAAATTTACTTCGACACATGATATCATTAGTTTAACAGTGTACTCAATAGATTTACTAGTGTACTATTACATTTAATAATGTACTGTGAATACATCACAGTGTACTAATGACACAACCACTTGTGCATAGCATAAGCAACAAATCCACCTAAGGCTTGTGCATAGCAATGGAATGTCCTCTTTATAAAAGAATTGTAGACAGTATAATTTTATATCATGCATTTGCATAGCATTATTAGAAAATCAACCCAAGACATGTGCATCAGATATATTTGTTGTTTATCAAAGCAAAAATTAGGTCATATACAAAGAAGATAATAGTGTACTCGTTTATATTTACAAAGTATCCATATTTGAAACCCATATCAACAGATAATCTAAAATATGAACAACCTTTATTTTAATCAGGTGATGAAAGGGTTCAGTTTGACATACTCTATGCAGGAAGTATCGATTGAGCTTGGTGAATGACCTCGCGGCCGCGGAGGATCGCCGAGGGCTTCTCGATTCGTTGATGTCGTCATCGATGCACGCTTCCTTCGATGGAGGGAGGCCGATTGGATGATTTCGTGATGATTTTTTTAGGGTTTCATGAGGTTCAATTAGGGTTTTAGGGGAAAAACGAGGGGTTTCGAGGAGAGGGAGGGGTTTTGGGGGGAAATTCCGGGGAGAGAGTGAGATTAAGTGTGAGGGGTAGGGATGGCATTTCACAAGGAGGCTGAAACAGCAGTGGATGGAATGGATCTACAAATAATAGATTTTGGGTTTTAAGATCTAAAAAAAACTAAAAAGATTCTAGGGACCTGAAAATAATGAGGGAGAGGCTGGGAGGACCTCTAATTAATTTCCCCATATATGTATATCTAAATAATCTCTTATTTAAATTTTTCGTTAATAGATGAGAAATATTCTGATTAATATAGTATACCAAAACTTTTAACAATATGTTAATCTTTTATAAATGATGATTTTATCTCTGTTTTTCATCATTTTAACACATTTATGTGATGTTTTCAATCAGGGATAACTAAAAAGAATATTTTGTGAATATTATTCATTTGTCAACGGAAGTTTAACCCAAGAAGCTATTTGGATTTACATAGATATTTACAGGGGTTATATAGAATTCAAAAAAGATAAGAGTTATATGGAATTTGAGCATTTAATGTTATTTATTTATTTATTCAAATTTAATTGAAGAGGATGAGAGGAGATCACAATATCACACAATTAAAATGTTATACTGTAGTTGCTTTGTTGTAACCTTTTATGCAGTATGTAAGAAAATTAAAATAATTTAAATAATTTATTTTTCAAATAAAATATTACACTTGTGTACCTTGAGTATACATTTTTTTAAAAATGATGATAATTGCGAATGAGGATACACATGCATGTTCCATTGATTTGCTTTATTTTTTTTATTGATAAATATTTTTTCTGATCAAATCTTTTCTTATCGGCCGACAACAAAATTCAAATTCTGATTCCCTCACTGAGGAAGGGATACGTTAAGGAGGGGATACGTCTATAAGGTCTATAAGCTCCAATGTAGTTGGGTGTACTATTTTTTTATAAAAAAATGAAGAAACTAATTAGGAGTTCCTAGAGATACATATATATTAATCATTAGTCCCTGTCATTTTTTACCTTAACAATAAATCACAGTACCAAAAGTCATTATCTTTAGATCCCTCTCACTAACAAAACCCTAACGTCCGTTTCAGTTTTCCATTATACCCTCCTCTATAAGTAAACCTTCTCCCCCATAACCCATCAAACAGACCCTCTCTCCCCTCAAAACAAAAACTCTCTCCCCCAAAAACCCTATCTACCATACCCTTCTCTCTCCCCTGAAAACAAAGACCTCCATCTCCCCCCAAATCTCCCCTCTGAAGAACCCTCTCCCTCCAAAGAACCCTCGCCTCCCCCTCTCTCCGTCTGCCTTCATTTCACAACCTTGTGTCCCCTGCGAAGACCAACCGTCCCCGATCCCCCCACTGTCGATGTCTGCGGCAACTGATACGAAGCTCTTAAAATATCAAGGTTGTTCATAATTTTGAAGACATAGACTAATGGGTTTTATTGTTTCTAGTGAGACAAAATTTCACTTCATTTTTATACTTTCAGATGAGTTGGATGTAGTAGATGAACATTTTCCCCCCTTTTTTGTGTGTGGGTGTGGGTTGGTTAAGTTGAAGTGTGCAACAATTTGGTTATTTATGATCCATAATTCATTCATTCAAAGGATCATCTTTTATACTGGCAAAAACTGAGTTTTCTTTTTTATGAATTGTGTTTTGTGCACCTAACAATTGTTATGCATCATGTGCAATGAAAGATAGGACAATCCTCAGTTGCAAACACTCAATCAATTTCCAAATTCATATGATAATTTGGACTCGTAATGTGAATATCACAAAATCCTAGAGTGAAATGGTCATGAAATTAAATTACATTATTCAACTCACTGCATATTTGCCTTAGCTGGAATAAATTTAGAATCACCACCGAGTTGAGGACTTTATGATGATTAATTTAGAATTATCATGAAGATTAAATTTAAATTATGAAACTTACCCGATGTGTATATATTATGTTAAGTGATGCTTATATATAAGTCATTACACATGTATTGCACATGAATTACTTTGTTAAATCAACATTAACTGGGATTAATCATGGGTGTTACACATGAATTATTTTGTTTGACCCACTATAAGAATTATCCACCCATCCTATTTGATTTTTAAGCAACAACGTAATTGTTTGAATAAGTTATATGTTTATTCGTTATGGAGGTTTAATTGACTATGAAAAATCTAGGCTTTATGTTAACATTGTTGTATATACACTGGTATTCTTCAAATGTACACCTTTAAATCTTTTTTTTATTGTGTAGCTCTAACTCTAGGTGACTACTAAATTCTTTGTCAGTAATGATGTATACCTCCTATATTAACAGTGTGATATTGCAATATGCAAGTTCATTGGCTGAAAAAGTATTATTAGTTTAGAGCAGTATGTTAATTTAAAGTGGGTCATGTGTTTTTATAAATATTTGAACTGAGTTAAAAAGTCATGTATGTAGATAGAGTGATGTAGTAAAACTTTAAATTTAAGACTTCTGAGGTTTGTGAATATTATCTAAGGGATTGATGAGATATAGTGAATAAATTTATTTGAAAGTTTTATACAAGAAGGAACACTTCTCAAAAAAAGAACATGTCATGCTTAAGGTGTCAATACCCGTATACTCTCTTATTATTCAGGTTTATTTGTAAATGGGGGTGGATAGATCATGTGCATCTCTAAATTTTATATGAGAACCGAATATCTTGATTTATGTGGAATATGCATAAATGTAAAAAAAAATTTACAACTCATTGAATAGAAAGAAAATACAACATTTCCATCATTCCAATTTAGGATAAAAAAGAGATCTACATATATAATATTTTGTTGTTGTCTTATCTTGGTGATGGGTCTGTATATATAATTATGTGTATATTTTGAAAGATAAAAAAACAGTCATGTCTATAAACAAAACTCAATGTACATTGTTATGCTCCTCTTGTACACTGTTATATTATTCATGTACACCGTTATGCTCCTAATATGATACAGAAATTATTTTAGCATTGATCATCTTAGTATCAAGGACTCTGACTTGCTAGTTTTGCTTGTACTCTATGTAGTTATAGAAGTATACACACGACAAAAGAATTTCAAAATTCACTGTTATGCTCCTCTTATACATTGTTATGCTTCTCTTGTACACTGTTATGCTCCATATTAATGTAATTATGGTACTTATTCTATCTGCTAGTGGGTATCCAACCAAAAAATCATATGTTCTGATGAGAATAATTCTTTTACCTCTACTAGAAAAACCTGAGCATCATCATCTAGAGATCCTTCAAATCCCAAGTCTTCCACCAAGACTTGCTCCTCACCAAAACCCTTCCGAAGTCATCCACCAAGGCCCAGCAAAAGTCCAAACCCAAGTCATCCACCAAGACTCAGGCCAAATCCAAATCCAAGCTGTCCACCACGAGGAACAAAGGGAACGAGGTAAACCCTTTGAGCACTGTCTTAACCTTTCTGTGTACGTTGTTAAAATTCTTTGTACACTATTAATAAATTTTTGTATACTTTTATAACAAGGATTGTGAGGCCCTTTCTCCCCAAATGTATGCCAGTGCAATACATACGGCGAGTATCTCATAAAGGAAACAAGCATAGAATGGGGGCAACAAGACATACCAAGATTCCGATAGGAGTATGCAGCAAAAGTTATTCAAAGAACAAAAAAAGTGATGCTCGGATAACGGGTTTTCAAAGAGTGAAAGTTATAAATAGAATATGTAAATATTACTCTATGGTAATTTTGTAAATCCGTGATGGTAAAGTAAACAGCAAATTTTTGAGATATTGTAAATCGTTGTGCTAAAATTTAAATGGTAGGTCAAAATAATGTTTAAAATGTTTTATATATAAGGTTGAAATGATGTTTGAAGTGTTTGTTTGCTATTACAAGTTAAACAGGTCATATTGACTATTTTGTATACACCATTATAAACAATTTGTACATTGTTAATCTGTGGATAGGGTATCCTATTTACATTGATAGTTCCGTGTACACTGTTATGTTTCACATGTACACCATTATGTACTGTCTGTACACCATTATGTTGGGAGGAGAGGAAAACAAAGAAGAAATGAGGCTGGGGAAGAAAAAATGATAGAATAAACTGAGGATGGATGGAAGGATCTAAACAAAATAAATGGATGGATGGAGGGACTTAAATAAAAGTAAAAAAAGTAAAGGGACTTATTGTTATTACAATAGTATCCCCAGGGACCCCTAATTAATTTTTCCAAAAAAATCAACTCAAACCGAAAACAAGGCTACAAAAAGAATCACACAACATCATACTCTTCTTAAATTTAAATTTGTTAGCTGGAGATCTAATCTCTTCTTAAATTTAAATTTAAACATGTGAGGACTTAAAAAGGGGACCATCACCACAGAGAGCTTGTAAGCATCATCTATAAATCAGCTGACAATGTGTGAACCAGTTTTCCAATAATTTCTAGTGTGACCAGACCCAAAAAAAAGCCATTCAACAAAATCTAGTACTAACATGATCAACCTTCCTCAGACACACTGCATCAATCAACCATTACCATCATTTTCACTAGAAATCAAAGATTTTAAAAAAAATCAACCACGAAACCTTACCCCCCGCCGAAGAATTTATCGATCAGATTCTCAACGTGAAACCTCACCCGGCTGAGAACACCTCAATCTGCACTACTTTCCTGAAACCATAATTTTACATCTACAGATAACAGCATAAGGTGAAATAAAGCATTTTCCTTACAAATGGAAGAAACTCTCTGCATCCCGTCCCATGAGACAGACGACCAATGGGATTAACCAATATTCGTATTGTTAGCCCCAGAAGGTCTCAATAAGGGGTGATTATGGGTTGGGATGTTGGACAGACCGGAACCATATATGGGAGCGCCCCCAGAAGGTCCTGTTGGTGGCGATGGATGAATCGCTGAGAGGGGCAATCGGGGACCAAAATGGTACATTGGTTGGCGAGACATGAATGGCATTTGAGGATGGATTTGTGATGGCTGGCCATTGGCGGCGGATATGTTGGAAATGTTGGAGATGTTTCCCTGACCGCCCGAAGTGGGGACGACAGGTTGTCTGATGCCACTGCTGGGTGTATGTGAAGAGGCTTGTTGAAGGGCAGGAGCTCCTGAAGGTGTGAACCTTGTTGACATGACACGGGCACGGTCGGCGGAGAATCTCTGTCTTGTTCTGTCGACTTGCTCGCATTCTTTCAGTAGCATTGTTTCGACCTCCGCGAACTGCTTTAGCTTCAGCTCTAGTCTCTTTAACTGAAAATGTTGAAACATCCAACATTTAGATTTAAAACAGAAGAAAAGTTTTATGATGAAATTGAAAACTTCAGCTTCCTTTCCAGGCAACATTATATTTTGCACTTGCAAGCTCCGTAGACATATGGAGTCACAAAGGCATTCTTTCCTGATTACCTTACACAGAATGACAATCATTCTCTTTTTGCCGATGCACATATTCTTCATTTATAAGGTATATAATCAAATTAGAGCTGGGCATCAGAAGGATGTCATGTGAATGATTTGGCATCTATGGAGGGAGAGAAACTTAGATATTTATCAAGATGACAAAATTGCTGATTTTTGTCAGGTTAGGATGTTTTATGGGTGAAACGCAATTTTCAACTCGTGGAAATTTGAAGTTCAATATATATATTCTTTTAGGACACTGGAAGTTAACTTCTTGCAGGTAATTATAAACATCATTTTCTGGCAATTACCACCTTCACTGCTTAAAATTCAAATGGGGGGAGGGTGGGACAAGAACCTGCAGAAAACACTTCCATCCGTCCCTAGTTGACAAAGTAAGAAACAATGTTACAACAAAAGGCAGTGTGGGACACACATGTTGATCCTTATGAATGAAAATTAATACTAATCAGCCTGTAAGATTTTGAATGCTTATCATAATTACAAAACCTGTGTATCTTCTTACCTGAGGTGCATGTATACTTGGTTAGTTGGTTTGTTTCCAGGCCCTCCAACCAATCTATCTACAGTTGTACGAAGATTAGATATGATTTGACCTGATTTTGTATGAATTTATTTCTTGGTCTATATTTCTTCATCCTAAAATTCGAGAAGGCACAACAGAAATTTTTTTATTTTCTTAGATGAGGAACAAGGCCTGACACTCCAAGACAATTAATGCTTGTATGTATTATGTGTCATACAGTAGCTTATTATGTGAATTAAAAGTTTATTTTTTATGTGCATTACCAAGTACTACATAAAATTGTACCTGGTTGTTAATGACACTGGCAGCTAGTTTCTGAATTTCACGCTCTTCTTGATCTGCAAGGAGTTTTGCCTTCATTGCTGCCGTAGATAAACCAACCATGGTAGCAGCTTTCACTCTTTCAGGGGACATAGAGCCAGCACTGTTTTTACCAGGCAATCCATCTTCTAGAATTTCATCTATAAATTAGAAAAATAAAAAAGTTCAGAAAAATTATCAGGTAAAACAATGATCACTATGCAATTTACATGGCCTGAGCCAAATTTTTTGTGAGATTGATTTTTTTTTTTTATGGGAAATAGAAGGGGAAATAAATAACTGATTTCTAACCCCATTGAATTTTACAAAAATACACAGGAAATATTTAATTTAGGGATTTTTTTTGTTATTCTCTGAACCACAATTAAATCATGACCTACAGATGTACAGGAGCTTATGTTTTAAAGAAATCCAAAATATATTAAGTTTAATAATGCAATAAATCCCTAATGTTTTCAGTGGTTGCTCTTTGCACCGTGGATAGTCGTAATTAGCCCTGAAATTTAGGAATTTTCAAAATATCAGTCTTTGCAACTGTGTATAAAATATTATCAGATTTTAAATGATTGACTTGCCAATATTTTTCGTTCTATTATTTGCAATGAAAAAGGTGAAATGGTAAATATTAATGGAACTTTAAAGCAATAAGCATAGTGTTCGGCCATAAGGCACATTAATGAAGATTCTCAAATAAATCTTGACCACTATATGTATCACATTAAAATGTGTGATTACACTAAATGTGTGATAAGCAATAATTGTTGGTCAATCAAACAAAAATAAGCATAGTTTTCAAATGGGCCTGAGTAAGAAACTTTTCATCTATGTTATATGAATAAGTATACAAAAACAACAATTTGGTTGACCTGTATTCCCAACAGATGCAGTTTCTCCGTGCGTGCCATCAGAACTCCTCCTGCACAGTTCAAAGCAAAGGGTTAGTTTTCCATATAAAAGTGCTGAAGCCTGCAACACAAGGCGACCTGAGATAAAACACAGCTTTATTCTATTTCCTGGAAATAATTTAAGCAATCTATTTAGAAAAGAATAAAAACATGAGGTGACAAAGTGATGATCTTGAAGGAGAAAACTTCCCACCAAAAAAAAATGTGAGATAGTAACTGAGAAAAATGCACATCTCACCTATCACCATGAACAGAACCTCGTACTGGTAGGGCGCTTCCACCAGGACCTGATTGATGATCCACTTCTGACAGTGATGCCAATGAAGCATGTGCACAGGCTGCAGCAACTCTTGGTCCCACTGCTGTAGCCAGAAAAGCAACCTAGAAATCTTTCATCGGGCAGTTAGTTATGGAATTACATCTATTGAAGAAGCAATTACGCGGTGATACATTGTTGGGGCGGTAAGTCTGGACCTTCTTTTGAGATGATATATATAATGGAATCCATTGTGATGAAAAAAAATATATCTAAGAAATAAACTAATATCATTATATTATAGAGGAAAAATGGACAGGAGGAATTAAAGATTTTCAGCTTATTAGTTCAATCTTTAGCCCCTTACCGAATTGTAATTATAGTATTTCAATCAGCTTAAATCATTGGTGAAGTGGCATCCAAAAATCAAGGCGTCGTTGATCGAATAAACAACTCAATACTGAGTATTTATTTGAACATGGGAAAGTTTTCTCAGTATATAAAAAGGAAATCCAGTTTACTTCAAAATTGATAGCAGGGGACCACGGGTAGTACAGACCACTTTGAATTTAGTGGATGGTAAGACATGCCAGCTCTGAGAGATAATGGAGATGGACATCTAAATATATGCCTTATGGTATATTCTCAATCTTCCTTAACGAAAACCTGTAAGTTACTCATCAATAAAAGGAGAGTACCAAAAAAGAAAACTGAATGCTATTTCCAAAAGTTCAAAGGGGCCTCGATTAGGGGGTTCTTTGTCTCTGTCTTGTCAATAATAACTAAAGGCCACTGGCTGGTGTTTTAATCATTAACTGAAAAGTGAAAGAAAATCATATTAAAAATATAAATATGCACATGAGCCAGCTTAAGAATGTTGATTTAGAAAAAAGTTATAATAAACAACATATTTAGGTGACATTTTCCGCTTGCAATTACTACTGCAATAGCAGATTGTTCAACATGTGCAATTGAGAATCATGATCCTCTAATCTATAAAAAAAATCCTCAACAGCCTAGCACACCCCCATGGACAATTTTGCTTTTCTGCACCCACTTAACCACATTTACACAATCTCTTGCGGAACAGGTCAGTTCTGTGTTTTAAACAACACAACCGGACATGAAATAAAGGTATAACAAATAACTTGAAGAAATTGAAACCAGTGTCACAACCATTGCAACTGCAACGAAAAGCAAAATTTCCATGAGCTTCATATAAAAAAGTTTTTAAACATTATTTATTTTTTATTTTTTGAAAGAAAATTAAACATTATTTATTGAAATCATAAATTATTGTCCAACAATAAACACAATTCACATCAAAACAAAACTGCAAAAAGGTCATATGGATGAAATATGTAAGCAAAATAAAATTCAATTTAGTATTAGAAATGATATCTTAATGCCAAAATAACACCCATCAAAGAAATGCAACCGAAGATGTGTTCCTGTTCTGCGAGATATATTAAACTTTCACCAGTAAACGGAGGATATGAAAATTACCCACCAAGGCCATCAATGGATTCCCAGAATTAGCAAACAGGAGCCGGCTTCCAGAATCAGGATCTTGCATGGGATCTGTAGGAATAAATAATTTAGAGGGAATGCAAAAAAAATAGCTACCGCCACCATCATTAACACGGATTTTATGAAAAAAAGTTGCCAGAAATTTCTAATCAAACCTCTTTTTTAGCATTTTGAAAAGAAAGGGTAGACCACAAATATGAACAGAATGTGGCCATTCTAAAAAATATCTAAAAAATTGCATCATACCTGTAGAGTTGCCATTGGAATACACAAATGGTGATCCATGATCTTCTCTTTCTAAGGCATAAGATGATACAGAGTTGCTGGGAAATTCAATATTTTCCAATAAATCATCCTCCATGGGAAGACGAATGAAATGAAGGATGCATTGTGCTTTAGACTTGGAGCCTACATGTTCTGCAATGTCATTCCAATTATCCTGGTATTTTTCAACTGCCTCAAGAAGCAGAAGAGTTTCCTGATCAGACCAGCTGTCCACATCAGGATCAAACATATCTTTGGAGAAATCTACCCTCACAAAATCCAGACTGGAGTGACCAATAACATATTTTCCATCAAGGAAGCAATCAAAGCAAAGTGCTGTCTCAGCCTGGTCAAAAGAAGCTAGTCAAATGTGGAAGTGGAACAAACTTATGCACTTCCAAAATGAATAATGCAACATGCTCTTCAAAGAAGGGTACTATGAGCGTCAGTCAGAACACATTACCTTCAAACATATAAAACCATATGTGTACTCAACAGTTTGTGCATTCATGTTACTTGCAAGGGAAAAAAAATACAAAGAATGGGGCAACGTTAACGAACAGTTGATACAGAAGCCTAAAGGGGAAAAAAAGCAAAGCAAAGCAAAGCAGTACTGTTAATACATTGAACCTAAAATTCTTAAAAATGGTAAGAGGCAGGAATGAACCAACGTGCAACTTGATTCAAAAGTTTTGTGAAACCTTCTAAAATGTTCAATGGTTCTTATAACTCAGGCATTCATCATATTCAGGACCCAAAAACCGGCAAGAAAAAAATAACCACTTCTCCCAAGCAATCAACTGTGCAACATTAGAAATCTACCTAGGAAGAGTTTGTGGTAAGGCTCTATGGACCAGGGTGATCATGGCGCCTCTTCACAGAACCAGAGACGCCATGTACCAGAGTGACAAGAGCAAGTATTATGAAGAGAAAAGAAAATTTGAAGGCAAATCCAAGATCAGTATACAAAACATAAAGTTTCAATGGACTGAATGTCATAAATTTCAAAGTCATATACTAAAAGAGATCCATAAACATATAAAATATAAGACAATATAACATCAAAAACATAAATCAATAGAAGACAACAATTGGTGAAGTGAAATAACCAGCAGTACAACTAAAAAAAAATGAAGTAATGCAATAACAACCTCTTTCAGCGACTGGTAGTGCAGGCCAGGCAGCAACTTCGTGCAATTATTACACGCACTCTTGCACATCTGTTCCCTTATCTTGCCATCCAGATCAAGAGAACCCAAAGCAGGCGAGGGAGCAGCCACCGACACATCTTCCATCTTCAACCTGCACCTCGGCCTCTGGAACTGTATCAAGCTATCGATCGCCCTCAATGCCCCGGCCTGAAAATTAAGCTCCCCGTTAGGCTCCTCCCTCAAAATCGGCCTCCCACCAACCCCAGTGGCCATCTTGTTCCCGTGGTGTGGCATGGCCATATAATTGATGATCCCCCAGTGGTCCAAGAAACGGATGACCCTGATCAAATCAGGTGCCTCGGAGGGGCCTGCAACCAAGCTCCGGCAGTCAGCTGCCATAAGCCTCCTCTCGGGAGAGTCGAGGTACTTGGCAATGATCTTGTTCCGAAGGTCAACATACTTCTCCGGTGTGTGCTGCTCCGATTTCCCTGAGAAGAAGTGTGGCACCACCTGCCTCTCCAGCCGGTGCACTGTCGTCCCCGAAAACCAATCTCCACCAACACAAGAAAAACACAATTAAGATTTCAAGAAATCAATGGAGTGGTGGGATCTAGATCACTCTAACACCACTTGTAGGGAAAACTTGTGAAATAAATAAATAAATAGCAATGGTGCTTATACACTCAGTCATTCACGTGGTCATTCCTACAATCCTAAACAAATATGCAAAACCTCTAATAGAGTATAAACTCTATTATGCAAGTGTATACTCCATTAGAGAAAATAAAAGTATGCATTCAATATTTCAATCCATTCGAGTATATACTTCTTTTTTTTTGTTAATGTATGTAATGTACTTCATTAACAAATATTTACTTTTAAAAAATTTCAAAATGCGTTAGAACTGCAAAAGTGACTGCAGGAATGATTGTCAACATTTTTTTCCTATATAGCCATGCAAAAAAATATACATATCACCCAAAACAATAACCAAACATGATATCACAATCAGATAAACAGAACAAATAGCAAACCACATATAAAGAGGCATACCGGAATGCACGGGGAGGACATGAGGACGGCCGTTGATGAATCTCCTTGCGACGCCCTTCCCGTCAATGAGCGGCGGAGGCGTACACACGTAAGCAGGAAGGGGGGCACTATCATGATCCGCCAAAGCCTGGCACCAGAGGGAAGGGTTATCAGGGAGTACAGCCGACAACGCCTGGAGCTGCCCGTGCGAGACGTTCTCGAAGCTACAATGCCTCCGCCCGTCGCCGACTCCGGAGGCCGCGGCGGATGACCTGTCGGCGGCGACGAGGGAGAGGACGGAGGGGTGAGGACGATTCACGGAGCGGCGGACGGCGGGAGGGAAGTCAGAGATCCGGACGCCTCCGCCGTCGGAGATGACCTCACCGACGCGGGGATCGACGGGGGGGTCTGCGGCCGCGGCGGAGGGGGAGTCGGAGTCGTCTTCGGCCGCCGCCGCCGCAGAGTCGTCGTTGTTGTTGTCGTCGTCAGAGAGGGGTTTGCGTTGGGTCTTCTTGACGCGATTTCCGAGGGCGGAGGAGTCGCCGCGCTTGCGCTTCCTCCATTTGGGGGCGGAGTCTGAGAAGAAGAAGAGATCGAAGAGAAGAGAATGGTTTGATCGATTGATTGAGAGAGTGAGAGAGTGATTTTGAGAGTGGTTTTTGAAGGAATTGTGAAATTGTGCGTACCTGATGGAGACGGAGACATCGGCGATGGCCGAGGAAGGGCTTTTGGAGAGGAGGAGTTGAATCTGAATTCTGAAGAGAGTGAAATAGAGAGGGGGGGTTGGCTTTGCTGCTCTTGCTGCTGTGATTTTTTTTTTTCCCTTTTATTTTTTCTTTATTTTTTTAAGTGAAATGATGATATAATACACATTTTGATTTTTATGAAATTATATCTAAATTTTATTATAAAAAAAAACTTGTGTAAAATAACATTTAAACATTGGAAAAATATTAGACTCCGGTAATTTTTATAGTTCAGATTACACGTGTTTTTATTTTTTTAAATAGTAAATATTATTTAATGATGTGTATATTTTGATGAAAAGTGTATATCACGCTATTTCAAATTAAATGAAATTATTTTTAATAAGTGTAAGAAAAAAATTAACGAGGTATATAGGGCTACATTTTGCACTGTAAAAAAACTGAGTGTTAAAGTGCCTTTTGATTTGACACCTCTAATACACTCAGTCCATGTTGTATCCTAGATTGTAGCTATATGCACTATGATAACACGGTATATACGAAATATATATTGTGTATATACATCGTTATCATGGAGTATGGGGTTATAAATAGTACATGACAAAAAAAATTATTTTTTTAAAATAGAAAAATATACTATTGTATCTTGGTATATACTTCATTTCATAACAGCATATATTTCGATCAAAGAGTGTATGATTTAAAAAAAATGATGTTGACTGAAATTAGGCCATATTCAGCTGTTAGGTCATCTCTAAGCCTTGCTTAAATTTCATTAGATATTTGAGTAAAAATTTTGTTTGATATGATATGCCTCCAATAGTCGGTTTGTATTTTATTCAATTCTATTAAAAAATGTGGAGGTGAAGAAGAAAAGTAGGTTTGGAATTTAGAGCAAATGTTTGTCTTCCTTAATTTGGGTAAAGGTTTGAATAAAAGCTTGATTTGATATGAGTATATGTATGTGTAACTAGTTGGATAAATTTTTGGGTGATTTTTATTCAAATTTAAATTTAAGTATACATTTAGATATAAATCAGAGATGCTCTTAGGCCATCGTCAGCCATTACTCAAATTTATACCTAAATTTCATTATTGGTGTATCTTTAACCATTGTTTTTTGTTTTACTTAAATCTTTTCAAAAAAAATTTTTATTTCTCCTAATTATTTATTAATTTGGTCTAAATCAGAGCAATCGGAAAAATTTGGATAAAATTTGGGTCCCCCTTTATTTTGGTAAATTTTTAAGTCTCCCCTCATTTGATATGGATTTGGGTCAAGGGTTTTTTTGTAGAGGTTTTTATAGTTTTTTACTCAAATTTAAAATTGATATAGATACATCCACTTTTATAATATTCTCTGCAATTTTCAATAGCTTTGATTTTTTTTAACCCCCCTTTTGGATAGTGACGCAAGCTATTTTAGGATTGATAATTATTTCTATATAGATAAAAAAAGGTTATTTTCTGTTTAGTTGTATTTCTAGTTATCATTGGAAAAGTAATCATGAAGTTGTTTTGTTTGGTTGATTGATAAATTGTGAATAAGATGTGAAAAAATTAAAAATATAAGAAAATGATTTGACATGTTAAACTCCTGAATTATAAAAGTTGATGATGATTAATTTAACATGTGAGTCTTCTTATATCAGTTGAATAGTTTGGGCGGAATAACACAATTTTATTTAGAATATAGAATATCAATACCAGTTTATTCCTGCATATCCTGACATAGGTATACTAACTTATTATTTACAAACAAAAAAAATTTTGGGCATATTCACCCATATTTCACTATACAAATATAGGCTTGAAGTATATACTTACAAGATTATTATTAAAAAAAAAATTATATATCTAGATAAATATGTACATATCATTTCTTTAAAACAATAAAAAAGATTAATCGAACATACATACACTAATAGAGTATATACTATATTAGGACAATATATACTCCACAATGGAGTGTATAGTCAATTGGGGACCGCTCTGGACTACTTATAGTGCCGCAAAATGGGTTGAGTGTATCAACACTGAAATATGGAGTGCATTCTATTATAGAAAATGATACATGCTTATGTGAATTGGATGTATTATTTTTATTTTACTTTTTGTTATTGAATATATATTGAGATAACTAAATATATACTGAATTAAAATATTCTATACCATGATGCCTATATATGAGACTACAAAATGGATTCAATGTATCAATGTCATTTTATTTTTTTGGTCGGGAGAGGGTTGATGGGCCAAATCTCGGGTCAAATCTTATTGAGAGGATATGCTAATAGCCTTGTTACATACAAACACTTCTGAAATCATTTCTACATACACTTCTGAAATCATTTCTACAGGTATCATGTCATATAATGCAATATGTAAAATCATCAAATATGTATATATATATATATATATGAAAATGATTGCGTGCGGCGAACGGCAGGTGCGGCCGCGACGTGGGCCGTTCGATTGCGGGTTCATCGCATCCAACGGTCGACGTGAATCGCATATATATATATAGGGACGTGATTGCGTGCGGCGAACGGTAGGTGCGGTAGCGATCACGGGCCGTCGATCACGGGTCCATCGCATCGGACGGTCAGGGGCGATTCATCTCGACCGTTGAATGCGATGGACCCGCGATTGAACGGCCCATGTCGCGGCCGCACCTGCCGTTCGCCGCACGCAATCATTTTCATATATATATATATATTCACTATGTTGGTAAATGGGCAACCCTTAGAAATGGGTTTGGATGGCTTTTGAAAATTATGCTTTACAGGAATTATATACTTCACAAGAACTCATTTATAAGATCTCTTTGGGTCTCAACTTTTGAAGAAAGCAAAAAAACAATCTTTAGTAATATAAAAAAATAATTTCTTAGGAATATATTAAAAGTATGTTTCGAGAAAATTTAAATTAAAAAATTGTCTTGTTAGCTTGATATTCAAATTTAGATAGCTATTGAAGCAATTATTATGGTTGTTTGTATTCTCTTATTATCTCATCATTATTAATTTTATATTTTATTATTGTAGGAGACCAAATTGACTTAGATATCGAATAAGAGATAAAGTGGAATAAGCGCAAGGATTGATAAAAGAATAACCCATATAAATAAAGAATACAGGCCTAAGGAAAGAAAAGCCCGTGGGCTCAAAGCCCTATGACGACCTGGTTGGGGCCATTTTTTTTTCTCTGGACGGATGAGTGATCAGTCCTGATAAGGCCAAATCGGACAAAAGCTATAACCGATCAGGATAAGTCGGACAGAGTTTATGCCCGACCAGGATAAGACAATCGTACGCTAAAATCCCGATGGCGGGTATCCCATATTGCCCGATCTTAAGTATAAGCCATCCAAGCGGCAATGTCCGAACTAAAAACAGGTCGACCACAGGCCTTCTCCTGAAGGAAAACGATTAATAAAGGGAATATTCTCTGACACCAGAAATGGGCAGTATGTCAAAAAAACAGTTATAGGATAATGATGATCCATATGTGACACATGTCCAAATATCATGAGGCCACGTGGAGATTCCACATTGCATTATGGCCACTCCGCAAGGCCAAATCCGGCACGCCCCTGCTTAGTATAAAAGGGAGACTTCACCTCCCATTCAAGGTATGCGAAATTCGGACTCTCTTCTACTGGTTCTCAAGCATTTCAAGTCCTTCTCCCCGAGAGGAAGATGTTACTGACTTAAGCGTCGGAGGGGCGTTAGCCGGCACCACATTGGTGTGAGTTGCAGATTCACGGAGGAAAGAGAAGACGACGAGGAACGAAATCTCTAGTCAGATCATCACGGAGGAGAGTTCAAGTCCATACCATCTCGGATCCATTATCAAAGCTCGGATCGAAGAAGATCCGACCCAAGAGAGGATAACCAGAAAACACACCCCCACAATTATAAATTTGACCATATAGGATATGAATAGGCTATTATAATTTCACCATACAATAGTGTATAAGACATGAAGATATTGTTATAGCCCCATTTAAATTATTGTTAGAGCTTATGCTGGCTTATTCAGAAATAAGTGTTAGATTAAACATAAATAAAAAAATACATTATTATTTTCGTCATATTTATTATCATCGTCCAGCACTCAACTTGGATTAACACTATTGCATAATGTTAGGGAGAATCTCTTGTGTGCCCTCATATTATTTGACTTCATAAAATATATATTTCATGTAATGATATGATTTTTTTGGAGTGAAATGATTGGTAACTTGCCTCAATTTTATTCTTAAAAGAAAGGTAATAAGAAAAACAATGCCTAAAACATACAAGATAAGAGAAAAGAAGAGGAGTTAAAACAAAAAAAAAATGCAATTAAGTAGAAAGATATCTACGTAATCCCTGAAGCCAACCCTCCCTGACCTATTCCATGATTGTGAGGTGATCACCGAAAAGGTCACTCACCGAGTCCCACACGAGAAACGCTTCAATGTTTGACAAAATATAAGGCATTAAGGCCAATGATTTGTATATACCCATTTCTATAACATAGTCTAAATTTGAAACAACACAGACAAATTTTTCCAACCAGGGTTTTTTGTAATTTGTTCAAATGAAAGGGGCTTATTTGAAATTAACACATGCATCAGGCGTCCATTTTTGTCATTTGTTCAAATGAAAAGGGATTTATTTGTAATTAATATATGCATCAGGCATCCATACATCTAAAAAAGCATAATCGCGTTAGTAAAATAAGACTATACGCAAGGTCACATCTAATGACTAGTGCTCTGTCCCCAAGACATGAGCATTTCCTTACCAATAGATAAATTGCATATTGGATCAATACATGGATGAAACTCTATTACTATTGATTGATAGATAATATTTCGTCATTCCTCCCAAACACTCAAAATTATAATTATGTTAATAATAGCCCACAAATACATGTGAGAAATATTAAGGTTACATAAATTAAGAGCAGAAGCATTTTCCTCCGATACATTGTCCTCCCATCGGGCCGCAAGGCTTTGTGCATTGCGCGTCAGTGTTGCAAATCTTCACGTTTCCGTTTGGTTGGATGACAGCTTCTGTCTCAGCCGAAGAGCAAAAGCATTTTCCTCCAATACATTGCCCTCCCGTTGGGCCGCAAGGCTTCGTGCATTGCGCATCAGTGTTGCAAATCTTTACGTTCCCATCTGGTTGGATGACAGCCTCTGTCTCAATTGAAGAGCAGAAGCATTTTCCTCCGATACATTGTCCTCCCATCAGGCCGCAAGGCTTCGTGCATTGCGCGTCAGTGTTGCAAATCTTCACGTTCCCATCTGGTTGGATGACAGCTTCTATCTCAGCCAAAGAGCAAAAGCATTTTCCTCCAATACATGCCCTCCTGTCGGACCGCAAGGCTTCGTGCATTGCGCATCAATATTGCAAATCTTCACGTTCCCATCTGGTTGGATGACATCTTCTGTCTCAACCAAAGTGCAAAAACATTTTCCTCCAATACATTGCCCTCCTGTCGGACCACAAGGCTTCGTGCATTGCGCATCAGTGTTGCAAATTTTTACGTTTCCATTTGGTTGGAAGACAGCCTCTGCTTCAATTGAAGAGCAGAAGCATTTTCCTCCGATACATTGCCCTCCCGTCGGGCCGCAAGGCTTCGTGCATTGCGCGTCAGTATTGCAAATCTTTACATTCCCATTTGGTTGGAAGATAGCCTCTACTTCAATCGAAGAGCAGAAGCATTTTCCTCCAATACATTGCCCTCCCGTCGGACCGCAAGGCTTCGTGCATTGGGCATCAGTGTTACAAATCTTTACACTTCCATCTGGTTGGATGACAAACTCCTCTCAGCTAAAGAGCAAAAGCATTTTCCTCCAATACATTGCCCTCCCGTTGGGCCGCAAGGCTTCGTGCATTGCGAATCAGTGTTGCAAATCTTTACATTCCCATCTGGTTGGATGACAACCTTTGTCTCAATCGAAGAGCAGAAGCATTTTCCTCCGATACATTGTCCTCCCATCGGGCCACAAGGCTTTGTGCATTGCGCGTCAGTGTTGCAAATCTTCACGTTCCCATCTGGTTGGATAACAACCTCCATCTCAGTTGAAATCGACACACCTAAGAGCAAAACGAGTAAAACTTTATTAACAAGCCATGTAAAATCCTGGTTAAAAAATATGAAAAAATCAATTATTTCAAAGGCCATTTGAAATTAAATTTAATAATTGTTTGAAAAAACGTCCAATTTCGTAGCAAAATAGATTTCTCGACGAAATAAGTTCGTTGCAATTATCATTGCAAAAGCCTCGTGCCAGATTCCTTTTTGCTACGAAATTTTATTTTCGTAGCAAAAGATTCCTTTAACTACGACATATATTTCGTAGTAAAAGGGATATATTCGTAGCTAGATAGTACCATTTGCTACGAAAATATTGTCGCAGCAAAATGTTGCCTTTGGCTACGAAACTTTTTTTTCGCAGCAAAAGGACACATTTGACTACAAAAGTTTTTTGCAGCTAAAAGTCTGTAAATTTAATAAAAAAAATTATAAACCCTTCCCTGTAAAATATTTCACAGAAAAATGTCACATTTTTGTGAAGAAAACCTTTTTAGTTTTCGAAATATTTTTATATTACAATTAAATAAATATTTAATGATGACAATAATAATAAAAACAATCCATGTATTAATAAAAGTAATTGTATATATTACAAATTGTTATAATATCTTTGAAAAGAAAATATAACAATAAATAATGCCAGGAAATGATCTCCAGAAGAGTTGACTCTCATTTACCGGTAGGCTAGACTGCAATTGTCTTCGCTCCTCCATCTCTCGCTACAAAATAGATTTTAACAATAAATTTAAAATCCCAATTGAAAATCCTTACAACATAAGCACCAAATCAAAACACAACATAATTCCCTCTTATGCATGCAGCCTCCTACTTTCAACCACTATAGGTACCAAATTAATAATGTCCAACAAGTATTACTATATTTTACTTCATACTTAAATGTTCTAAAATTCAACATACCAAGAGGATCATGCAAATAATGTAAGTAATATTCTAAATTAAAAAAATGACAAATAAAATTTTTATGCTAAAAAAGGGTCCGTCATATTAGATTAATGGTTAAGTGCTCGGGCTATTAGGACAAAGTAGTTTAAAAGTCTTGAGAGTGCTCACTTTGTACAAAAAGAATGCCAAAGATTGAGACTGTAACTAGTTTCTCCCCTTTCAATACCCTTCTACATGTGGAACTAATCATGTATGTGTGATGGATTCAAATATTCATTCTGAAGCATTCATGAATTATATCTACACTATCGAGCAATTAAAGGTCCATTGTAACATATATAATTTTGACGCATTTAAATTACATGGACTAATCTGCCATATTTTTCCATGCGGAATTGGTAAAAGTTTCATATAACAATACAAAAATTAGCATCAGCTTTAGATTGGCCAATTATGAACTACATATTAAGTTGACTAATGTCGAGTTTAAAGATGGTTTCCAAATTCTTTTTTTTCTGATTTTTCCATGCACCCAAGCAGTGCCAATGTAAATATATAAGATCCTAACAAAAAATTCTTACCTCTTGACCATTGTAGAGAGTTGGTCATAGACAACCTTGGCTTCAATCAGATCACCCTTTATGGGGAAACAACCCAACCAAGCAGGAACCACCTAGTAAACAGAACAGAGAAATGTTAAACATGCTTAATGCCAATCTATGTAGTGATAAAAAAAAGGTTGTATTTGAAGAGAAATTTGGAAAAAAAATATGGCTTTGAAACAAAGCAAGTATTGTCAAACTTCTAGCATCCAGTAACTCAAAAGAACAATAATAGAGAGTGCACGTCAAGTTCAAATAATTCAAAACATTGGAACCACATTATGTTGTACACATCAACTGCTACTGATCATCAGCATGTCACGAGAAGAATATTTGGAGTCCACTCAAGCCATCATTCAAACCAGTAAGAGACACAAAAACATAGGAAAAAAAGAAAGGAAAACTGGTGATGCCACTGCACATAAACTGGTGACACATGTTCACATAAGGGTGTGTGTGTTTTATGAAATTTTTTAGGGCCTACCATTGGATGGCAATTTCAACTATATTGTGTGCATGATAAGTGACAATAACTGCACAGAAAATCTTTTAGCAGAAGTAAAAATTTGCCTCTTTCCATGAAACATTACATGAAAGCGACTATAAATGATCCTTAGTGCATAATGTTTTGTTGGGCGATCAAGGCTCTAATCCCACATTTCCAATCTAAAGCAATAAGAATTAAAAATGGAAAAATTCTTTTGGCAATAATTCAGCAGTCATCATGAATAAATTTTCCCACATCTTGATTAGTGTTGAAAAATAAATCATCCAACTCGTTTTGTCAAATCATACTGCCAAAAGAAAAATAATTTCAATCATATAAGGAGAATAATCCAAACCTGAGACATTTCTTCCTTCTTTCCATCTGGAATTTTCTGTTGCTCAATCATGTCATCTTCTTTCAGCTGTTTTGGAGTAATAAGAAAAGAGAGTACATGTAAAAAATTAAATGAAGATACCCATTATTATAAACCAGATCAAGTGAGAACCAATTTTTCCTACCTTCAACTCTTTAAGGTGATCTCCAAGAGTAGACAAACCTTCTAAAATTGTGCGTACAATATAATCTTGTGACCTAGCTTTCTTAAAGACAGAATGTCTTAGAAGTCGCTCTGCAGAAGGCCTTGCTTGCAGATTTTTCACCCAGCACGTAGAAATCATAGCCCTAAAGGACTACAAATAAAGATCACTGTGAAAAGAATATTCTATCAAAGAACAGGATTGACTGAAAGCAAGTTCAGAAGATACCTTCCGGAATTTTTTCTCTCGATTTATGTGGAGAACCGATGGTGCATTTTGCATTGTCATGAGGAAAACCTGTCAAATGTTTAAAACTAAACAATGTTTCAAATTGTTAAGACTATGGTGTAGTAATCATCTAGTAGACAAATGATGACCTTCATAGGAGGATACTTAGAGAAAGGTGCATGACCATGGGCAAGCTCCAAGGCAGTTATCCCAAAAGACCACATATATGCCCTATGAGAAATTATATGCACAAAGCAAATAGCATCAAATTAACCGTGGACAGTGACAAAAAAAGAAAGGACACCAATAATTAGTAAAACAGATCATTCAATGACCGACTTAAAGTCATAACAATTCAATTGCTCCATCACCTCAGGGGCCATCCTAAGAACAACCAAATAAAGGGTTTATCATGATTACTGCATGCATTGCAAATGAACTTGATGAAATTAGGATATGCACGAATAATATGCACTAGCAAAGTGTCCCAACAAATGTATTTCTCATGCATTGCCTGTTACCAGAATAAAAAAGATAGGCAGAGACGCCGAAGTCCCCAAGCTTAATTGCACCATAACTGTCAACAAGGATATTACCCGCCTGCAAGAATTACTTGATAAAATTAGTGATAAAATAGCAGGAAAAGGACTACAACGTGTAATGAGCTGCATACATCAATGTTTAAAATATCGATATTTTTTATATCGAAATACCCCCAAAAAGATATATCTATCAATATATCGATTGATAAATCGATATATCGATTTTGTTATTTTGTATTTATTTTTTTGCCAAAAAATGAGAAAAATGAAATAATAACAGATAAAATAAGAAAAAATGTGAAAATAAAAGAAAAATGAAGAACAATGATGTCAAATTAATTTTTGGGGCATTTAGGAGGGTTTTGGGAGAATTTATTTGTTAAATGTAAATAGTAGAAAGTGTGTAGCAGAGATTGAGCAATACAAAAAAAGATTGTTATTGTTGTGATGAAAATGAATGTTTGGAGAGTTATTTATAGGATAGGAAAAGTGAAGGGTTAAAATTCAAAACAAAAAAAAATGGGGAGAGGGTTTTTAAAACAGAAATTTTTTTAATCTGTAGGTTTATAGATATATTGTCTATCGTCAATATATCGAAAATATATCAAAATTTCATATCAAATCAACTACTGCAACTCAAACTCTACTGCAGCAAGTTCTTAAATTCACCAGATATATTCAACAGAATTTGCACCTTTCAGTTTTGTAGAAGGGAATGGAAAGTGTAATTAAACGGGACATCTGGAGGAAATGTATCTAAAATCAATATTTCCAAAATAAAATGGAAGATAACATAAAAAAACAGAGAAAAGAAATCCTTCTCCCATCAATTGTGATCAGCTGTGGATCACATCTAAAAATAAATCACAATAGCAATAGACATATCATTGATTATAAACTTGATATTAATCTAGAGGACTCTAGAATTCAGAATACCAAGAAATTAGAAATTAGAAAACCTCTTATTCCTCAATTAATCTAGAGGACCCTGGGGAAGACATGACTGAAATTAGAAAACACTTCATGTTATACTAAAGAAACAGCTATCAAAAATAGAGAATATTCAACTAATGTGACAGCATATCAACTGTACATCAAATACTTGATGTTAAAGTGCTTATTTTACAAAATATTATCCCTAATACTAATTAGTACATAATTCGAGTTAGAAACTTTCACTTCAATTTTATTTATTGCTGACATGCTAAAGGCATGACTTATAGCAGGCAACACAACTAAGAAATTTACTTCAATTACGAAAATATCCCAACATTGCTGAAGCTAAAATAAATTAGGAGAGAGAGGTTTGATTTGACAAATGAAGCTGCAGCCTCACGGTTTCATGTCCTTATTGTTTTTTTTCTACCAACACCATTGTCATCCTCACATCATACCCTGGATTTGTAAAGGTGGGTGAATATGAGTGATCAAACTAAACCTCTCTACATTCACCATTCTGAGATTATTCAACCGGTATGAGGATTAAATAACATGATCATCACTTCTGGCGAGCATGATTGCCATTGCAAGCCCCTAAACAATGCATCTTTTTTTTATATCAAATTCTAATGTGATATTTCATAAATCCATATAATTTGATAACATAATTTTTCATGTTATCAGTAAACATTACCTTGGAGATCATCAAAATTTCAGAAAGCCAAAAGTAAATCCTAAAAACATCCCCAAACATAGAAATCTTCACATGGAAACCCTACAGTGCATTCATGATCTAGAAAAGAATATTTCTCACAGATGAGGTGAAAGATCAATACAGAATACTCATAAAAAATAAAACGTTGGGTTACTAAAAAAACACAGAGGCACATCTCAAGTTTCGGTATTCGTCAATCCAAATATATTAATTCTCAAACCTCACTATAAAGTACAAAAAGAAAGAAAGAAAACTTAATTTGCAGTAAGAATCACAGCTCACGAATATATAGAGTTACGACTCATTTTTTTTTGGGAAAAAGTGGTAGGCATTCATCTTCTATTGAAATAGAGTCACGACTTCATTATCCAAAAGGGGGAAAATACATTAAAACAAGAACAAAAGCCCCTAGAAACCTCAGATGAAAGTGAGCAAAATAAATAATAAATCAATTATAAGAGATGCACATCTAATGAACCCTAACGTTCCACATTAAATAAAAAAAGACAGATCGATTAAACAAAAAAACACAGAGGCACACACCGATTTGGAAATGCAGAGCTCCTTGGCCCATTCGATCACCCTAGACACGATCTTCTTCGCATCCACCTCCACAAACGGCAACACATCTGTCACCCCTTCAAAACCAAACCAAAGAATCAGAGAGAGAGAGACCCAAATCAAAGAATCGGGGGGAGAGAGAGAGAGAGGCCGGCGTCGACGAGGCCGATGACTGAAGTGGACGACGACGAGGGAGAGAAACCCTTTGTTTTGAAGAGAAACCCTGAATTGTTTTGGCGGCATGTTTTGTTTTTCAGAGAGTAAACGAGGGAAGCCCAAATTTTGGTATGTTTGGATATTTGGTTGTTGTTATGGCATATTTGCTTGGAGAATAAAGGGAGGAATAACTTGGTATAACGTAGAATAAAGGGTTTAAAACTGTTTGAATAACTGATATAAATGAGAATCAATATGTCAGAATAAACTGGTATAAAATGGTATATGAATTCCAGTCAACCCATGAAATTAAGTTATTCCAGATTTTTCAACAAAAAAGAATTGGTTGGTGCACTATCAAATTCACGGTCACCACCTACTATAAATCAACTGTCAAAAAAATATCATCATTTTTTCACCTTTTATAAATCATTGTCTACACCTTATTCACATTTTATCCAAACAAGAAAAAATTATTATTATATTTTTCAACGAGAATAATTCAAAATACAATGAAATACAAAATCATTTTATCCTTATTTATACTAAAAAAATGTCATAAACCTCATAATAACTTATTTCGATCTCTATCCAAACGGGGGAAGTACTATTTATTTGGTTTGGGCTTGCTAGAAATTTGGGTGATAGTTTGGTTCTTTCTGATAGTCCCCGCGGTGAGGTTGTTCGGCGAAGGTGGTGAGGCAAAGGAATGGAGGCGGCAAGGCGAAGAGCCTGAGGAGGCAGTGAGGTTGAGACGATGGTGATCGGCGTGACTCCACTTGATGCAGTTTTTGCGAGCTCTCGTATTTTGGATGAAGGTTGTTTGGAGAGCCAATCACTGAGAGTGTGTGACGGGTTATTTGGGTTTTAGGGAGGATTATTTGGGTTTTAGGGATTTGTAGGGATTTCAGACTCAATAGCTCTCTCAGTTGTTGGATCTGTAGGGCTTCAAGTCGGTTGGGTCTGTCATTTTTTTTTGTATGACTTCAATTTCAGTGTCAATTCTAATTTATATATGTGTTTTAATTTTTTTAAATAATATACATAATGTAATGAGGTATATTTATAAAAAAATGAATTGTATGAGTGTTATAAAAAATGTAAAAAAATTATCTCGTAACATATACTTTATTAACATGAGCATATGCTATAATATGACATTTCCATCGCTCTACGATCAATGACCCTCACATAATCAATACTGAAATCTCAGAAGTTGAAACATAATTTTCTTGTATTATTAAAGTTGTGTGGCTTTCTATAGTATTTTTAAATAAATTAATGATGTTTGTTTGTTTACTGATTCATTGCATATGAATTTTCTTCTAAGGTATATTGTTGAGATTGTTGTGATAGTATTACCATTAAGATTTTAATGAAAAGTCTGGATCATGACTTTCATGTCCAAATCAGAAAAGCACATTTTACAAAATAAAATTACATGAATTATCATGAAAACCTAGCCCCTTGAAGTACACCTTGTCCTCTGAAAGGTAATTTAATATAAAATTCATAACAGAACACTGATCAGCTCAATGATCGATGTTTATTTGTTTGGAATAAACACCCATCGTTGAAAGGTAATTTAATATAAGATGTTTATTTTCTCCATATTCACCCTTTTATTCACAAAAGTATGCTTGTTTTTATTCTCTATTGTTTTGGTGCAATCTCTTAAAAAAATTGTTTTGATTTTTTGTACATTTCCCCAATTAAAAAAATACAAATCACAATTACCAATAAATAAATAAAAATTTGGATTGGGCTTTGGGTTTAGCTTTATATAAATATTTGTTATATATTACTTAATGTCAAAATGAATATACTCAACTTTGATATCAACAAACCTCAGTAAATTACATAGTGTCCTCTGGAAAGTAGGTCATCAAGTACATGCATGATCCAAATTAAAATGTCATTTCAAATATTTAATTACAAACATAATTAATAAATCAAATCATCTAATTTGATGACGGACTAATATTTAATTACAAACATAATTAATAAATCAAGTCATCAAGTACATGCATGATCCAAATTAAAATGTCATTTCAAATATTTAATTACAAACATAATTAATAAATCAAATCATCCAATAACTACCTTAAGTTAATAAGTCCTGAACCGTTGTGCTATAATCATCTATGACAAAAAAAATAGAGAAAAAATTTATATAACACCCTGTAATTTTAGTTAAATCAATTTTAGTCCATGTAAAATATTTAAATCACCGTAGATCCCCTATATTCTGTTGTAGTTAATGATTTTAATCATCGAGTTAAAAGTATGAAAAAAATAAGAATATTCTAGGAATATTCCATCCAACTAACGAAATCTTTAAAAATTATGTTCGAATAAGTATATGAAAAAGCATAAAAATAGAAATAAATTCTTTCTATGACCAAAATACCCTTGAAACTTTGAAATTTTGAAGCTTGTGAGAGAGACAATGAGATAAAGGTTAGATAAATGAAAATGTATTATAGTAATCTGACATGTCTAATTAGGGTTAGCTATATAAATCTAGTTAGTTGGGTGTGACGACAAAGACTAATAAAAGAACAATTTCTTAATAAGACATGCCACTTACGGTGAGTAAGGAATTTAACCAATTTAACTATAATCACACATGGAGCTATATAAAAAATGTTTTTTTAGTTGATATATGCAAAACTAAAAAATAAAAAAAATCTCTCCCAGACTTCCCTCATCTTTCACTCTCACAATCTCCACTTCACTTCACACAAAAATATAAAAAAATAAAAAATGTTGATCTCCTCTGTATCGACGTGTTCCTTCTGCGCTCGAACCCTCCCGAGACCTCCCTCCGACAGAAACCCTAATCTCCCATGGACCACCATCCGCGCCGCCAAACAACAGCGTGAGAAGGCGGCGCCGCCGCCGAGGAGAAAGTCCCAGCCGAAGAGGAGACCCCCTGAAACCCCGCCGCCTGTGGAGGTCCTGGACGACGGCGAGCCCCCCTCACTCGGCGGGAGCCAGTTGTACTCTCCCCTCCCGAAGCCGCCGGCGGGGTTCGTGCTCGACGGCCATGGAAGGGTTTTGATGGCCTCGAACAAACGTATCGCCACGATTGTTAGTTTTTCATCTTGTGTTCTTCTCTTCGCGGTCATTGTTTGTTGTTGTTTTTGCTTGTCTGAATTAATTGTTCTTATAATGTTTGTAAAAAGCGCTAGGAGTTAGTCGGTCGATCAATGATCACCTTGGGATTAATCGGTTAGGCGGGGATTAAGTGGAGATTAATCTGTTATTTATATATAATTATATATACAGAGAAATGATAACATGCGGTCTGTGCGATCCACACGTATATACACACCTTAAAGTGTATATGCGTCGATAAAGGAAGTATATAGCCCAGTGAGATATATGCTTCAATGAGTTATATTTTCTTTATCGACGCATGTACCTTGGTAAGTGATGCATATATGCAGTTCGCACCGACCACACCATATCATTACTTTATATATACATAGTTTACATACTATATAAATGAAATATATACAATAAAATAGGATGAAAAGGAGATAATAGAATATTAAATGCCGCTTGCTTCCTGTTTAATCCTCATTTAGTCCCCACTTAATTTCACGGTTGCTTAACCCCCTAAATGAGGTTGGCTAGGCTTGATTCCACTTAGGCACCCGCTTAATCCACTTCTTTGAGTATTGGATTCATGGATTGTTCCAAGCAGCTTTTGCTTACAATGTGTGGATAACCTGACTTAGGCAGGGTTTGGTAGTGATTTTGGGTTAGTGTGGTTTTGGATGTAGATTTTGCAATTGGGTATTGGATTGGATAATGATAAACTGATAAATAATGCCAGTTGCGCCATCTGGAAAATGTATGGGAGTCTGTGGTTTTTATTTATTTATTAAAGGTTGGGGTAGACATTGCATGGGGGCTTTGGCATATTGGGATTGAGAAGTAAACCCTCTTTGGGGGATTGTGGGTTGGAGCAATGGTAGACATCTCCTCTACCATGCCCTAGACTGGGAATTTTGTTGTGTTTTGTTTGCTTTGCTTTGTATTTGGGCATTCTCTTCTTTTAAAGTTGGGGTAGGAAGTAGGATGCCTACCAAATTCTCCTTAAAAAATGATGGTTGCGCGGTTGCGCCAATAGAGGATAAGATGAGGGAAAATCATTTGAGATAAGATTGAACATATCACACATGTGATGGAGACCCATGGAGGTGTCTAGGTCAGGAGGAGCGCCATTGTCATCGTTGAAGAGGTTTCAAGTACAAGGGGAAAGGCCGAAATGAACTTGGGTGGTAACGTAAAGGAATTACGTTGACTGTGGCCCTTAAAAGGTTGAACGGCGAAAATTGATTTGTGCAATTGTCCCAAAATGTTTAACAAAGATTTTGTTGTTGTTGTAGAGTAATATAAGTTCTCAGAATGCGACAAGCTGCAGGTGGATTTGAGTTGTCTTAAAAAAACAGTTGTCATTCATGTGACTTGGAGCCAAGTGTTTAATCACAAGGGGCCGACTGACGATTTGTCTTTGGGTTGCCAATTTGTGATAATTGTTGAGGATTTATTGGACAACTGGAAAGTATTAAACATATAATGATAATTACCAAATGGAATAATGGGGTTACTTATGAGAAAGAAGTATGGAATTGTGCTGGTACTAAATAAGATATATCATTAAAAAAATCATCCTTCTTTTTCATGAAACACTAACGAACTGTCTACAGGTTGATTCTCCAAATAATTTGCCACTAGACTGCATGATCAGGAGGGTGTTCACGAGTTCCCGAGGGGATGAGTGCATGCTGCTTTGCCCAGTTGATACGTGAGTCAATCATATATTTTATTTATACCTTTCGGAAATGTGGTTGTTGACTGATCAATTATGTTTTCCATTGCAGGCCTGTTCAAATCCTGAAGAGCACGAATTTTGATGGATGGTCGGCGGTATGTCTCTTTATTTGTTTTATAGTTCTCATATTATAGAAAGATTGGAAAGTGAAACTGCTTATGAGATATGTACATTGAAGCTTCCTATGTTTACATTCTTGATATTCTCCATATTTTACTGTTTTAATGTTTGGGAGCTTGTGCAGATTTTCACTTTGTTGTATTCTTTAGCTTCTACTGTGAATAGTGCTTTGTATATGCATAGTTTTAATGAAGAATCTGTTCAGTAGTCATTAGGGCCCATGACAGTTTTTTAGAGGTTGACATTTTTATATTGCATAACTGTTGTTTCATGAGTTCTATTCAAAACAACAATATATCTTCCATTTGTAATTGGTAGCTCTGGCTCAATAAGAAGGCACATTTGAGAGCTTTCAGCTGAAAATGTGGCCTTTTGTTTCCATTGCTTAAGTAAACAACAAACACACATTGAACAATAAGAAAATTCCAAAAATAGAAAAGGACGAAATGTATGTGTATTTATATGCCATGATATGCACATATTGACCTTAAGTGACTTTCACTGCAAGGTCACCAATACAGCACCACCAAAAGCCTTCAGCTGCAATTATGGCCTTTTCTTGCCATTAAGCAAATAACATGCACCGGTTCAACATAGGAAATTGAGTTTTGTAAAAGACTAAGTGTTGATTGTCAGTTTGACTAAACACCTCCCATGAACATTAATTGTGCATTCAATGTTGTCTTAGTCATCCTCTCATCCAGAGATTTTGATAAGGGCTTGACAGGTTGGCAATGTAGAGTTCCAGGTCCCCTTTTTTTTTCTTTTTTTTTGGGGGGGGGGGGGGATTGGTTCTATTGAAAGTTGTTTCATCAGATCTTCCTCCACCGTTCTTTAAAGTTTTGTTTCTTAATGACTGTTCCGGACAAAAAATGAGACCATTTGGAAGAAGACTTGGAAAGAAGAATGGCAGGAGGGGTGCTCATCTTGACAACTGAAAGTTGATCACACTCAAAGTGGGTGTCATGGGTGTTCTAGATTTGAAAATAATGATTCATGCTATGCTTCGCAAGTGTTTTGGTGGCTTCTAAAGTACCCAGACTCTGCTTGGCTCAGGTGCTTAGAGCTGAATACTGTGAACTGCAGATTATTGGAATTGAATCACATGTGAACTACAGAGTATTTTTTTGATAAAACGGTGGGCATCCTACCTCGATTTTATTAAAATGAAGTGAAGTGCCCAATACAAAGGAAAAGATAAATGAAACTCACCACCCAATAATCTGGGCATAGGTCACAGTAGAAGAGTTATCTACCGCAACCAAAACCCACAGAAAAAGAACTCAATCAAGATTTTCCCTCCCATATAGATGACACGGTTTGCCCCCGCGTATACCACTACCACCACCGGAGAGTTGCGGAGATGTGGTCAGTCGAGGGAACAGGGAGAGTTGGGGTGGGGTTAATATCTTAAAAAAAAATCCACAACTGTTGCTTCTTTCTTATTGGAGTGGACTCAGGGATCTACAGGGTGGGGATAACCACGCCTTTTGCAAAAAGAAACTTATGAGAAAAAACTCATGTATATAATATGAGAAAAATAGTTACAGAGTATTTTATAATTCGTTAGCCTCTTGTCTTCCAATAGTTTTCCGCATGGAACAGGAGTTGCTGTTGAATATGATTTTCACCCAGGTACTTGGAATTTGTGTGATTTAATAGGGTTGAAAAGTTAGTTATCTTTAGTGGGAGTGAGATAATATGCATCATCCTGTCATCGTAATTGCGTTCCAGCACTCATTTTGTTACGTTAAACTCTGTTTTTCCCTCTTTTGCAGGTGAATGATGAGGAAGTGGAAGCTATTATTCCAGCTGCCACATATGCACTTGCAAAGATTCATATGCATCTAGTATATAGCGGGTACATTATCTCAGTACAATTTTATTGTTTTGCAGGTTTGTGCGCATATTTTTTGGCCATCAAGGCCTACATTTGTTCAATGGTCTAAAAATCAGATTGAGTATTAGTGTTAAAAAAGTTGTGGTAAAATACACTGCATGCAAGATTATCTGAGTGATGAAATGTTCTCAGGATTATCTGTTGAATCCACTTGTTCACCTATTGCATATGTTATCTTTTCTTTGTCATGCTTTTCTATATTAAAATCCATTTGTTCACCTATTTATCATTGTGTGTAGATTTTGTTACACTGCACGAGGAGGATTTTGCTATTCTGAAGAAGATATAATCGAATTTAGAACAGGTACTGCTCCTTTTCTCATTATTTATTTATTTATTTATTTATATGTCAATTAGGTTGTCGTCTATTTAAAAGAATTTATTTATGTAGATGATTTTTAAGTCAAATTATAATAAATATAGTTAATATCACATATTTCACATGGATAATCTCATATTTTAAGGTTGAACTTCAACATGTTTGACTTTGTATGGCTGCCTTTTTTGGAGGTGACATGTGATTTGCATTTGTTGAATAATTGCTAAAATCACATTTGCAATTCATGAGACCGCACATATAATTGTGTGGCTGTCTATTGCAACAAAAAAATACAGTAAAAAATAAAAGAAAACTGGAATTTCATTTATAAATAACAATCTGTAACATTTGAATTATACTTGAATATTGTGGCATTGATTGTTTAGAACTATGAGACACATATGGCATTTCAATTGGTCAACCAATTGGTAAAATGAACAAACATTGAAGTATGACCCAATTGTTTTTTATATTAAAAGGCTTTGGGCAGAAAGGCTTTGGCCAGGCACTTGAGGTAGAAGAAATAGATGGAATAATAATGTTGTATTGAGTAATGGTGACCGAAAGGTCCCTTTTATAGTTACAAGATGTACAAACCCTAAAATAGAAAAATGACCAAAATACCCATTACAAAATGCCCCCCAACCCCCGGGCCTCCGGGAATAGGCCCGACAACAGGCCTATTCCATGACTCCAATACTCCCCCTCAAGTTGGAGCGAAGATATCAATCAAGCCCAACTTGGTCAAACTAGAATGAAGAATAGAGGGACCAACAGACTTGGTGAACATATCGGCAAGCTGCTCATTTGAAGAGACAAAAACTGTGTCAATGGCGCCCGACTGTACTTTCTCTCGAAGAAAGTGAATATCAACCTCAATGTGTTTGGTCCGCTCATGAAGAACTGAGTCCGAGGCAAGCATAATGGCAGATCGGTTATCACAAAACAAAGTAGATGAACCAGCTACAGGGAACCCCAACTCTGTCAGAAGAGAGCGCAACCAAATGATCTCACATGTGCCTTGGGCCATGGCACGATATTCTGCCTCAGCAGAAGAACGAGAGACAACACTCTGTTTCTTACTTTTCCAGGAAATAAGGTTGCCCCCATGGAAAGTACAGAAACCAGAAGTGGATCGTCGATCAGTGAGCGAACCAGCATAATCTGCATCAGTGTAGCAAGAAATGGTAGGCTGAGCACTAGTAGCATAGAATAAGCCAAGACCTGGGCATGACTTCAAGTATCGAAGAATCCTGTAAACAGCATCTAGGTGAGAAGTCCGTGGGGCATGCATGAATTGACTCACTACGCTGACAGCGAAAGTCAAATCAGGTCTAGTGTTTGTCAAGTAGATCAAACGACCCACTAGACGCTGATACAAAGAAGGATCTGGCAGAAGGTCGCCTGATTCAACATGAAGGCGATGGTTCTGGTCCATGGGAGAAGTGGCAGGGCGACATCCAAGCATACCGGTGTCCTCAAGTAGGTCAAGAGTGTATTTTCGCTGGGAGAGCGAAATACCATGGCGTGAGCGAGCAATCTCAATCCCCAAAAAATACCGAAGAGGACCTAGATCCTTCACATCAAATGCCTGTCCAAGCTCAGTCTTCACTCTGACAATGTAATCAGCATCATCTCCTGTGATAATAATATCATCCACGTAAACTAGAACAATGGTGCACCGTCCATTACTCCGACGAATGAAGCAAGTATGATCAGCATGACAACGAGTAAATCCAAGAGAGAGAATGATTACGCTGAATCTCTGAAACCATGCTCTCGGTGACTGCTTCAGTCCATATAGAGATTTGAGAAGAAGGCACACCTTTCCGGAATACTCCCCCTGAAGACGAAAACCAGGCGGCGGATCCATATAAATTTTCTCTGTCAAGTCGCCGTGAAGAAAAGCATTCTTCACATCCATCTGATGAAGAGGCCAGTTGTGGCAAGCAGCAAGAGAGACAAGAAGCCGAACAGTAGTCAGCTTGGCAACAGGAGCAAATGTAGCATGAAAATCCTTCCCTGGAGTCTGAGTAAAGCCTTTTGCAACAAGGCGCGCCTTATATCGCTCAACAGCCCCATCAGCCTTGTATTTTACTGTGAAGACCCATCGACAACCAACGGTCCTCTCCCCTGGTGGAAGATCAACCAACTCCCACGTATGATTTTTCTGCAGGGCATCCATCTCAGCGGTCATAGCGGCGGTCCATAGAGAATCCTGTAATGCCTCGGTAACAGTACGAGGAATACGAATAGACGATGTAGCAGCCAGGTAAGCTCTATAGGAATCGGAAAGTCCCTGATAAGAAACAAACTGGGCAAGAGGATGAGCAGTGACACAACTCCGACGACCTTTGCGAAGAGCAATAGGCACATCAGAGTCAGATGGAGGCAAATCAGGAACAGAATGTGGAGTGATCAAGGAAGAAGGTATACCTGAGTCCGAGGAGGATGTCGACAAGTGAGCAGGAGAGAAAGGTGGCCGAGGTCTACGAGTGTATACAATTAGAGGAGACTGTGGTGGAGACGGCTGCGGTGGTGACGATGGAGGAGGTGACGACGGTGGCTGCAGCGACTGTGGCTGTGGCAAAGGCAATGATGGGAAAAATGAAGTCGGTCGAACCGGTGAAGATGAATGTTGCAGAACCGTGTCAGAAAAATATGGCACATCTTCAAAAAATGTGACATCAAGGGAATGAAACAATCTCCGAGAAATAGGATCATAGCATCTATATCCTTTGGACATGGTAGAATAACCAAGGAAAACACAACGTATAGATTTATCATCAAGCTTGGTGCGTGAGGGCCCCCTATCCTGAACAAAACAAGTACACCCGAAGACTCGAGGAGTGATGGGGAAAAGAGTACGATCAGGATATAAAACATGGAAAGGAACTTGACCTCCTAAAGTACGACTGGGAGTCCGATTAATCAAAAAGGCAACAGTGAGGACTGTCATACTCCAATAGGACTTTGGAACATTCATTCCTCGAAGGAGACAACGAACCACATTCATGAGATGACGATTTTTTCGTTCCGCCACCCCATTCTGCTCAGGTGTATATGGACAAGTCAACTGTTGAAGAATCCCCAACTCATTTAGATGAGACCGAAAAGAATCTGAGACATACTCCCCCCCATTATCAGACCTGATACTCTTTACAGTAATGTTAAACTGTGTTTTAATCATGCGCAAAAAATTAACACACTGAGAGGATACCTCAGACCGAGATTTAAGAAGATAAACCCAAGTATATCTAGAAAAATCATCAATGAATGTCAAGTAATATCTATGACCACCAAAAGCAGTAACAGGAGAGGGACCCCACACATCAGAATGAATCAAATCAAACAATCCAGAAGCTTTATTCATACGAGAAATATAAGTAGTACGTGTATGTTTAGAAAGCTCACACACAGCACATTGAAACTTATGAGTCTTACATGAAGAACGAAAAGTAGGAAATAAAGAACATAGATGCTGAAAATTGGCATGTCCTAAACGAGCATGCCATAAATCTAAAGATTGTAGAGAAAAACTATGCGAATGATCAGTGGGCAAAATGGAAGCATGGGCCGTGGTGGGTGGTTCTCCGAAGACGTAAAGGCCATCTCTCTCATACCCCTTGCCAAAAATCCTCCGTGTACTCAGGTCCTGAAAAACACAATGATCAGGGTAAAAAGTCACTGAACAGTTCAAAACCTTTGTTAATTGGCTAACAGAAAGAAGGTTAAGAGCAAGGTTGGGAACATGTAACACAGAGTGCAATGATAATGAGGAAGATAAAGGAACGGTACCCTTACTGATGACAGGGGTAAGCGAGCCATCAGCAAGACGTACCTCTCTGTGCATAGAAGGTGATGTCAAGGGGGCAAACAATCGAGACTCACCAGACATATGTTCAGTAGCGCCTGAATCAATGACCCAAGTAGGAGACCCTGATTGGTTAACATGGTAGGCGGAAGGGATACCTGAGGTAGCAGCAGAGGATGTTGGACCAGCATGAGAGAGACCAGCATGAGAGGCAAGGCTCTCCCGAACCATGGCATCAATATGGTTCTGAATAGTACGCATATCAAAGGACCCAGATGGAGCAGTGGGGGCATCACTCGGAACCGAAGCATCAGCAACAGCAGCACGGGGGGCAGATGAAGGAGCTCCAACATTGCGAGGTCGCATCAATTGTGGGTACAGAAGAAAACATCTGACTTTTTCATGCCCTGTTTTTCCACAGTGGCCACAAGTCACAATATTGCCGCGTCCACGTCCACGACCACGACCGCGACCGCGACTACTATCCCCGTGGCCGCGAGAGTCATATCCAGAGGTGGCCGCCAATGCCATCTGATCGCCGAGGGTTCTAGTGGGTGCTGAGGCAGAGATCTGACGGCGATGCTCATCACCCTCAATAATAGCAAATGCTTCAAATAGAGAAGGAAGTGGTGTGGTATTCAAGATCTGAACACGAAGAGATTCGAACTCCGGTCGAAGGCCCATAAGGAACGCATACGTCTGTTGGCGTTGTAGTCGGCCAACCACAATCGTGGCAGCCTCCTTAGACAACTCTGAGAGAGGCTCATAATGGGCAAGTTCCTCCCAACGAGCCTGAAGAAATCCAAAATAATCTGTAACAGATTGGGTACCTTGGGTGGCCTGAGCAATATCCTTGTACAACTCATAGATCCGTGAGTCATTCCTGGCATGACCATAGGTCTTCTTCAACGCAGCCCATAGAGAGTCGACCGTATCATGATACATGAACATATTATAGATCCGGGTCTCCATGGAGTTGTAAAGCCACCCAAGAACCGTGCAGTTGTTGATCTCCCACTGATTGAAGATTGCATCAGTTTCAGCCGGCTTTGTAATGGTGCCAAGAAGAAGGCCTGACATGCCTCGACTACCCAAATACAATCGAACGGAACGCGACCATGATGGATAATTTCGTCCATCAAGAAGCACGTTGGTAATCCGTTGAGCATGAGAGTTATGCCCTAACGGAATAGCGGTGATACCAACCGAGGCATTCTGGATCTGCCCTAACGAGGCGTCGTCCTTGATCTCCTCACCCGATAGTGGCGTGAGGTCCTTCGGCGTTGGATCCATTGCAAGAAGAAAAAACTCAAATCTCGATCCGAGAGAGGAAACGATCACCACGACCCGTGATGAAAGAAAAATAAATAAATAAATAAATTTGTGAAACCCTAGGGTTTCTTTGCGGCTCTGATACCAAGAAGAAATAGATGGAATAATAATGTTGTATTGAGTAATGGTGACCGAAAGGTCCCTTTTATAGTTACAAGATGTGCAAACCCTAAAATAGAAAAATGACCAAAATACCCATTACAAAAATTCGAGGGGGGGCCTGCGGCCCATGGGAGGCATTGCCCCCCAACCCCCGGGCCTCCGGGAATAGGCCCGACAACAGGCCTATTCCATTACTCCAATAGAGGTTTCGGTGAGACTGTCTCCAACCCATCAATTCCTTCATGCTCGAACAACTATATTAAATGTGATTTGGAATTATTTTACCTTAGACTATTGACCTTTTGATCCACACATTGATCAGTCTTCAAGGCACATATGCTCCATAATCGCAGTTTTATTAAGCTAAGATGGGAGCATTCTATAAAAAGGGAAAATGCCCTTCGAAAAAAATGAGATGAGAGATCTCCAAATCAAATGGAAAAAAGGAAAATAAATAATAGAGAAAGCAAAAAAGTAAAGACCATCTCCGGCCAAGTCACAACCCTCAACAGTAGTCCTGTGGGGTTGGGGGGTGGGGGGATGAGCAAGCAAATCCTTACATCTCTGTCCACCTATCGCCCATCAGCCTTGAAGGTGATTTCTCCCCAAGGAGCTCTTGCACCCAAGATTGGAGAGTAGTTGTGATATTTGCTCACGTATTTTCCATGTAGATCCTTTTCCTTTAAAAGGCGCTTTCATTTTGTGGAAGCCATATTCTCTTGTTGTAATTGCGGTTGACTTTGTTTTTAGTTTTCAAGTATCATGTGTATCTTTGTATTAGGGTGGCGGATCTGCCTCTTTTTCTTCCCAACCTTCTAATGGTGTCTCTTCTTAAATCTTGTCATTATAGTCAATTGTCCTTTTTCTGTAATCTTTAATGCCTGGCTGCTTTATCTAGCTACTCTTCTTCTATACTAAATTAAGATCCATCTTCTTTGGTTGTGCCAAATGCTGTCAGTCCGTCACTCAATCTCAACCCAAAGGGACTCCTCCCTTTTAGACATTGGGTCACCCATCTTTATGGGTGTCTCATTGTCATCCTTCAAAGCTTCAACATCAATGGGTGGCCATTTTTTTAGCTGCTCTTTCCTTCTAAAGTAACATTCTATCCTCTTCAAGAAAGTCCAACTTGCTAATAGTCTCGGTCACCTATGCCTGCCTTTTCCACACAAATTTTATTGCCCTCCCATCTGTTAAGGTGAAACTTGGGGAGTTTCACTCTTTTCATTCTTGGTTCCCTTTCCTTCCACCTGAAACTCCCTCAACAATTTACCATGTCATGGAAGCCCACCTCAAAAGAGCCTCCATCATTCCAAATTTCAAACTTGAAATAAGCTGAAAAGACTTTTTCACCTCCTCCATCGAGTGAAGATAAATAGGGATGTGATCTGAACATGTTCTTGCTAAGCCCTCAAGGTTGGCCAACAAGTAGTCGGGAATGCGTCCTTCCAATCCCCATCCACAAAGCACTGTTCCAACTATGTCAGAATAGAAACCACCCTGAAATTTTTCCGATTGAATTTGTGGTTTTTCAATGCGATCTCCAACAACCATTTCTCTTCAATCCAATGCGTCCTACCTCTTGTTTTTTGAGTTTTCTTTATTAGGGTTCTCCTCAAGATACTCTATGGGCACCTTCAAGTGATAAGTCTACATGTGGGGTTTATGTAATGAACTTAAATGCATCATTTTGTTTTATTGAATGGAATTCAGTGCCCCCACCATTTACAAATAAAATAAGCACATTTTTCTGCAAGCAGTGCCACAATAATGCATATATCTTTTATGTGAAGAAATTGTAATTTCTGACCTTGATATACCCTGTATAAATTTCAAGAATTGTCTATTTTAAAAATGTTGGTTCTGATATGCTAAGGCCTGTTACAATCATGCAGATGATGGTGATGAGATAGATGGCTTACCAACAGAAGGCATTGAAATAACTTGCTTCCATCAGGTCAGTTAGTTATCCTGTGTATAATTGTTATGAGTATGGGCACTTGAGTACTTTTCAGGAAGCCACCTAAATATAAACAACTACGGGTGGTCTACTCATTTTGATATAGGATTTTCCATTTTCACCATATAAGGGATGGTTATTTGTAGAAGGGGATGGGCTGATGTGGAAATATGTATGATGCACTGTGAGGTATCTAAAGACCAATACATATACACCGACACGCAAAATTTAAGAGTTAAAAAATACAAGGACTGATACATGTATATGCACACATGATTTACATCACACATGATATACATGTGCAATACTCATCCCCCCAGTACGGCAGTACCCCTTGTTATTTCATGATGATAGTGTCGTGTCATAGAAATAATGTAAGGAACATGTTATTATTAATGGTTTTGACTAAAATGTGTAGTACTACGCCAGAGAGGTTAACTCACCAGCAAGTCAATGTTGCTTGACCTGCCGTGGATATCTGGTCTTTAGAATCTTAGATCCCTATCTTTTACTGGTTCTCATGGCTCAAGTCTGTTCATTAGCTGTTTTCTTGTTGATCATCTTTTATATCTGCTCAATGGGGGGATCATCCAGTTTATTTTCCTTATCTTTTTCTTGGCGCTATGCTTTCACCTTTAATTTTAGAGAAAGCTCTGTCCATTAGCAGCTTAGGTAAACAATTTTCCAACTCTAATGAGTAATTGTTCATTTGTTTGGGACAGTTTGCACTTGCAATCCTAATGATGCCTTGATTAATCTTCTGTTTAAGCTCTGTGATCAATTGTTTTGCTTTACTTTCCAGTTTAGTTGCATTGTGGAGGATTCTCCATTCTTTTCTAGAATAAGTTGAAGTTTTGCACAGAAATATTCTTAATACATAAATCCTAGGTATAAGACAGCATAAGCATAAATGAAATGTAAAAGTGCAAATTGTGACTCAAAAATTGCCAATCTTCCACAAACTCATCATTCTGCCTTGCTTCCACATTCTGGTGCATATGTAGTGAATGATATATTTAGAAGATAATATTGTGGAAGGGGTGCTTTATTTGAATGATTTCCAACTGGAAAATTTTATTTTGCAGGATGGTACGCATTATATGATTTATACACCATCTGATCCACTCCTTTTTGTTTCTATGAAGGTAAGATATCAGTTATTTTTTGCAACTTGTAGCGACCTTGCATTGATGTTTGTAATCAGTGTTACTAATTAATATCATGCTAACGACTACCACTAAATCTTAAATCTTATTTACGATTAGGATTTAAGAAAAAGGAAAATTAAGAAAGCATTAGAGAAAGAAAATAAAAAAGAGAAACAATGTGAGACAGATAAGAGAGGGTGGAGTACTGAAAATTGCAGATCACACACAATATCTTATAATGGTACATTTCCATATCTTTATCTTGTGGAGGGCAGGAAGAAGAAAGTCCTATCTTTAGGTTCATTACATGGATGAATATTCATGGAACTTGATGCATATCTAAAAAGCCAAAAGACAAGGAAATTGAACATAGAAGAAATCTAACTTCAACTTACCCACTTCTCTTTTTGTGTATTTCTCTTTGTTCTCCTCTGTACGTTATTTCTCAATAGCAATAGAATCATTTTACCAAACCAAAAAAAAAAAAAATCTTACCCACTTAAGCAGGAGCATGGATGCCAGATATGGGTAGCTCGTAGTCTTTGTCATATACTTGTATTCTTTCTTTGTGAACAAGTGTTGGTCATTTGACTCATGTATAAAGATCTCCTTGTAATTTTTATGTAAAATATCATTATTTTTCTCTAGATATATTATTTTAAATTTATGAATATTTTTGTATTCACAACTCTTCAAGATAACCCTTGTGATTATATCTTAAATTCTAAACGAATTTTATTTTGGAATCTAGGATCAAGATGGCCAACTGCGAATCGCCAACGATGTAAGCAATCTTATCTGCTGTGATGCCTTTTTTGTTTTTTTTCAAACCAAGGAATATTCAGCTTTTATTTTGTTTTTGTATGCAATATTGTTCACAAGTAGAAAATATACAAATCAATCTTTTGCACCGTAGAGGTGGTTTCAAGTGCATATGGAATTATTTCTCCAATTTTTGTTTTTGTATATAACGCTTATTCTTTGGAAAACACACAAATTTTCACAATGACAGCAAGTTTTCGCTAAAATGTTATGACTTGAAAAACTGGCATATGATATAGATCTGTCTCTTCTTTGTTTTTATGCACCAATATGCTTTACTTCTACTCTTTTTTTTTACTTCAAATCATGTACTATCAATTGTCCTGAATGCTTGCATAACCCAGGAGCTCTTGGAGGATCCTGCCATTATTGCAGCCATAGACGAGGAGACAGAGTTCAATGCTTTGGTGGTATGCATACCTCTTCTATCAGAACCTGATCACTTTCTAGTTCAGACTATATATAAGTTTTAAAATACGATCTGATAGTGACAGTTTTACTAATTCAATTACTTGCATGTAGACAAATCATACCAACAACCACCTTATTGTTAACAGTTTTACCAGTATTAAACATCTCATAAACCGGAAACAACATATGAAACTTTTTTTTTTGGGTAAGATGGTCTCTACTGTCTAGTCAGTGTGGGCAAGTATTATGATGTACAAAGATACAATAAAACATACAATACTTTAGACTCTCAGGCGGAGTCATGGAAGTATTTACATCTACCAACGTGTGTTCGATCAACTCTACATGAGGAGTCATGTCAATATGGCTATAATGACTCGATCATTTGCCATTGCAGATAACCTAGCCTCGCCTCCTAAGTCAGCCTCGCATGTTTAGCGAGATCATCCAGTGCCATCCATCATAAAATATACCACCATTCCTGTACTAGGATAGGATATGATCCTCTGTACCAAATTAAAGAGCTGTGGTCCCCACCACACCAATTTCATCGATGCCTCCACATCCATGCATATATAAATATGAAAGTTGATTTATAGACAGTTAATATTGAGATGTTAAGGTGAATTCATGATCATATCTTTATGTGTTTTCTTAAAACATTTGTAGGAAGAGGAGGCTGCCCTTCTGGAATCTGTATTGGGAGAGAGATGACAGGTATGTTATTTATGTAAGGGAGATGGATGGTTAATGTATCATCAATTTTTGTACATTTTGTAGAATTTTTTTCCTAGTTATCTGATCTGATTTATATATATATAAATATATATTTAGTAGTCATGTCCAGGGTTTGAAATATTCATTCCTATCTTAATTTATCAGTTTTGCCCCTTTTAATGTTCATGCCTGCACTGATGTTTTTATAAAAATGAAGTATACTCGCAAAACATAACATGATTGTGTTTAACACTAAAAGCAGAGTTGAACAGAGTTTCTTTTGTATCCCCATTTGCTTTCATGTATGCATTAATTCTTTTTTTAATAAAAGAATGAACTCCATTCAGCTAATAAGTATAACAGTAGGTATGATTGATTTTAAGTGAAATTTTAAAGAATGGATTTTTATAATGAAATTTTAAACAAGATGGAAATGCTCTGCCATAATGAGAATAACATGTATGATTGATTTAAATTCTTGATTATATCACCTTTTTGAACAACATATCCAACTGTACTGCTTTTCAATTTTCAAATCCGAACATTATAAATTATCTAAATAAAATGAATGCTTCTGATTTTAAGCCCCTGTTTTATTAGAAGAAAGGATGTGAAACGGATGTGAATAAACGTAAAAAATTGTTTATTTATAAGGAATATATGTGGCTATAGTTAGGATTCGTTTGGCCGAGAGTTGGGGGATGGGGGGGACCTGACGGTGGGCGGGCGAAGCGGTGTTCAGGGGAGTCGGGGAATGCAGGGAAAGCAGAGAAAAAATGGGTATGACCAGGGATTTTGGGTTGGATACGCGAATGCGGGAAGCGCTGTTTGTGTGCACGCCCACCAATGACATTATTGCAAAAACGCTCTGCCAAACAGAGCATTGGAATAAGTGAGAATAAGTTCATTATGTGAAGCCACTTGTTATCTCTAAAAAAATTCAGAATACATATCAAACTATTTTTATCTTTTATAAATTATTATTCACATATTATATATATTTTTTTACAATTTATCCATACTCAATCAAATAATAAAAACTTTATTATTACATTTTTCAACAATAACAAAAAATTTTTTTGGCTTATTTCATGGTATTCCCATCACCTTATTAAACTCATCAATCACATAATGATAATCTTAAACCCACCACTTTTAGACTTCTAATCACATCGCCCTTCTCTCTTTTTTTTTTTTTCTTCTCTTCTTTCCCTCCCCTTCTACCCCTCTTCACCACCATCACCATCTTTGCTTCTCCCTCCTCTGCCATCACCGTCACCGCACCACCTCCTCCACCTTCTCCTCCCTCCGTTGAGGCCGTATACTACCACCTCTTCCACTTCTCCCTCCTAAGCCATCACCTCCACCTCTCCCTCCCACGTCATCACTGCACACCACCACCACCCCCTTCACCTCTCCTCCCTCTGTCGAGGCGGCACATCCCCACCTCTTCCTCCTACACTAGGTAGGGGTGGTAAACGAGCCGAGTAGCTCAGGCTCGATTCGGTTAAAGTTTGCTCGGGCTCGTTCGATTAAACAAACAAGCCGAGTCAAGCCCAAGCCTATACAAGCTTGTTACTTAACATAAAAGGGGGGAAACAAAAAACCCGAGCCGAGACCGAGCTTATATTATTTTCATATGTATAAAATGTTGTGATTTGTAAAATGTGACTTCTCAAATGTCAAACAAAATTTTTTTTAGCTAAACGAGCTCAAGTTAAGATTTGGCTTGAGTTTTCGAGCCGAGCTTCAACCGAGTTTTTCATGAACTGAACGAGCTAAGCTTGAACACGAAATTAAGCTCGGTCCCGAACTGAGCATGAACACGAAATTAAGCTCGGTCCCAAGCCGAGCCTAAACCGGTCCCAAGCCAAGCCGAGTACAACAATAAATTAATTTAAAGATTTTTTAAAAGAAATTTTTTTCTAAAAACCTATATAAATAAAATGATGCAAAAAATACCCAAATTTAATTAAATATAACTGAAAATCCTCTCAAAGAATAACAAAATGGTTTCAAAATCTCCCACCTTGGGCCAATCACCACCACGGAGCTTAGCCCCATGCATGCACATGTATCATGTATGCCACATAAAACAAATCTACAAAAACCCTAAAAAATAATTTTAAAAAAAAACAAAGGGAAAACACACAAAATCCACAAAACATTCCACAAAATCCTTTGTTTTTTTTTTAAAAAAAAATCACAAAGACAGGCGATAGGAGAGCCAAGCAGATTATTGCTAAGATGAATCTGAGAATGACGAGAGCTCTCAGATTCATCTAATCATTGATGGTGAGCTTGTAGAGCACGTTCATGATTGCAAGCAACACCATCAACATCGTCGGCATCATGTTTTCCCAAACCATAACTGGGGAAGGGAGATAAGGGGAAGCATACAGATCTAGGGTATCGTTAGAGGTTTCAGTGAGGAGAATGACGTTTAGAGAGTTTATAAAACTGAGAGGGTGATCGCAGGAGCGAGACAGTGGACGCTCGAGGGAGGTCGTTTCATGCCAATGGACAGTAGGATGGTGTGGAGTCTCACAATTGTCACTGTGTGTGTTTTCTTCCACCAGCTCTTTTTTGCTTTTTTTATCCTCTCTCTCCCCCCTTTTTTACTACCGTTTCATCAAAAACAAAAAAACTGGTGTGAGAGGCTGTTCATGGTTGCAGAAAGAAATTTGTTGCAATTATTTAAACAATGAGAGTTTTTTTTTTTTGCAAATTACCCAACCATTGGGGGGGTATTGTTGCGAAGATTAAAAAAAGAGGGTTTCTTTTACAAAACGAGAGTTTATAAACTGGTTTCAGCACGAGAGAGGGTGTTCATGTTGTAGGAAGGAGTTTGCTGTAATTATTCCAACAACGAGGGTTTGTTTTTACAAATTGCCCAACCTGCAAAATGGCTCTCTTACTCAATTTTGTTGCAGGAAGGAGTTTGTTGTAATAGCCTTTCTCGCCTCTGGATTTCAAATTCGTTCAAACCCAATGTCACATCACCTTTATTGATAGTGTAGCATTTTTCTTTCTTCTTAGTGGAGCATTTATTTTAGAGTACACCCGTGACTGAATTTGCTTTTTCACTTTATTCTTTTTCAGAGAGCGCAACTTTATCCTATAGTGAAGCATCTTTAAATGAAATTTTATATCTTCCATTTAGTAGAGTATCTTTGAGTGAAACTTTATACCTTCCATTTAGTAGAACATCTTTGAGTAGAGTTTTTAAGTGTAATAACACATAGTTAATTTTTTTAAGAGAATATGAGCATTCAAAATCTATTAGGGAAAAGTAGTTCCGGGTCCTTCGAAGAACCCCTGAATTATTTTTATCCCTGAAACATTTGGACTTAATTTTAATCGTCAGCCCCCAATGTATATTATTTCTATGTCCTTATGTTATATTTTCTATTTTGACCCTCTTTCACAATCTATGTACACTGTTATAACAAATTGTTAACAGATTACATTGTTAATAGTTTTATGTACACTGTTAAACTTTTTGTTTACTTTGTTGTTGGGTTCCGTGATACCCCATTTGCATCCCAATCTGGAATCCCCAATTGCAGTGCACCTCAGTTTTTTTTTAATAAAAATCATACAAATACAATGTTTTATATGAAATAAAGTATATATTGAGATATATTAGTATATATTTTTTCAAGTTAAAAAAAGATAAAACAATTTGCATCATATACTATGATAGAACTACACACTATGATAATACAGTATATGTTACATTATGATAATGCATGGGACTGCAAAGAGGGTTACAAGACAGAATGAGTATCAAAGATCCTTGAATCCATATATTGTCTAACTATGTATTTATTTAGGAAAAAATCCATATAACCCTCTATAAACTATCTGAAATCCATATAACCCCCGACTTTCCCTAAAGTCTATATAACCCCTCAAAACATATGTAAATCTAAATAGTCCCTTGAATTAAATTATTATTGATAGACGATAACCTTGGTTATACACCAAAACACCCTAAAATGTGTTAAAAATACGAAAAATCATATCCCTCCAGATAAGATTTCATAATCTATTCACAAGGATAAAATCATCATTTATAAAAGGTTTTCTACATTTTTAACAAATTATAAAAGATTTTTGATATATTGTATTTTCGATCAGATTAACCAAACGAAATATTCACATAATATTCATCATCTGTCAATAGAAGTTTAATTCAATAGATTATTTGAATTTATATAGGTGTTTTCAAGAGATTATATGTGGATTTTTTCATTAGTATATTATTGAGAAAATGAATCAATTTGGTGACAAACCAAAAGCAAAAAAAAAAAAAACCCCACACACATTTCATCTTATTACTTTTTAATAGTGATGATATTACATTTGTGATTGATCCACACCAGCTTAGGTCACAAAATTTATCATATATTTTGTTATTCGATAATCTTCTGATGGGGTTTACTCTTTTCTATGGCAATGTAATTGAGAATGATACAGTAATCAAAAGTGTTAATACAATATGATATAATCTATGCACTATGATAGAACCCTATATGCTATGATAGCGTAGTATATATTATATTATTATAGTATATAAGGCTACAAAATGAACTGCGTGTATCAACGCTCTTATTAACATGGTTACTTATTAATATGGTTAAACCAAGTAAATGGCCCAACCTGCTCAAAATAATCACATGTAAGATATTCTTTCAGATGCTCCCTACTGGTTAAATATTAGGAAAATGTTAAGCTCTCATTTCTACAGTATGCATATGGCACACGTTTTGATTTTTTTTTTATTATATACCAGTGTAATAGATTTTTAAATACTTATAAGAATCAAATGCATGGGTTTTATGTTTTTTGTAATAGGGCATATAGGTCTACATACCACATCAGGTGATTTCACGTACTGTGTTAGTGATGTGTGCCTGCAAAAGTGACTATAAAAAGCAACAGAGCCCCAAATATTAACTTGTTCAAGTGACACATTGAACCATATGTGGCCCATGTTGCCTCTCAAACATAAGAGCTGTTGATCTCAATTGTGCAGGTTTGATCATTGTATGGGGAAAAAAAAGATTCTACTGGAATCATGCATAATAGACCTAATAAACAAGACATGAAAAGCAAAACACTGAGTCGATGCGAAGAATTATAGGTGGTAGACTTACAACTATTAATGTCAAAGGTTCATTCAAAGGAGGGATGGCTCAAGTCCTCCACTGAACTAGTCAAGGCACAGCTCCTGAGGCATGTTAGAGAGAGCTCGCATTGTGTTGCTGGCCACATCCATTAGCTGCAGATACTCGTCTGCTCCATCGATCAGGCACTGCAAGAGTTCATAAAATCCATGTTAATTGAAACCCAGCCCAACTTGGATTTTGCAATTCAAATTCAGAAATGTCAACAACAATCGGAGTTCAGTATGCGTTAACATGGTATAAGATGAAAAAATCTCTTGCAGAAAGAGGGATTTGACTGATTGTTGTGAAAGGACTAGAAATGCGCTTGTTGCCACATACTCCGAATTATTGATTACCTCACGTATTAAATCACATCTCATTAACATAACATGTAAATGAATAACACACAGTTTAGTTGTGGAACATAATAAAGGAAAAATAAGGACTAACCTTATCTGCTTCAGCCAATCTCTTGCAAATTCTCGCTTTTTGTTCGTCTGATATATCAGCAATGACAACCACCTCAAATAACTGGAAATAACTTCTATATTAGTGAGACTCATATAAATCATGATAATGGTGATCATAAGGGAAAGCTGAAGGGATGATGATAAAGACCTGAGATAACATTTGAGATGCCGGATATCCCTCTGCGATCAAGTTATTGACTTCTGTATTTGCTTTGTCAAAGTCACCACTTTTACATGCTGTAAAAAAGGCTTGGACCATATCCTCCGGTATCACCTGAAAAATCAGCAATCTTCACTATGAGGCAGACAAAATAGATAGGAGCTCATACTTGAACTTACAAAAAATCTAATCTCAAACACCAAAAGCTACTTGAAGAAAACACATAAGCCTTTAGTCAGGTTTGAGATCATCATTGAACAACTTGGAGTCGTTCAAATAAAAAAAAGGTATAAATGTGTAGAAATATTTTGTGGCTTGACAACAAAATCATCGAGTTCTCAAGAGCTTGATGAGGAAAGGGGGTTCAAGACATATGAGTACATGCTTGATTCAGAACACATTCATGGATGACAGTGAAGTTAATTATTATATGTTCCAAGATAACTTAACAAACAGGATAATAAATTGCATGCGTGATTCATCAATATTTTTGAACAGAAAACATGGACAGTTGGACCCTGTGTCAATCTTACCATTCTTTATTAATTCAACTTATAAGGCATGAACGACTCACACCTAATAGTTCAAGATGCCCAGAAAATCCATAGAGCAAGCAAAAACCAGAAGCATGCCTTTACCTTCAATACAAGCACAGGAAGTGGCTTTATTAGAATATTGAAGACAGAAAAGTTGAGCATGTTTGATGTTTCAATGTATTACGATTCTACAAACCTTTGTAAAATATACAATCAATTATTTTAGAAGTGCTGCTGGATCCAGCCACAAAGCCAGACAAGTAGTCAGTTTATTGTTCATATACACACTTCTTATGGCATATATGCACATTCTCTGGATTATATAGCTCGCTTTGTGGCTGGCTCTGTGGCTGTCTATATCATTTTTACACTCCCTTTGACATGATTAAAATATGAACTCCGCAAGAATAATGTAAATGTAAGGGGTGATCCTAGAAACTATGTAGAAATTTAGAGAGGATGAGATAACTTACCATGGGAATGACATTTTATAGAACTTTATGGCATAGTGGAATTCACAAAAAGTGGTTGCAAGATAGGTTATGTTGATGTTGATTATCATAATGAGAGATTAACAGAAAACAAGCCTTACCATTCAAAACAAATAAATTTTTCTGCCCAAAAATCATCTCAGTGGAAATATTTGTGGGATTTAATATGAAACATTTTTCAGTGGAGCCCGATGGTTATCAGAAAAGAGAAAAAATGTTAACATACCCCTGACACACTGATTAGTTCCTTGGCAGAGACTGTCGACCCAAACAAGCGAGCTGCACTCTGAAAGAACTCCAGACAAATAAATTAGAAATTATGATTTCAATAAGCAACATTACTTGTCAAACAAAAAAAAGCATAAACCATTATTTCATAATGGAAATTACATAACAAAAGAAAACTGTGATACATCTGTAAATATCTCCTGACATAGAAATGATGAACTTGAAGTTCGAAGACTTGTCAGAGAGGTAGGATGTGGGCCTAACAACTAAGTTGGCCTGCATAATTATTTTGCGACTAGTGAATCATTGAATCTCTTCTGACAAGTCTTCGAAGCTTGGACAACATAGAACATGCTATCATATAAAATCATTGGATGCAGTTCAATTAGCAGAAATATGTGAACAAGTGTAGCTAAATCAAAGAGAAAAGAAGCACGCACCTGCAGATATGTTATAGCCCGACGAAGATCACCTTGAGAGATAGAACTTAAGGTTGAAAGTGCCTAGAGTAAAAATGAGGCTGTAAGAGTTAAAACTAATGATGGCTATGGAGTAAAGCTGATAATTAATGAGATGAGGTATTGGAAGAACAACATCATCACACTCTTATGCCATACCTTGGAGTCCAAATTCAAGCCCTCTTCATTGCAAATGTGTGATATACGACTGCTCATAATTTCTTCAGGAAGCGGTTTGAACCTAAACTTTGCACATCTAGAAGCAAGTGGCTCTATGATCCTAAACAAATAAATTAATAAATTGTAATGTAACAGTTTCCAAAATTTACTAAACTCTTTATATTTAAAAAAATGGAAAGAAGGTCAATGCATACCGACTGATGTAGTTACAAATGAAAATAAATCTTGTCACTTTGGAGCAAGTTTCCATTGTACGACGCAAGGCATTCTGTCCAGCATAACAAATGGTTAAAATTAACATTTGTAGCTTAAGAGTATTTATTAATGGTTGAATAAACAATATTTCAGGTACTGGATACTTGAGCATCTTCAGTCATTGAATCAGCCTCGTCAAGGACAATGATCTTGTAGGGAGGACATGGATACATCCTATAACAGGAAAAACACATAAAAAGTGATGAAAATTAAAATGAAACGCAAGTGAATTTCCTAGATAAGTTATTAATTGACTTACCCATGATGAACCCCAGAGCTTACAGCAACAGCAGCAAAGTCTTTAATTTTTGTCCGCACAACGTTAATCCCACGGTCATCACTTGCATTTAGTTCTAGAACTCTTGATTTGTATAGTTCGGGTCTGCCAAATTATATTAGTGGCATAAATAGCTTCCCCAGAGGACTGTGGATACAAAAATCTGAAATTGGTATTTATTTATGAAACCGGCCTCCGGCCCCATATGACAATACAAAGAATCAAGAAAGTGTATGTGCTTTTAACCATCTTGAGTGATCGCATCTGAAAGAGTGTGCAATTACAGAACTACAATCATGTATTGAAGAACAAAATACAAAACTTGTTAACAAACAATGGTTACTTTTTCTTCTTTTTTTTTGCAAATTTTGTTGTCAACCATTGAGTTGTGGGTCCAACCCTACCTCCTATATTTTTCATTATCAAATGAGAAAAAAAAATATGACATCGATTAACACAAGACCCTTTTTTATTGTTCCCTATTCACTCCTCCAAGCATAACAAACCCAAAACAAACAAAACCAGCCAATCAATTATTCACCTAATACAAACAATTTAATTATTCCTATACTTTTAGCCCCCGTTTTGGTAGCGACATAAGTTATTCTAACTATTGAAGTACATATAAGAAATAAGACATTTTCGTTATTCTAACTATTGAAGTACATATAAGAAATAAGACATTTTCCAATTTGGTTGTGTTTTTAGTTATTCTCATTGGAAAATGTAACAATGATTTTTTTGTAGTTCGGTTGAATGTATAAGTTGTAGATAAAAGATAAATAAGATGTAAATAAAGATTTATAAAATATTAATTTAACATATAGGATCTCATATTAATAAGAGGTGATAGCAAACAGATTTGACATATGGGCCCCTCTTATACCAGTGGAATAGATTAAGTGGACTAATACAATCACAGGGGACCTGAAAAACAAATATCAGCTTATTTTCAACTATTCTGACATAGTTATACTCTACCATTCCATGCAAACAAAAGGTTTTTGGGCTTATTCACCCCCATTCCACCCTAAACTCCCCCTACTCCACTATTCATACTGCACTTATGATGCAACCCTATCCAGGGCTTAGACGCACAGCTCAATGGTTGACAACAGAATTTACAACCATCCACCCAACGCTACCTAACCCCAAAAAGAAAAAAAATCGAATGAAATCCTTACCATACATGAAATTGATGCCTATGGGCATTAAAAAAAAAAAACCAAATCTAACAAACAAACCCAGCCAATCAATCACACAAGAAACCAAGCAAGAAAGAAATATCGATCACCCGAAGAGCTGGTGAGCAATGGCGAGGGCGGTGGTGGTCTTCCCCGTCCCAGGAGGTCCATAGAAGAGCATATGAGGGCACTACCATCACAACAAAACAAAAATCCCCAAATCCATCAAAAAAAAAAAAACCCAAACATACAAAAATCAAATGAAGGGGGAGACTCACGTTCTTGGTTTCGAGTGTGTTAGTGAGGACCCGTACGACCTCGTCTTGGTGAGAGACATCCTTCACTTGCTTTGGTCGGCTATACCAAAAAAAATCAGATGAATGAATGAATTCATCAATACTTTCAATGTATTGAAAATTAAAAGAAGAAGAAGAGATGATGAAACGATGTGATGGATTTGGAGGGTTTATTGATACTATTTTTCGACCCAGGGTTGAGAAGTCTGCGCCAAAGGAGCCATGGCTCTCTCTCTCTCTCTCTCTAAAAAAATGTTTTTTTCCCGCCCTAAGAGGTCTACTTGGGCTGATATATAGGAGGGGGAATATGGGTTTATTATTTTGGGCAAAAGATACACACGTAGCTCATTATGGTCTTAATTGCAGTCTATCTCATTTTTTTATATATATAAAATTATACACTCAATCAAAGTACATGTTATTGTATGAAATGAAGCATATGCTGAAATACATTAGTTTATTTTTTTTCATGTAAAAAAATAAAAAAAATACTATGATAGTACAATATACATTATGATAATGCAGTATATACTATATTATCATAGTGTACAGGCTACGTGTATCAAAACTTTTTTTTGTGATCCATTTGTGGCAGCTTTTACTTTTCAGTCTGTGAAAAAGCTTTAAATCGGTTGCTAAACGCACCAGATTAATAAAGAGAATGATGGATTCGGGTCAATTCATGCCTTAAATATGTGTTTTTTAAAGCAGTCTGTGTATGTTTTTTGGATTTCAAATGTGCAAAGACAACTTTCGTTATCAACAATAAACTTAATTTCTTAATATAAAAAAATACACCAAAAAAGAACATGTTAAAAAGTTGTTTTATTACCACAGCTATTTTGCAATGTGAACGCTACCAAAATTAACTTTGAACTAATACTATGTTTTGAAATGAGTTTGAAAAAATTAATTTTTATTTAAAATAGTTTTTAAAGATATAATCGTAAAAAGGCATAATTTTATTAAATTCTTGAAAAATTAATGTTTGTTTATTTAAAAGTTGGGACCGCAGTTTGAAAACAATTTTGAAATCCGGATCCGACCCATCCCAACCCTATAAGAAATGGGATGAGTTTAGGATTTAAGTGAAAAACTCGTCCAGCCTCATTTATCTCGTGTAAATCATTTTTATCTTTCAAAATCAATATAGTACACTAATAAAACCTACATATCATATGTTATTATTGTTAAAAATTGTTTTAAATGATAAGTGGATCATTGTGTGGGAGGAGATATGTGATTCATTGTTTTTGCCGCCAAATACAAAATCAATTTAATCAGATGGTGATTAGATGGTGATTGCACATAAGTGTAGTAAGATGGTGTTCTCATCTTATTATTTCAATTTTCAAATATTTCATTAATTAACCAAGTATATATTTTGAAAAAAAATTGTTTGCAGATTATAAATGAGACTATAAAAGAGACTGCAAATAAACTGCAAAAGAACAGAACCTAACATTATTCTTAAGAATATATATACTCTATTTAATTAAAATGTTGCACTTAATCCATTTTACAGCATAAAAAGCAGTATGTCCAATTTTTTTATTTTTTAGAACGGATGTTCACATAAATGAAATTTGCGACTCTTACTTGTAAAAGTCTATAAAAAAAAACAATTTTAAAAAGAGCAACAGAGCCCAGATCAGGCGACCATCCGAGGCCGATTCCGAGACACGAGGGTCTCGACCGGGTCGATGTCCCGGGACACCGGGATCGGGCGCCCAAGGGCGAGCCCCTTCCGGAACGGCGAGGCACATAAATCGTGGATAGGCAACAACGTGATACAGGTGCGGACAGCAGGACTCGGGACGTTTCCTAGCAACGGCTCGGGGGGAATCATCGGACAACGGCATCAGATTCTCAGAATACTCGGACGGGTGGGAGGCACATCCCGGGACAACCAAGAAACTCACCCGAGACAACCGAAACCCACATGGGCCCTCGAAAAGCCATGCCTCCCTATAATACATGGGGAACCCAATTGCTTGAAGCTCGCCACCCCCAGTCCGTCAATCCTTCTCCCCACCCCTCCGTACGGAGGCATGCCAACCCGGGAGAAACCTGGGTGGGAGACGGAGCAGTGGAGCCGGGATCGGGTGCCCCGCCGGGGCGGATCCCGGGACACGAGGGTCTTGACCGGGACGACGTCCCGGGACACCGGGAACGGGCGCCCGAGGGCGAGCCCCTTCCGGAACGGTGAGGCACAGAAAGCGTGGACAAGCAACAACGTGATACCGGTGTGGACAGCGGGACTCGAGACGTTTTCTAGCGACGGCTCGGGGGTAATCATCGGACAACGGCATCAGATTCTCAGAATACTCGGACGGGCGGGAGGCACGACCCGGGACAACCGAGAAACCCAGCCAAGACAACCGAAACCCACAAGGGCCCTCGAAAAGCCCTGCCTCCCTATAATACATGGGGAACCCAATTGCGTGGAGCTCGCCACCCCCAGTCGAAAATTGATTGGTTATTTCACATCAATACATACTCACAGTGAATTTATTGTTTTTTTATAAACTCTTAGCGGTAAGAGTCTGTGCCCGCAAAAATGAAAAAATGAGGACACCCGTATACTTCATTATAGTGAGTGGAGATAACTAACGAAGTATAAGAGACTGTATTCGAGACTGTAAAAAAAAATGAGTGAAACAACACTACTTAAAAGGATGACATGCAGAGAAGATTCAGGTCTCTTGGGAACCCATATAATATGAAACATATGAAAGTTTCTTGTTCTTTAGACACCATTTTGATCTCATGAGTTTTGTCTGTGGATCACTCTGAGATCTGTATATTTGATATAATGCATCAGACAAACTTTTAAAAGATTTATTGTGTTATGTGTTTTGATTCTTCAATTCTTGAAGTCCCTACGTTATTTGTGTAACTTAATTCTTTGTAGGATTTATGTTTGTTCTGCTCTTCGTTTTGTTTAGATGAAAGATCACTTCATTTGCATGTTTTTTTGTGCCAATGGACCACAACAATTATAGTATATGAAATCACCTAGCGCAGTATATGAAATCACCTAAAAATTGAATATGAAATCACTTAGCGCAGTATATACTCTACTATGTGTCAACTTTATTACATAAATTGTAAAAGTGTATGCATTCAATGAAGTATGTGCTTCATTTTTTTTTATAGAAGTCTATAGTTCATTAAATAAGTATACATTTTAAAAAAAAATTTAAAACCATATGAAATTTGTAAAATATTAATGAAAGTGACTGCATGAATGATCAAGTATAATACTTCCTTTGGTTAAGAGATCGGTGTTATTATTGCATGTGCCCTTAGTAGATCTTAGGCTCATAAACCATCCCTCCTATTCGGCATGTGTGTCAAGAATTATAACTCTGATCATATTCGCATTTGCAACATCTGTAGGCTCTGGATTGAGAATTTCTCTGTAAACTCCTCATGTCCTAAGCCTATTATCTCTTTTTGTAAAGGCTTGTGCATTTGTAAAGAAAATGATCTTACATAAATACAACATTTTGATTACCCATAAAAAAAAAAAAAAACATCTGTGACTCTTTCTAAAAAAAAAATAAAAAATCTGACTCTTCTGTAGCATTAACTTTTCAAGTGTTTTTGAAGAGGTTCTGGAGCATGGGAAAAAAAAAATTTCCTGTCTTCAAATAATGTATTTTGTATTATAGCTTTCATATAAGGACATTTTCATGTCTCTGGTCCAAAACGATCTGAGCGCAAATTCCAGTCAAACAAGCATGATAGGCATTCACTTAAGCAGATGATGTATTTTTCCCACCAAACTTCTCAAGAAAATCTTGGCCGAGGTCCCAAAGCTTCTTCCCCACATCTCTGTCTCTTGCTATCGATGTAGGCCTCGTTTCATTGCAGTTGCTGAAATACTTCCCAGATGTATCTTTAATGTTAGGATGGAGTGCCACATAACAAATAGTTGCTGCACCCTGCAGTAAACAATCCCTGCCATTATGTTGTTGAATGGATATCAAGAATGACAAAAATTTGTTATTCTGTGCATGAGCATTCTAGACTTACTGCAGGGTATATGGAAGTGAAGCCCAATTGTCTGTGACATGAAAAATGACTCAACATAATCGGCGCCATTAGCCTGATGTTTTTGTGAAATCCAGAGTAAAAAATGAATTTAGAGTGTGCACAAATTTGTGCTGCTGAGAATACGAGGTGCATGTAAGGATGATTAAATCCGGTGTTTGATTAGATACAGGGGCAGACTGAGAGGGGGGGCAGGCTGGGGCCCGGGCCCCCCCAAAAAATTTTAAAACTTTAAACAGTGTCCATGCACAATACATTTCATATGGTTCTAAATCAATTAATCCCAACCCATTAGCCGAAGAAAGAATGAGTAGTTGATATATGGGTTGTGTAAAACAGGTGACCAAGTGGGACTCACTGAAATAAATAAAAAAATCCATAAAACCCCCTGAAAACTTATTGAATCCATATAACCCCCTAACTTTTCTTAAAATCCATATTTGAAAATAACTAATAAATTCAAATAACCATCTGAATAATTTTTTTTTAATAAATTATGAATATTTTGTGCAAATGTCGTTTGGTTAACCTTGATTGAAAGGACAATATACTAAAAAACTACTATAATGTGTTAAAAAAACAAAAAATCCTATGAAAAAGAATATTTTACTATATTTGTATATATTATAAAACTCTATTCGGTTGGATAAAATTATCATTTATAGAAGATTTTTCATATTTTTAACATATTATAGGTCCTTTTGGTATGATGTATTTTCTAACAGGGTTAACCAAACATAATATTCACAAAATATTTATTATCTGTAAACGTAATTTTATTCAGGGGGTTATTTGGATTTACTAGTTATTTTCAGGGGGTTATATGGATTTTAAGAAAAGTTAGGGATTTTAGTCAATTTACAGGGGGTTATATGGATTTTTCTCATAAAAAGAACCTAATAATGATACCCCTCCCCCTGCCAAAAAAACAAAAATTTGTGTCATGTCGTGATATCGTCTCTGGTGACATCTCAGACCTCATACATCGATAGAAAATCACCAGAGCATATATTCACATTAACGAGATATATATTTTGATGAAATGTTTTTGTTGGAATTTATTTATTTATTTTACAGAGCAAGAGATTACAATGTTAAGATATTAGTTACAACATTATGAGCCTGATGTCCTTTCTCATGAAAGATTGTAAAATTTATCCGGAAAATCTGAATTATGTCAAGCACTCATTGAAACAGAAAAGTCGAAGACATTTTACCTCATTGATAGATTAATTAATCTTGTTCTGGCTCTTCCAATTTTAACAACAACTACCTAACAATCATTTTGAGCTATGAAATTAAAACTTCATCGTTGCATCAACTTATTAATAAATGACTTGAATTTTGATATCTTTTTCTTAAATTATCATATTCATATTTATGTTCTATTATAAAAAAAAAATTTATTTCGAGTATATTATTTGGTCCCTGGCCCCCCCTTGTTCTAAATCCTGGGTCCGCCCCTGATTAGATACAATGTATATACAGAAGTAGTAGCATGTAAATGGCTTGTGAACAAGTCTGACCGGAGCTTTAAACACTACGGGGTAAACGAATGTCTCATGCAGATTCATGCACCTCAGACCATCTATCTATTTAGCTTGCTTACCTAGTCAATATAAGCTCTATAGTTTATAGTCAGATCTCCACTCTTAGTGCAATTCTGGTTTCGATACATATTAGAACTTATTGGCTTCAATTTCTATTTAAATGTCATATAAGAATCGGAAAACCAGCTCAAAAAATAAAAAATAAAGAGTTTTGCATGATATTCTTACCTGAGGGATGCTTTTCAGAAAAGGCTTAATTAGAGGAAGTAGGGGCTTAACTGCATTCAAAAGATTGAGATTGATAACTTCTCATCATAATTCAAAAAACGAAGTTGATATTGAACTGGATGAATAATCGAAACTACGTACTTGTTGGACTTAAATACCGGCCAATGTTCGTCATTATCACTCCTGGGTGTAGAGAATTGGCTATGACATTACTTCCATCTTCCTGGTGTAGATAAGATTCACATTATATTATGTATTTCTATAGCAACTTTGTTGGATATCTGTGGATGTCAAGGCATCTAGTTTAACTTCAGCATTGAAAATAAGAATGAGATTTATATGTGATTTTGGTGACATTAAGGGATGACAATATTAAATATATGTTTAGATCTTTACTCTTACAAGAAAGAGAGTACTAGAACCAATACATTATATAAGTTGAAGAGAGATTCTTCCTCTTCTTAGCTATTGTACAAATACTACAAAGAACTTAGGAAATTAGAGTTTTAGTGAAAGTATTAACAAGAACTGATTCATATGTGAGATATTTTGATGACATTAAGGTATGAAAATCTTAATTAAATGTTGAGATCTTTACTCTTACAATAAAGATGTACAAGAACACTTGCAATATAAAAGTTGAAGAAGAAGTCTTTCTCTTCTTAGCTATTTTACTAATACTACAGAGAACCTAAAAATTAGAGTTTTTAGTGAAAGCATATCTAAATATACATGGAATATCAGAATATGATTCATATGTGATATTTTGATGACATTGAAGGATGAAAATCGTTCAGATCTTACTCTTACAAGAAAGGAGGAAGTACAAGAACACTTACAAATATGGAAGTCAAAAAGAAAGTCTTCCTCTTCTTGGCTATTTTACAAATACTACATAGAACTTAGAGTTTTTAGTGGAAGTATTTCCTAATATATGTTCAGATTGATTGTATAATCACTAATTACTCTAATTATTTCTATAAGCACATAATTGATATTGAAAAATGAGTCTACCTGCAGACGTCTTGATAGTTCATTAGTATGTTGTATGTTTGCGAGTTTAGACCGAGAGTATGCCTCAAATAACCTGTAACTGTTAAAACATGGGAAACAATCACCTCTTCTTCAATTAAAAAAATTGAAAATTTGATGTTAAAAAAAAGGAAAGAAAGAAAGTGAAGTTACGTCGATTTGTCATTGATTTTCTTTAAGTCAATCCAGGAGGTATCGACCACTCTCCTATGAGCGGTGGATGAAACATTGACTATTCTTCCTTGAATTCCTGTTTCTTTAGCAGTGACTTTCAACTTCTCTAGTAGTAGATTTGTTAATAAGAAATGACCTGCAGTCTAATAACAGATATGAGAGGCCAATAATTGGAAATTTTTACATGTTTTATACATCAAAGATACACTGACATATAGAACAAAAATTGAGAAGAAATTCAGTTATGACTTTTACCAAGGTGATTTACAGCAAACTGCATCTCTACTCCATCCATGGAAAGCTGATAGGGGCAAGCCATGATGCCTGCATTATTGCTGATTTTGACATATTATGAGTTCTTATTTGCACTTATTGAAGTTCATGGAATGAAAAATTAATTAAATATTGGAAACCAATGTTTAAGGGAACATTTTGAAACGGTTTTGAAAATGAGCTTTTCACTTAAAGCTGTTTTTAAAATCAGATTCTGAGGAAACATACTTTTGTTGGATTCATGAAAAGCTCCTTTTACACTGTGTTTATTGTGCTTTTTTTAAAACTGGGACCACTCGAGATGTTTGATTATAAGTTTGGGTTAAGTGTGATTATTGGAAAAGCAAAATCATCCAGGTGTTACAAAATGCTACCTAATTATTTTTCAAGGATGAAATTTTGGATGTTGAAATTCCCACCTAGAATATTATCAATTCTAGTAGGGGAGGCTATTACAAGCAACCTTCTAAACTTTGGTGTCATGTTTATAAATTTTTGAGCCGTCATTCATTTTATTATCCTCATTTTGATATTTTTATCAAATCTCTTATCAAATATATAGCAGCCCATATTACTTATATAAGCTATCTTCCTGTGAATTTGCGATAGCTACTTACATGAGAATGTTCAATTGTGTGTGTGATGAATTGAATGAATCCGCGAAGGACTTTATCGAGCTTATAGAACTGAGATCCATCTCCATGACTTGAAGTTTCGCGCTTGGATTCTGTTCGAGGAGGCTTTCTTTTACGCTTTGGCCACTCTCTATAGTTCTAGATGGAATGATGACATTAGCTCCCCTTAAGGCCAGAACTCTCACAGTTTCTTTCCCTATTCCACTTGTGGCTCCTGTTAAAAGGCCAAGAGAGAATTCTTAATTTGCATTGTATAAAATAATTGTGTTTGTTTTACATTTTGTACATTTTATTCTTAAAAGAGTTTCTTTTAAGAAAAAAGTATGAACAAGGAAGTAATTCTGAATCTTTGAAATGAGACCTGGTCAAAGATTTTGATCCTTCGTTTAGAAAAACTACATGACATGATGAGAAACATTTTCAAGATTCTGTCCAATATATTGCTTATGTTTATCAATGATTTGACTTTATTTTAAATCTTGTATGTGTGCATGAAGTTTTTTAAAAACAGTTATTTCAAGTGCTCTATGAATTAAAACTCAGTTTCTTCATTTTCATATCTTGATTCATATCTTGATAATTGAATGGCTCTTGTTATATCTTTCATTTAGAGAAGAATATTTGCTAATACTTATGTTTGTGTGTACACATGCCTCTGAAATGCAGGTAGAATTTGTTGAACATTCATGGCTATTGTAAGATGTGTATATATTATACACTTGAATATTTTTTTCATGATTTTTTTTATTATGCAATCCATTTAGAAGGCAGGGTAAATTTATTGAAAATAAATGGTGTCACAGAAGATCAAATTTATTCATGAGTAAGAATGTGAATAAGGGAAGAAAATAGGTTTAATCTTGAAAAACACATTTCTTTTGGTGTTGATTTACTAGTGATAGTTATATCTTGATAAGTTAGAATAAATTCTGATAGCTATATTTGTGAGACATGTATCATTTATTCATGTTTAAGGTAAATAAAAGAAGAATAGGCTTAATCATGAAAAAAGGTATGCTTCTTTAATATTGATCAATGTAGTAGTTATGTCTTGATAAGTTATAGTAAATTTTGATAGCCATATCTGGCATACATGTATAGTTTATTCATTCCTATCAATTTAAAATTATAACGATATTATAATAAAAGAAGAAAATAAAATCTATCCAAACTATTAAAGAATTCACCAATAAACATAAAATCATCTAATTCTCTTCTATCCCTGTATAACCAAACAATCAGGAGTTGGTGGTAAAGTGAATGCAAGGAATTCTAATAGAACTCTTTCATTTTTTATCTGTAGAGAATTTTTCTTTTGAACTGAAGGTAGATATTTGCTACCGATTTCATTTCTGAAAATTCGAATTACAAACTCTGAATGGAGGGAGAATAAATAACATAAGCATAAAAAAACAAGATATGGTCAGTTCCCACCAACCGTCTCCCTGATAGAAGAGGCATCTATCTGCATAGAATTCATTTAAAATATTGATGCAAGTCTTGCCAAAAAAATATTTCTGTCCCCTGTATAAAATATTATATCAAATTTTAACAAATAAGAACAGTTGATACTGTGATAATGTGATTTTAGAAGGGAAAAAAAAACAAGGACAGTGAGAAGATCCTTTTTTTATTGGTTGAGAACTTTGTATAGCTAGATTATAAGAGGTCATAAATTGACAAAAAAAAAGAGTTAAAGAACCTGTGACAATGGCAGTGAGGTTTGTGGCATCAATTCCTTCAGTGACCTCTTCTGCAGTGGAAGAATGCCCAAAACCAGAACTCCCCAACCTCCACCAATTGAAGATTCCCATCTTATTATCTGTTGTTGGGGGGTCTGTTTTTTGGTTTTTTGAATCCTCTTTTTGGAAGGAAATACTTTTGCAGTTAGGACTACAGGATGGAATTCTTGGAGTTTGAATAGTCTGTGTGTGGTGGTGGGGGCTCCTCTCTTGTGGATCAGGGAGACTTTAATTGTCATTGGTCTGTTTGTACTCATGTTTCATCGTGTGTTTAGTTGGCTCACTTGGGTGGTGTGAGAACATTTGGAGGTTTATTCAAATGAAAGTGATACATTGCAGCCTCATTTATAGCACACATTTTGATATAAGGTGAGCCAACATGTCAAATCACTTGGGATGTTGATTGTGTACTATTATTGGTGTGTTTGTATTTATTGTTTTATTGTGTGGTTAGTTGGCTCACTTGGGTGGCGTGGAAGCATCCAGAGGTTTTTGTCAAATAAAAATGAAGCGTTCAATTGTTTGAAGCCTCATTTATAACATATGTTTTGGTATAAAATGGGTCTACATGTGAAATCACTTGTTGGAGTGTTGATACACTCGGTATATTTTGCAGCATCATGTGTAATCTAGAGACGATTTCCCAACTGTCTATATATCACTGGCTTAAAGTGTTTTATTTTATGTTTTGTATGTTTTGAGCATTTATCGAATTTTAGTAATAAAATTGAAATGTCTACCAATCATTTTATATAAAAAAAATGTCTATATATCATAGTGTTTCATTGTTTTAAACAGTAGTGACACGTGTATAAAAATCATATGTTTCATGTTTGGCTCCCCATAGTCCCAAATTGGTTTGGGTTATTTTGTAAAATCAACCCTACATTGGTACGAGTGTGTCTATATATACTTTCGCATGACCGCACTCCATCGGCTCCCAATATATATATATATATATATATATATATATATATATATATATATATACTAGTTAATGCACACGTGCAATGCACGTGAATTATTATGAACATTATTTGAAATTATTGTTTTTTAATTAAAGTTAATATTATATTGTATAATATATATATAAATGCAAATTTATATCTTATAAGGGAAAAACTACTTGAATAAATGAAATAATTCAATAAACACACAGTATTAATAATCATGATATAAAAATAAAATGTTAACAAAAATTTATCTCATGCAATTAAAGTAACAAAGAGCATCAAGACATTTCTATTTTCATGCTCATACCAATAATAATAAATGAATATACGTAAACATAAATATAAATATTATTTGTGATCATTAATTTGTTTTGATTATTAGACTATGTGTTAAAATCATATCTTGTATAAACAATAAATATAAATATTATAATATTAATAACATAAATTTAAAGTCATTATATCGTATATTCATTTAATAAAAATATTAAGGGTTTTTTTAATTTTAAGTCCTCATAAACAATAGGATTTAGTGATCGATCCCTCACTTCTTCATATTCTGATTTAAATCCCCAGATTTAAAGGATATGTTCTTTTTTAGTCCCTCCCAATGACTAAAAAGAAAACTAAATAATTTATGGATTAGTCAACCAGGTACTAAAAAGGAACATATCCTTTAAATCTAGGGATTAAAATCAAAATATGAAGAAGTGAGAATCGATCCCTAAATAAGTATGTTTACAGAGACTGAAAATTAAAAATCCAAAAAATTAATTATATTTATATGTGTAAATTTGAATTCCTAAATTTCACATATAATTTCAATTTTTCAAATATAAAATAAAATTAATAATATAATTTTAAACAAAAATAATTTTGTATTTGGAACCTAGATTAGAGATATAAGATACAAATATTTTTTTTGTACAATTAGTTAAATCAATTTTAACAAATGGATATATATTTAGAAATATCTACATCTAAGAAAATTTAAATAATATCAATTATCATTTTAAAAAAATAATTTATTTCTCCATAATTTAATAATTTAAATTTTAAAGTTTTCATCTATTTTAATTTATTTATATGAAAAATCTAAAAATATATTATTTATTTTGAATCTTAATTTTCTCTTTAATTTTAATTTAAACCTATTCAATACAAATAATATTAAAATTATCTATCTAAATTAAATTATCTATCTTAACATACTAATATTATCTATTTTAATTTAGTATATGGACATTACCTTATAATATATTATTTTTTACTATCAATTTTAAATTAAATTTTGTATTTTTATCAATTAATCGATATCTTACTAATCATTGTCTCCATTTCTTACTATTTAAAATTTTATTAATTTAAATATTATTTATCCATATATTAATATAAAATTTACCTTAATATTATTTTATTAATCCATATCTAATTTTTTTAATTTAAATCAGTCTTATAACATACGATTCATCCATAACATACCAATTTTAAATATGTAGTTACATCAGTTTTAAGTCACATATTTGATAAAATATCTTGTAATATCAGTTTTTCTTAATTATCTTACAATATGTTATTGATCCAAACTCATCATTTTTTATATCAAATTTTAGATCTGTATCGTATTGATTTTGGGCTACATTTTTTAAATTACTTTTCAAAAGAACTACTTACTCTTTCTGTGTGTTGAATTCATATATGCACTAATCAATTCTCCTGATATTTAAAAATATTCAATCAAACAAATGATTAGAACTTTTTATTGTAAAGAAATCCTTATTAAAAATATTCAAAAATATTAAAAATAAAACACACTCATCATTCATAACAAACAATCATCTAAAAGCTAACGAAAAAATTATTTTTTAATTTAATTATTATTGAAACATAAAAAAACATAAACCAAAAATTATAAAAAAATATATAAAAACCAAAATCATTTTCTAAAAAGACGAAGACAGAGAAAAAAAGAATGAAATGAATAGGTGTAATTTTTATTTTTTTATAAAAGTGATTACAAATTATATGATTAATGTATTTTTGAGGTATTTATTAGATTACAATGAAAATAAAAATATTAATTGAAATGGGACTCTTTCTCTGAAATTTCAAATGTTTTAAGCAAAAAAAATTAGGAGCAATTTCACCGATGGTCACCTTTTATCAAAACTTTGAAATTCTAAAGAAAGATCCTTATTAGTAATTCAATGTTTTCATGTTGTATACCTCTCAGCAGGTGAACCACTACATTGGAACAAGTCTTGACGACATGCTAGTGATCATGAGCATAATGTTTAGATGGCACAAAAGAAAAACTACTCAATCCAAACCAAATGAATCAAAGACAATAAAAATAAAATTTAAAAATTGAAAACAACAAATTACTTTTTATATTTGTTAAACTCGTGTATGCATTAATGAAGTCTCATGAGATATAAAAATATTTAATCAAAGGATTAGAATTTTTTATTGTTATGAAATTCCTACTAAAATTATTTAAAAATATTAAATTAAACACATTCATCATCTCTAAAAACAATCATCTAAAATAAATGTGACAACTATTTCTTTAATCTAATTATTATTCAAACATAACCAAACATAAACTATAAATTATAAAAAATAAAATTGTTTCCTAAAGAGAGGAAGACCTGAAAAAAATGAAGTGATTAGGTAGACTTGGCATTTATATAATAAGTTTTAAAAGGATTTTATAAAAATAGGATAGTGAGTTCGAATATTTATCCTAAAATCCCTCACAATTTAGCATTTCGTTTTTTAAAGTTATTTTAAATTAGATAAATAGTCTATTTTCGTGGTATTTATTAGTAGATGATTATTTTTTAGCGGAGGATTAGTTAGGGAGTTTTATTCAAATTAAATTAATAAATATTTTTTTCTTCTTTCAAATTGATATCTTTTAGAGAAAATGTAGAAAACTTATGTAGAGATTATAAATAATAAATCTCTTTTTTTTTTTGAAATTGATATCTGTTAGAAAAAATAAAGGATAGGTGAATAAAATTTATTGATGAATTAATTGTATTTTTAATTAATTTACAATAATAAAATAGAGAAAATATAAGATATGTGAATAAGATTTATTGATGGATATAATTGTATTTTTAATTAATTTTAAGGGGTAAAATTAGATAAAATGTTTCCCCTGTATATCATAATGTTTATAGTAGTGTGTGTGTGTATATATATATATATAAATATCTTATAATATCAGTTTTAATATTACAAAAAAATATTGTATAGAATTTTTTTATAAATCTAATATTACAAAAAATAAACACATAAGAAAATCAATACTTAGATATATAAAATAAAATATAATAAAAATATTTAAAAAGAACATCTTACTCTTTCGATTAGTCTCTAGAAGAGAACTATTGTATGTATAATTCAATTCTCCTGAAATAAATAAAAATTTATTAAATCAAATTATTAGAATTTTCAGATAAAATGTTCAAAAATATTAAAAATAAAAACATTCATCATCCTTACAAATAATAATTAGAAGAAAAACAAACAAAAACTTCAAATATTTGAATATAAGTATTATTGAAACATAATCAAACATAAAAAAAAATATAAAATCATCTTCGAGACCCAAGAAACTAAAAAAATGAATTGAATATGAGAGGTTGGGTATTTTCTTCTTTTTTAAAAAATGGTTCAATAGATATATATAATTTTTTATTTCTTATGATTCATTTTTATCTATATTTTTTATTGAAATATAAAAACCTAATTACTCTCAATAAGATAATTTTGAATAGAGAAATTTTTTTATTTTACATTGAAAAATAATTAAAAACGATTTTTCTGTTTTTTAAGATCTACTTTGATCTTTATGTATTTTGAATTTCTAAAAACAAAAAATTGGTTGTTATATCTATTAAATATATACAGTTGAAAATAATTAAAACCAATTTGAAATAATTAAAACCAATTTTTTATTTTCAAGATATACCATTATCTATATGTATTTTGAAATTCTAAAAATAAAAAATTGGTTATTATATCTATTATATATATAAATTCGAAATAATTAAAACCAATTTTTTGATTTTCAAGATTTAATTTTATCTATATGTTTTAAATTTCTATAAAATTTTTATTATATATATTATACATATAAATTCGAAAATAATTAAAACTAATATTTTTGTTTTTCATGATCTACTTTAATTTATATCTATTTTGAATTTCTATTAAGAAAATTTGGTTATTATTATATCTATTATATGTATCTGTTATAAATTAAAGGATTATTATATTTTTATAGAAATAACAAATTTTTTCTTGTAATATATTTCTTTCAAATTTTAAATTTAAATATAAAAAATTATTATTAATATTAAAAATAGAGTATTTTAAATTTGTCTATCTTTAAAACTAAATTTTAGTTTCTTAAGATCCTACATTTATCTATATGTATTTTGATGATTAATATTATTGTGATATTTATTAAATAAAATCTAGTAAAATTTGATAAGACTTGTTAATTGAATAACCAAAATACTCATTTTTCTTAAAATCATATTTTATGAGAAAAAATCTAGTTTGTGAGATAAAATCTATCATATTATAAATATAGATAAGTATTTTTTTATGGATGGAGTTGTCTTTTTAATTAATTTTTATGGGTTAAACTGACTAAAATGTTAACCCTCCAACTCGTACTTTTTATAGTAGTATATAGATAGATATATATAATTATAGTTTTCTAATAAAAGACAATAAATTTTGTTGGGCTTTTTTTTAAATATAATTCTTTATAATCTATATTTAAATTTTTATGAATGTAAATGTTTTTTTAGCACATAAAATATATATTTTTCCATAAAAATCAAATCTTGTGAGGAATGTATGTAGGATTGTTTTTTATATTATCCATATAATCAACCTTTATATCTGCTCACTTATAACGCTGGATAATGGGAATGGAAGCAGGCATTAAAATATGTCAAGTAAAATATTTTTAGTAGTATTTTTATAAATCTAGCAAACATTTTTTTAATAAGATTTTAAGTTAAAAGATCGACAAAAAAAAATTACATGAAAAGGTTTATTTGTAATTTGAGTAGTGCAAGTTACACATGGGCAAAGTTTGATATAAAAGTTATAATGCTACATGTAAAACAAAGATTTACTTTAAATTTAAAGATTTAATCTTTTCCTTTATTTCATTTATTAATTCAAAAGGTGTTTTTAATTTATAAATACCAATGAGATTCTTCTTTTTATCACATAGGATTTTTTTATTTATGTAATCTTTGATGTAAAAGCATTTATTAAATTCGTAAAAACATCGTATGTTTTGTTATTTGCATACCTGATAGAAATTATTTTAAATATAATAAAACATTTTTCAATATTTAAAACTAAATTGAGCATGACTAAAAAGTTGTTAAAATACATTGTGTAAAAGATGGTTTTTCTTCTTATTCATGATTTCTAGTTTAATTGTGTAAAAGATGGTTTTTCTTCTTATTCATGATTTCTAGTTTAATCCGTTTAGTCATTTTGTATCTATTATTAGAGTCTTCAGTTGTCTAATAAAAGACAATAAAACCAAGCAAAAAAACTAAAAATAAAAAAATAAAAGACAATAATTTTTTCATTAATCTAATATGATGTTAGAGCCTCCATCACAAAAACTCTAATTCTATCAAACCTCTTTCCAATTCACTAATCTAATTTAAGGATTTGCATCATTAGGTGATATGTTTACTATTTTTAATAAAATAAAAACATGTGTTGCTTGAGTTTTTGTTAGTAAAAATGATTAAGTTTAACATTTTTCCTTTATAATATTTGGAGAATTCTAAATATAGTGCTACGGATACGCATATTATTCATTTTCCAACCCCGACGCATTATTATACTTTTTATGGATATATGACACTTTTTTATTAGCCAATTTTGTACATACTTTAAAGTAATGCCCTTCACAATTTAGGAGAGAGCGTTAACGAAATTTACACGTATATTAACTTTTTTCTTATTATGGTTCCTTATTTATTATCAATAAATAATACATTTTGGTTTTTTTTTAATCTAACAATAATTGTCTATGTCTAAAATTTAGTTTTTTTTCAACGTCTACCAGAACAACATACAATACAAAGCTTTGTTACACATAGTCTATATACTCACATTATTGAAGTGCATACATCGTTAAAAATGGATCAATGCAATTCATTTGAGTATATGTTTATTTTTTATAAAATATTTTTTAAAAATCAATACTTGTGTGGAATAAAAGTGTAACTGAAAAAATGATTGTAAGTAACATTTTCCTATATTATTTCATTTATTTGTCTTGAACCTAAATAGGGGATTTTCAGGTATAATACATTTTCCAAGGGTTGATTTGCAATTAACCAAGAGAAGCTTTTGACATTATGACAAGAAAATCTGCGAAAAGATTTCTTCATATTTTGTGTTTGCTTTTGCTTTTAATAATAATCCCTCGCACGATTTCAGAATAAGATCTCGAGGTTCATTATAAGAACCACAAAATTGTCCCTCATTCAGATTAAGTTAACCCCCCCTCCCTCTCTGTTTTGTTTGGGACCCAAGCAAGTGCGGGATGGATTTAAGCCTGGTCCCTTATAATGCTCCGCCGCCGCAGGAGGAGCCCCTCACACCGCCGACACCGCCGCCGGCGGTCCGGTACCGGGAGTGCATGAGGAACCACGCCGCCTCCATCGGCGGCCACGCCTTCGACGGCTGCGGCGAGTTCATGTCTGCCGGCGCCACCGCCTACGGCGGCGGTGGTGGCGGCGGCGGCGATGGTGGGTCCCACCTCAAATGTGCGGCCTGCGGATGTCACCGGAACTTCCACCGGAAGGAGACCGCCGCCGACGTCCACCGCCGCGCGAGGCAGATGTTGCTCTACTGGAAGCAGCCCCCGCCGCCTCCGCCAGTGTCGCCGCTGATGATGATGTCGGTGCCTCCGCTGGTGCGGCGAGGCCACCACGACGGAGGGCGGCCAATTGCGGCGGAGAGGGAGAGGTGGGAGGAGACGGCGCCGGAGGCGGCGAGGAGGTTGAAGAGGTGTCGGACGATGTTCGCGGTGGAAGGCGAAGGGCCACGAGGAGGTGGCGGCGAAGGCAACAATAACAACAACAACAATATTTGATTCATCTCTGCTTATGAGGAGATGAGATCGAGTCAGCACTAGATTCAATCAAGTCCAATCAGATAACAAGAAGAATCTTCTTCCATCTGTCTTTCTCTATAAGATGAGATCTAGTTAGGATTAACTTGTCAATCGTGTCTAGTATTGGATTGACACGCAACTTAAAATTTCATCACTTCTATAAAACAAGCCATGCTTGACTAGAGATTGATGAGATTTAGTCCTAATTAGATCACGTATCATTCCAGAGAATTCGACCTTTTTTTTCTTTCAAACAAACATATGATGAGAAAGAAAACCTAGTTCTAGTATTAGTTCTTTTTTTTTTTAGTTTATTGAATTATTATATGGGGAAGTCTAAACTAAAGACTATTAGAGAGACTGTTGTGGAGGAGTTTATTTTGGATCTGTTGTTGAGACTTGAGAGATCATATATTTGGTAAATTTTGATCATCTTTTGGGAGAAGTGGTAGAGATTTTTAGTGTTTAATGTGGGTGGATGAGATTTTATATATATATTTTTTAATTCACTGAGGGATTATGTTTGTGGGGCTTTGTTGGGAAGCTGTGGTCATTCATGCTTTTATTGTCAAACTGTCAAATTTTGGAATTAAAGAATGTTGAGTTTTGCATCATGAGCATAATCACATGATACTCTGAATTTTTAGATTTGGTGATTTAATGAATAACCTTCTGTTCACTGGACTGCTTGCATTTTGATTGATTTATTATTTTTTTACATATTTAAAAATTAGTACTAATATTTGTCACCTTCACATCTAACATATAAGTTTTTGTGTATTATTTTATTCTATTCTATTGATAAAAGACAAATACATGAAATTAAATAATCATTAAGTAAAAATAGATAAAATATTTATCTTATCTATGATTTATATTTTTAATATTAAATTAACAATTAAAAAATAAGATCGTTAGAGATGTGATCATGATGGGATCGGGATAGGTCCAACACGCATTGGACAATTAGATGGTACAACACGATCATGTCTGTTCGAATTTATTGAGTCATTATAAATGAGATATTCAATCTGTTTTTAAAATTAAAATTAATTAAATTCTAACATTTTCTTTTTTATGATTCAATTAAATTTTGTATTTCAAAGTGATAAAATCGGACAGTCACGATTACGTTGAACAATCAAATTGTCCAACATGTGTTGGGCCTAACCCGGTCCGATCATGGTAGTGATGATATCACGATAATACAGGAAAACATTAAAAATTTAGATTTTTTTACCACCTAGAATCACCTAGGCCTTTTATGGAAATTAGTTATTACAAGGGTTGAATTATGTATTCATAGATATTTAATCACAAACTCTGAATTAATTTCATGTACGAATGAATACGTATACATCTTCGTAGATAGCTCTGCATCACATTGCATTAGGGGTCGGCAACGGGCCGGGCCGGGCCGTTGAAACAGGTCCCAAGCCCGCGGGCCTGCTTGGCCAACGGGCTCGGGCCGGGCCGGCCCGTGGCAAAAAACAGGGCTCAGGCCCTGCCCACGGGCCGGGCCTGGGTTCGGGCCTACGGGTCCAAATTCAAAATATTTTATTTTTTTTATTTTACGTTGTTTATTTGTATATAATGTTAAAATAACACAAAATTTAAAGTATAATGTTGAAAAAAATATTTTTATCTATTGAATTTTCAAAATAAAAATATTAAATGAATTAATTATTTACAAAAATTAATAATTACACGTACCTAACTAGGTTGACACCTACATAAATGTTAATAATTTATATAACTCAACCACAATTCAAATAAAAATCACATGTTACTAGTTCATTGGATCACCATCCATGGGCCTACGGGCCGGGCCCGCAGGCGGGATTACGGGCCGGGCTCGGACGGGCCTACAGGCCGGGCCGGACCCTAGAACCAGGCCCAAGCCCGGCCCGCCCTGAAAACGGCCCGGGCCTGCCCGGCCCACGAATGGCCCGGGTCGGGCTTTCGGGCCTGATGATGACCCTTACATTGCATCCACATGACACCATTAATTTGGGACAAATTTAATGCACATATGACTTTATTTGATCCAATTTTTTCTACTATCACTATTATTTTGATGACTAAACACTTTGATCTGAAGATTTTCAAATTCATTATTGATGATTGAGACACCCTGACAAGGAAAAGTGTGACTGATATATCTTCCTACCTTTCTTTATAAGCTATAGGATCAAGAGCTAGTGGAAATGTGACTTCTCATATTCTAGGTTTGTTGACTTTAGGGTAAAGGCAATGATAGATTTATTAGCTTGGAGAAAGGAAACTAATGTACAGCTATGTGTGCAATTCTATCACTGTTATAAAAAAATAAAATATACACTAATACTGTAAAAACACTGAGTATATCAATGCTATGAAAGAATAGAAAATTGACTTAGATTTGGATTCCAATTGAAGTTCCAAAAACAAACCATTCAAAAGTAGTGCTTTTTGGGTAAATGATGATAAGTGATTCTCTGGAGATAATGTAACCCTAAAAAAACTTATCCAGGCATTTTGATGTGATTTATTCTTTGAAAAATCCATTTAATGATATGTCATAATATACATGTCTTTTGTAACTCAAAAAACACTAAAAGACAAATAATGATGACAGAATAAAAAAATGCAATTAAACAATAATTGCTTGATTGATACATCCCAGAATATCAATCCATCCCAGATAAGGCTAATTCTCACCTCAAACAGTTCGGAGATTTCGTATACTGGGCTAGGATTGTATGAATTGCTGAGTGTATCAGCACCCATAAATGACAACAAGATAATATACAAAGAGCCTTCAGTCAAAAATCTGAAATAAGATTTCATGTTCCTCATTTCACAACATACAACTTAATGGATGTTCCCTGCTCTAAATAAAGATTGTTTTTCCCCTCACTGGATGTTAATTCAACATTCTATAATCTCAATCACAAAATTGGATCACAAAAAAATAATTAGAGATTCATATAGAATTAAAAGAAGGAGAGAGAGAGAGGATGGAAATTTACAGACCGTGTTTCCTTGTGACAGCAGATAGTATCTTCTGTAAGCTGAGGATTTCTTCATCCTTCTGTTTCAACTCCAACTTCAGCTTTTCAATCTCCTCGACGTGGTTGCACTGATGTAATGTCACCTTCTGTTTTTTGTAAGGTTCAGATTCATCTTGGGCCGGTCTTTTCTTCGGCAATGCAGGTTCAGTGGATGTATCAGGTGCCATTTTGCGGACATAGAATGAAATGGTTTTCGCAGACTCTAATTCCAAAGAAACAAGTTTCTGAGGAAGACCATTTGAGTCCTGAGATAGTGAACATGAAACAATAAACCAATAAATTCACTTCTCAATTCAAGCACCAGTATGATTTCATTGTGCAGAAAGATTGATTCTATGTTTTACACAAGAATCTGAACTCTAAATGGCTTTAAAAAAAATTATTGGTTTTTTTCCTTGGCGCAGACAAATTTAAAATATTGCTTCTTGAATAAATCTTCGGCGTCTTTACAAGTGTGAGAACAATTTAAATGTTGATGTGATGCTGCGCCAGAGACTAAACAGTAGATGCTCAAAAGATGACATGCATACAAATCACAATTTTAAAACCAAGTTTTTCCCAGGAATGAGGATCAAATTTTCATGTCCAAACATATAAATCTGTGACCGCATGCTTCTAAAAGGCTAATGTCTCTGTCTAGGATACCTAATCAAGGGAGAAATACTGCCATCTGCTTCTTTGGGAAGCCCTCTCCTAAGTCGTTCCTTCCATGATTCAAACACGCGATATAAGGTGAGGTTCGATATTAATTGTTACTTTCCTAGTCAATACACTAAAAGCACCTGTGTTAGTGGTGCCCATATCTAGGACCATAACAATCTGGATCAAGTACCATGTGCTCTGCTCGCGCATGTTACATATCATCGTTTCGCCCGATTGGATTTATACATCGAAGACCATCATCACACGTAATATTCAATTGGAGCAATTACCATCTATATTATATTCTTTTATATGAAATTACAGTATTTTAACATTTTATACTTCTTGTACAAACAACCTTAGATTATTAATTTAGAGGATTGCTGTACCAAATCCTTGTATTCGAGTAAAGGAATATTCAATTTTCGTTTCAGTATTCACACATTGAAGTATTCCTGGCATAAGTAACACTCCCTTTCCACAATCACTTGCCTCATGAACTAACTCAAATATAACTTAAAAACATGAAATAGCAAATTATGACCCACTCTAAAGGCAAACAACTAAACAGAGAGACATTTAGCGCACACCTTTATTTCTTCAGCTTCTATTCCTTTGTATGCTTCACATGCCAAAGTATTGTCCTCAAAGGTGACATATATCGAATAACTTTTGCCCTTGGCTTTCACAATGGGCTAGAAAATAAAAATAATTTATTAGCATAGACTAAAATCTTTTGGACTTCAGCAACTACTCAAAAAATAAAACAGACAAGGTACTTTCTGCTGAACCTGGAACTCAAATTTGGATCCTTCGGGAAATGATTTCTGCAACTCTTGGCAGTTTACACCAACCGGGATTCCATGGAGAAGAAGCTTTGCAAGATCGGCTTCAGACACCTACAAATGTAGAAACAAGCAGTGTTAGGTGAATGACAATAAAAAGAGGTCAGGAGTTGCTTCTCTCCATACAAACCATTTTCCTGGGTATCAAAATCGGATCATTAAATCCATGCTCCAATTTAGCCAGAACTAGCTTCATTGCTGCCCTTGCATCCTCCAGACAATTGTGTGGTTCACCTTCCTTACGAACTTCGGAACCTAACACAACCTGGGAGGTTGAACAACATAAGATTTAGATTAGAAAGGTGTTTCTTCGAGCATCAGGACATTTAAAGTAGGATGTCAATAAATGGATCAATATCAAATGGAACTGATAAAGCCACCACAAATTACTACAAAGGGAGGTTAGACTGCTTAAAGATGATGGAAGGATCATATGCCTCCAAAACTATAAACCATCATATAGCTAAAAAGGACTGCTGCCAACTTTAAGTTTCTTATAATTTTTAGACATTAGTAGGGGCAGCTTGAGATCATCAATCCACACCACCCACTACACTCAACTCAACACAATGACTTTTTCCAAATGGTTTGGCACTTGCTTATACCATGCCACTATATTCCTGTTAGGGTTTATCACTGTAATTTGTTTTTTATCATATCCTTCAACATCCTTCCAAGTCATGTATGCGAGCTTTAAAAATACCATCGATCCTATATCCTATCTGTCACATGTGGGATCATGTACGCACACACTAATGCCCCTGTAATGCAGTTCTGATATGCCATCCTGAAATTCGTAATAAAGCAAATAAACACTCCTAATGACACCTAAAAGTACTATCATACACGGTTACACCCTATATTAGTCACTGGTAACTTTTAAGTATAGTCACAAAGTTTGTGTACAGAAAATATTCAAGAAGTGTTCTGTTAGGATAAATTTATATTCATGAATGATATAGGGTAAGTACAGTAAAAGTTCTACAGACTTTCCACCCACTCTTTACTTCCCTTCTCCAAGCTTTCCAAAGTCTGGAAAGGTGTCACTGGGCAGGCCAGCAATCATCACTCAGCTACTAAATGGGCCATGGGTGACGTGCCAAAGTGAGGTTTTGGCGAAGCAGTCAAACTTCCTAGAAGTTTTTCTGTTTCCATCAACGAGGAGGGTGCTGTAAAGAATTCTGGGTCGGATCAGTAGCTTGGGGATTTGGAACCCGACTCTAAGAAGACATTTAAGGGAATCTGAAATACCAGCATTTCTGCAGTTCCTGCAGCTCATCCATCCCTTAATCTGCAGTATAACATGAAGGCCATGGTGATCTAAGTACCAAAACCAAGAAAAGACTTCTCTGTTACAAGTTGTTACACTTGACTGAGAAGAAACATCAATCCGCAAGTCTCCACTACTACTACAAAGCATAAAGAAAGGGGAAGATTCCTCTCAAATTTGTGATTCCAAGTGGCTATTCTACAAAGAAAAGCATCTGCCCAAGGTCTACAAAGCTAAATGGTCCGCAGACGAATCAATTTGAGGCCCACTTTATAACCTGGACAACTAAACATTCTTCCACCTATTATGTCTATGCACCCTCTCAAAACAAGTTTGGGAACAGCTGAAGAGGGTGGTTCACATGAACATTACTTTCATTTCCCCAAACCAGCTGTATGAGGCTGACCTATTCTGAGGTAAACTGGGGACACGAGCACTGGGGCACAGACCAAAGATTTCCCAATCTTTTATTCCAGCAGTCTGTCAAACTGTTTGGACAAGTGGTGTTTAAAAACAATACACTATATGTGGAAAATATGTGGGAGGATGTAAAGGGCCTCATTAAAGCTTGGGGTGTCCACTGCGCTGTAGCCACGAGTATAATTTTTTAGGAGAGTAACCTGATAATAGAGGCTTAGTTAAGCTTTAGCTTGGCTGCTCTCTGGAGCCCAGTCCAATAGATTATTTACCTACTGCTCCTCTTCTTCCCCTCTCTGCTTTTTTTGCTTGCATGAATTGTACCCCAAATTTCTTAAATAATATTTGATAGTAGTATCCCTACCTTCCCTCAAAAAATGTACGGTAGAAGTACAGAAATAATTGACCTCTTGTTTTTTCATATTTCCGATTTCGCAGGAACAACTACCCAAAAGAGATCACATACTGAGATCTAAATCAGCTCAGAATACAAATAGGAGTATCATGATTATTTTTACATTTGTGATTAGTAAATTTCGTCATCATTGATACAGAAAACAAAAGAGAATTTTTAGAACAAGAACTACTTAAAATATATGTTTCATCAAAAAAAAAAACTTGAAATATCCAATCTCTGATTACATTATACTATGAAACATTCCAACTCTTCAAAAGAGCTAACAGTATCTCAAACAACACTATGATCCAGAAGCCCGAAGGGATGGGGACTTGCCCATGATTACCATAGAATAAGTTCAGATGAAATATAGAAAAATACCTTGCACAGATCATTCAAGGAAGGTGTACTATAAGTAGGCCTGTCCAGGTATTCGAAGATATATGATGTGTCAATCACTCGAAGATGATCAATTTTTAATGCTGTAGAGACATAAAATAAAGGAGATGCACCATCACAACATAAATATAATCAACTAGAGATAGCACATAACCAGGTCAATAACCAATGCTGGAAGGAAATCAATGCGAAAAATCCTTGTATACTTAGCAAATCATTGATGGAAACTACATAAAAGACAGTTCTCAACATACCTTGCAGATCATTATATAAAGTGTGGCCAACCAAGATAGTTCCAGATCTTAAAAGCCTCTTCAGAGATTTCTAAGTACGGAACACATTATTCATTAGTGATAGACAGACAGACAGATAGAGGTGTCGCAAATATTAGCTTCAAATGGAAAGCATGGAACCTGTATATCTTGCAAAGAACGAGTGCATCCTTCTAAATCTTTAGCGGATATCCCCGTTATTTCACTTCTGTAATCAGCAACTTCTTTATTGGGGTTCACAAATTTGTCAAGTTTGACCTGAAAAGCACACCCTGGTGAGTTTACACTAACAGAAGTAAACTATTTATTTGACCAAGACTCGGAATATGGGAAAGCAAACAATATCCAGAAAATGACAAAGATAGTTCTTTCGATTATCCCAGCTCATACAATATATCAGAAATACTTCGCAATAAATCAGATGTGGCTTCGGAATACCATCTGACCGATGCATACGATATTACACATAAATACCGTAACATAGTAATAAGAAAAGAAGCTCTGCTTAATGGATGGAGTATTGGACGTCAGTATGGAACACATAATTATGTTGGGTGTTCAGTATGGAAAAATAATCACGTTGGGTGTGCATAGATTGTTAGATAAATATATGACAAAATAAGAAAGTAACAAGTTATTAATGAGTATGATTGCAAGGAAATTAGAAAGCACGGTCAACCAACTCAGAGAAAGTACATCAAGTTCATTAAGACTCTTTGTGACAAAAGCAGCAATTACTAATTCTGAAGTAAGAAGATTAAAGATGTCAAGTAGAAGGATTTCAGAAGATGGACGACTCATATGCTTTGATAATATCTTGAAGGAAAAGAGTAGAAAGGATGTTAAAAAACTATATAACTGGCAGGAACTTGGACCGACTTCTAAACATGCAAGGGATATGAATAACATGTCAGGTTGAAGGATTTTAGAAGAGAAAAGATTCGTTCGTACGCTCTTCTTTTTTTTGAAGTAAATGGTAGGCATTCTCCCAATATTATAAAAGGGACATAGCCCAAATGGAAACAAAGGATTACAACAAATAAAGATAAAGGGCCATAGTCAATCCTATAGATGAGAGATCTATCAAAATAAACAAGGCCAAAAAAGATAAGAACAAAAATCACTACTCCTCAATTGTGAGCCCCCCCCCCCCATAACAAAAAATTAGTAGTGAAAGATTCATACGCTCTTAGTTGTGTGTGGGTGTGAAGGATAAGAGAGGAAAAGATATTCAAAGAATTAGAAATGTGACTAACTTGCATGTCAATAAGAGATTACAAATCAAGTGGAAAGTAAAACAATAAAAAATCAGTCATTTACAAGAGGACAACCCAAAAATGTGATTCATATATCCAAATATTAAGGTGTCGTTTGGATAAAGACATAAGTTTTTATGGGGTTAATGACTATTCTAAGAATAGATAAGTATACCGGTAGAATAAATGATTTCTTGTTTGGTTGAGTTTTTAGTTATTCCCATTGGAAAACTAATAATGAAGTTTTTGTTGTTTGATTTACCATGGATAAATTATGAATAAAATGTGAAAAAGGTGTGGATAACAATTTATACAAGGTGAAAAAATGATTTGACATGTTGGCTCTCTGACTTATAATAGGTTATGACAGTTGATTTGATAGTAAGCCAGTAAGCCCCCATTATACCAGTGGAATGGATTGGGGGGAATAACACAATTCCAGGGGAACCTAGAATACAAATTCTAGCTAATTCCCACCTATTAAGTCATAGTTATACCTATTTATTCCTTCTAAACAAACAATTTTTTAGGCATATTCTCTCCATATTCCCTCCTACTCTCCCCCAATTCTCTCTACACAAACATCACCTAAGCCATGTCTAGATAGAGAATTAAGTTATTATGAGGTTTATGACTATTCTAGTATACATAAGTATGAAGTGATATTTTGTTTGGTTGTGTTTTAAGTTATTCTCGTTGGGAAACGTAATAATAAAAAATTTGTTGTTTAGATAAAATATGGATAAGGTGTGGATAAGGATTCATAAAAAGTGAAAAAATAATGACAGTTGATTTGATAATTAATTTATAAGAGGTGTATGACAGTTGATTTGACAGTGAACCCACTTATTTTGGGTTGTATAACATACAAACTTAATTCCAGGGGTTGGCTGGAATCCATATACCACTTTATACCAATTAATTCTGGCATACATATTCACATCTATTTCAGCCTTCCAAACACCCATTTTGAGGCTATTCCAACTGATTCTCACTTATTCCGGACCATATGCTCAGATCAAACGGGGGGTGTTTGTGCTTGTTTTCAGGTAATATTTTTTTCCTGTTTGTGTGTGGGTGGGTTTTTTTTTTTGGGGATTTTTAGTTTTAAGTCCCCGTAAACTATCAAATTTAGCGATCGATCCCTCACTTCTTCATATTTTGATTTTAGTCCCTACATTTAAATGATAATTTAAGAATAGGTCCCTCCCAGGGACTAAAAAACAAACTTAATAATTTAGGAATAAGTCCCTCCCGGGGATTTATTCCTAAATTATCATTTAAATGTAGGGACTAAAACCAAAATATGAAGAAGTGAGGGATCGATCGCTAAATTCGATAGTTTATGGGGACTTAAAACTAAAAATCCCTTTTTTTTTTTGGGGGGGGGGGGGGGGGGGGATAGATGATGATGACATTTTTCCACGTTCAGTTGACCCCTCACTGAAATTGATCTCAAGGCAGTAAAATGTAAAGAGATGCGACAGTGCACCAAAAGATTACCTCCAAATTTTGATCAACTACACAAACCTTCACCACTGCATCTGTGCCATCTTCACAAAGAACCATTTCACAGTCAATAGCGATCATTCTCTTTGACTTCATTGCCTTCGAAATTTTACCCAGCTCTGTAACCATCCACCCCTGCATATCATTCCCACATATAAATGGCACATTGAAACATGGGCTTAGAAGACAAGCCAATTTGAAAATATCAGGTTTCATGAATCGATTTTCAAATGTCCTCGAACCAGTGAAGTTATGCCAAAATCAGATGATCAGAAGGAACCATCAAGCAATGTATATCAAGTAAAACATTTTGATAAAAGAAATTTCATGCAGTAAATAGTTATTTATAATCAGGGGATGTGAACCAAGGACCAGTGCTAGTGTTTTGCTTATTTTGGGCAGAATAGCCTCTCATTCAATTACAACAAAAATAAAAGCGGCAAGTTCCTTGGATTTTTTTTTTTTTTTTTTTTTGTAAGGTAGTGTTACAAAAAAGGAAATCTGGTAAACAACAGATGCAAGTTTAAGTAATAGAGAGAGAGAGAGAGAGAGAACAAAGAGACAAAAAAAAGAAAGAGTAAGAAAGAAGCAGCACAAAGGTCATCAGCAAGGAACCTCCCTCACTCCATCAAGATTCTACACCATTGAGTGTACACCTCCTGAATGCGTTAATGACAGAGCACAGAATTCTTTTTTTTTTTTTTATTTTACCTTCGTATAGAAAGAAGAAGAGTGCAGAACAAGATAGGAAAGCAAGTGAAAGGGGTCAAAGAGACCCTTTTCAAAGAAAGACCCCTTAAAATATGCATTATTAAGAAGAGCACCCCCAATCCTTTATGTTACTAATCGCCGCCTCCCAACCCATATGCCATTCTTAAAATATGCATTATTAAGAGGAACTCTTTCTCCTCTTTGGCTTACATAGGACATCAGATTGTACCTGCAATCTCAGTTGCTAGATAAGATCTGGAATTTTTATGTTATTAAGCCTTCAACACTCTTGTAAACACTGATTTTTGTGTTTTCTAGCCTTCCATACTCTTGTCTTGTAACTGTTTGACAAGAGACACAAAGCTCTTCCTGGAGTGGTGGCGGGGATTACTGTCCGTGCGTTCTGAAACAATTGCTTGCAAAATTATATCAGATTGGGCCATGGTATTACAAAGTAAAAATTTCAGTGGACAGAAATTTTTCCTCTTAGCAGAACTCCTGTTTGTGCCACAAATCTAAATACTCCTCCAAGCTCAGATTCTACTATATTCAACCAAAAAGTTAATGTAGTGATAATGCAATATAGTTTTCTAATGAGGTCCTTTTGCAACGGGCACATGGGAAGAGAGGAGTTGTCTTCCCTTTTTCATTTGTCTATGTATTTTACTTGCTTTGCCTTTTTGCTTTTATTAGGAGATCGCTAGTTTCCTCTTGCTCGATGGTCATCATCTTTAATATGATTCAATCTCTGTCAAAAAGAAAAGAAAAGAAAACACAAAACGAAGGTTTCTAATCACCCTAGACTCATAATCGTACTAAGCATCACCACTAGCAGTTTATTGGGAGAAGACTGATGAAACCCACAACGTTATGCCACAGTTCAGTTGCACAACTTGTTGAATAATTAGCTATAAGATTAGCACTGAAAAACCTATTCCTCACCATAACAACCTTCCATTACATATTTGAAAGGCAGGAAAATATTATTATTATTATAAGTTATTTTTCCCAAAACATCTTCAAGGCATGTATGTCACTCTCCTATATGTATACATAAGAAGGAAATTAGGGATGACACAAGCTTATCTAAATGATGTCCATGGCAATTCATTTCACCTACCGAACACCTTGTTAAAAATTTGTTGGAATCATATTATATAAATATTTTTGCACACACAACTCAAATATATGCATATATATATACACCCACACACACACATACATATATATATATACATATATGTATATGCCTATATCCTTCTGAAAACACAAGTTGCACACAACTCAAATATGCAGCACATATACCATTCCAATAATCTGACAAACAAGGTGAGGAATTACTTTAGGAAAGGCTAAGGGCAAAATAAAGGGTCTTTGGAGCATACGATATTCTGGACTCAGTACTCGGTAGTCAGATTGGCCACTCCCAGGAGTATGGGACAGTGAAAAGGATTTTGTTGATCAAATAAATTCTAAGGGAGATGGAGGTAGCTTTACAAAATGGGTGAAATGAGGAATCGTGAATCATACCAACTAGAAGAGTAGAAGATATATTTAGGGCATGCCTTAACAATGAGAGATTTTCTATCTAAAACATAAACACAAGGGTAACTGATAGAGATAGGCTGAGAAAAGAGACTATTTGCATGTGAGAATTAATGCAAAGCCGACTTATTTTCAACATTGAGGGACATAATTGAGTCATTGTGTGGATTGGGTGCATAGGCATGCCTATGTTGCAGGGGAACAGAAATACAATTTTCAAGTATAGGTTACAGATAGACGATGCAAAATGAGCAAATATCTATAGGAACCCTCAGTAGATATACATGCAAACTAGACTTAATTTTACACCAGAACAGCAACTCATAAAATGCATACTGGAGCAGGAGACTAACATCATTGTGAGATGGAAAAGAGTAACGTTCCTTGTATTGTGAATGTTCCATGGTTAAAAGAACTAGTCTCTGCACAAACATAAAAAAACACTTTAGTCAGTATAGCATAATATGGTTCTTTGATGCCTGCAAGTATTTATACAGAATGAAATATGAAACAAAACTATTAGTTATAGGATAAAACCATGGAATAAAGATCTTGTCACACATTCAGCACTCGCATATGGATCATAGGACAAAGATTACAAAATAAATCCACCAGAAAGTATCTCAATTTTTATCAAGTATTTTAAATTAACATCTTCAAAAGTAAATGCCACACATGGAAAATACTAATGTTGCGTAACACCATTAGTTAAAGAAAATTACATTAGAAACAATCAAATTGGATTTGATTTATACCTTGTTATCAAAATTTGACAATTAAAGGTCATCATGCAGTACGTTGCGGTATTTTATTAAAATGGAATGATTAATTTTTCAAAGTGGGGGAGCTTATTGGAAAATACTTGGCCTTGCATTCTCTACCTTTTTCAGGAATGGGAGTTTTATATTTTGGATGTCAAAGATGCGGCAATGATCATAGGGGAGGATGGGTTTTTAGTTAAGGGTGTATGATTTTAAGCTTGTAGAAAATACAATGCTATTACCTTTTCAGTTTGTGCTTTCATTTTTATCAGAGATCTCTTGTCTCCTCTTGTACATGGGGGGTGATCATTAGTTGACAAAATATTGCTCTACTTTCCATCGAAAAAGGGTTAATTTCAATTTAATTTATCTACAGTAAATTGAACCCACGTTAAATTCGCCTTAACGTGTGTAGGAAAATTTGACTCACAATGCATAAGCATATTTTTCAAGGGAAACACACTTATGTTGAAAACCTTTGGACGAATAGCACGACCTCTCTTCACATTTGGGTAAGAGTGCTTTTATGAGATGATTCGAGAGCATCTATAATTGGTAAAATTTGGAGGGGGGGTAATTGTATAGTGATGTAATGGAATAATTGATCCATTAATTATCCATTTCAATCATCATTGCCAATGAAAGCCCGGGGTCGAGAGATTGGCATGGCTCTTCATCTCACCCTTAAGGGGAGGACATATGTTCCTGTGTCAAGGATGTGCTGATGGCAATGATGGGGCTAGGTGAAAACGAGGCATATGGACCACACGGGCCAAGTTAAAAATGGAGCATTTTGGGTTGAGGCCAAGTTTTAAAAATGGGGCAGTTAAACCCCAAAAAATTGAAAGAGGTTATGCCCACACATTAACCATCTAGTAGGCATTAGGCTAGCGTACCAAAAGAAAATAAGAAAAACATTATATGAGTACAGTGTTGTCAATAGACATTCAAGATCTAGTACACAGCTAATTTATATCCTCATGATCATAGCTTACTATATTTGCAAAGCAAGTAGTAAGAACGCATCATTCACCAAATTTTCCTTCATCTACCACACAAATCCAAAGCAATCAATTCTTGCCTAAAGCAAATCATATTGTAAGGGGCACTTCAACCAGACTGGCCCAAACCTATCCCCCTTCATTCATTCGGCTCCAAATATCCACTCTTTTTGCAATTATCATCCAAATGAGAACTTTTACTTCCATAAAACATACCTGTTGGGGGGATCCCGTGTTTGAAGAACTCTTGGTATATTGTTCAACTTCTTTGAGATTTTTGTAACGCCTTATCCTATTGACAAAGAACTGCAGAAAAAACACAAAGGATTTGTTGAATTTCAAGGAGTAGAAAAACCAAGAGTAAAGAAGAATTATTTAGAAACACGATAATTAGTTGTCAGAAACTACCTTTAAATTATCCACCAAAGTAAATGTCTTGAGGAAGGAAATCAATATATCATTTGACCTTTTCGATGGATCACTAAAGAAAGCACCAAATTTCCGATCATGGACAATTAAAAATTCCTTCCAGCTGCCTTTATCACCTTTCATGTCCTGCTTTTGAGCTAGCTTAACAATCTCGCTAAGAATCTAACCAAGTTAAGGAGTTATTTGAAAATCAGCACATTGTTTCACAAAAATGGATTAGTCAATGAATTTAAAACTGCAACAAGAATGAAGAAAATGATGCCAATTGAACAGCCAAGTGGAGCATCATGAGATAAGAGTGCTTTACTGATCCACAAACATGGATAATATGAGTATTAAATAAACAGGGGTTAAACAAGCTTTTCTCATCAATGGATTTCAAACAACTCTATGGCTCACCAAATTTCAAAATTAATGTAGAAAACAGAAGGGAAAGAAGCAGATCATAATGATCATTTGATGTGTACCAACAAGGAAAGCTATGCAACTTGCATACTCCACAAAAAAATATTTCATATTCTGCAGAGCAAATGATTTTGCATATAGCGAATGAAAATAATTAAAAAAAATGACTTGATAACAAACTTGCTACAGACTACAGTGCCAATGATATTAAGACATTACGTATTATGATTATCAAAACTTGTGTGACAGTATTTGGTGCTCTGCAATTTTGCTTTCCTTGGGATAATTTTCAATATGATTTCATTGGGGAGTCATCTATCCATTGAAAATCCAGTGCTTCATATGGTTTCTTTCACAAGATAAGATTCTTACAAAGGCAAATAGAGCAAAGTGGGGAAACGATAAGAACATCGTTTGTAAAATACTTATTGGAGGGGCTCATCTTCAAAATTAATGGGGATAAAATAGACTGGGGTGTAGGCCTATGTAATTGAGGGTCTAAGGGTCAGCTCTACTCTTGTAAATGGGACTTGGTTTTTTTTTTCTTCCTTGCTTTCGTTTGGCCTTTTCTTTTTTGAAGATCCTTCTTCGTCTCCATTTTGTTCAAGGGGCATCATTTGTCTAGTATGATAGCACCAACCTTTCATATATATAAAAAAAAAATTCAATATGATCATATCAGATAAATATCATTGCTACTATTATTTTTCAAATTATTGATTGATAAGTGATTAATTACACATTAGCAATCAATCCCAATCGCCTATATATGTTAAAGGGAAATGTACATTTCGATTGGCATCCAACTACTACATTTTGTCAGACTCAGTATGTCAAAAGATCCTACATCTTTAAAAGTAACATACTCCTAAAAGAGATCATTAGCATGTCCATCAAATAAATATTATAATCCAATTTACCAAACTCACACTAAACAATACAGATAAAGCATGAGCATGTAAAATGGTGAAGAGGAGGATAAACAGAAAATCCTTTTTCCCTGCTCATACATAAGTGCATAGTCTCATCTACAACAGAAATTGACAATTCATTAACAAATGGATCGTCCTTATCAAAAGCTTCTTGTAACCAAGTAAAATTATATCATGGCATGTGACATGAGTATCAGTCATGTCATGAAGAGGAGGGACAAATTCCAAGTATTGACAAATACACCCAAAGAACAGAAGTGAAACATATCATAATTTTGAACATATCTAATCGAATGTCATATATAATGAGCAAAGGCCTAGAGCATCCCATTGAGCAATGAGCCGCATTTGATAACCAAAACAATGATTCGGCAAAGTGCTCACGAGTCACGACATGAAACGAAAACGTTGCAAACATAAAATGGCAATCCCTATAACTGTTCCAGAGCTTCATATGTCCTAGTTGTCATGATATAAAAAATATAGAAAACTAAGAAAAACAAAAAAAAAAGACCTCCTTTTCAGTTGAAGCAATCTCTTCGTGCAACAAAGAAATCATCTCTTTATCTTCAGCCATTGAATGCAATCAATTCCTGTGAATTTATTTTTGTTGAGAATCAGTCAACCAGAAACCCCACCAACAAAGCATCCACGTATGAGTAATTCATCTTTATAAGCAAACATTAAAAAAAAATCAAAATAAAACCCATCCGAGGTCCATCAGTGCCTATTGCGCTGATGTGATCGACTAGAACTAGGGTTTCGAAGTAACCGAGAAAGGATTTGATCAATCTCTCTTACCTTGCGGAACCCTACAACAACTTAGGGTCTCTCTCTCTCTCCAAATTTCAATGACTGTAATGTATCGCATTGAGAGGGAGAGATTGGGTGGAAAGGAAAACTGACCTGGCTTTCGGAGGGCGGCGAGCGGCGGAAGGTGGCGGCGAGAGAAGGAACGGAGAGTGGTTTTTGGGGGTGGGGGGAGAGGTTTTGATGGGATTAGGGCATCAGATGTTGATATTCGGTTATATGGCTCTATTTGCGCCCCTCTACCATGTAATTAAGCATCTCATATTTTGATGATCTAATTCATAAGTAAGCACATATAATCTGTAACCCTGTTTGGATTGAGGAATTGAGTTATTCTAGATAGATAATTATACCAGTATAGATAATAATTCTACAGTAATAAGAGATTTTTTGTTTGATTGTGCTTTTTATTATTCTCATTTGAAAACGTAAGAATAAATGTTGAGTTGTTTGGTTGATAAAAAATAGGGCTGTAACTTGGGCGGGTTGGGTTCGGGTTGGGGTCAACCCGAACCCAACCCGAATTTCAAAATGATCAACTCTACCCGACCCAACCCGATTTTCAACCCGACATCTCTAACCCGAACCCAACCCGCGACAAAAATAGCCAACCCGAACCCAACCCGTAGAACCCGATTTCAAAACCCAACCCTTGGAACCCGATTTCAAGATTTGATTGTCACAAAAATAAAGCCAAACAGAACAAATTTTAAACAAAACTAAAAAAATCTTATCTTCAATGAAACAAAAAAAAAAATCAAAAACTCATTTCACAACTTGTAATCACCCATTCAAACAATCAATGTCTACCAAAATCAGATTACTTCATTTAATATCTACGAAAAACAGAGAAATCCGGATCTAAAAAAATATTTGTATATCCATATTCCACAATACATATCGAACAGAAAGTTTTAAAATGGTTCATACTTTGGATCGGAACCATAAAGAGGGATATATGATGAAAGATGTTTGATTCCACCATTGCCAGTTTTTTTTTTATTTTTTGAAAATCGGAAGAGAGGGAGAGAGAGAGGGAGAGCCTATTTTGGGTTTTTTTTTGAAGAAAAAGGCAGAAGGGGAGAATAAAGAAGAAGAGGAGATCCAACATATTTTTCGTATTTTTTAAAAAAGAAGAATAAGAAGGGGAGAGAGATATCCAACATCACCGGTCCGTTTTTGGTGTTTTTTTTGTTTTTTGTTTTTTGGAGGAGGAGGAGGAGAGAGAGAGGGGGAAGGGGCGTGAAAGGGGGCGGCTCACCTGTGACTTTGTGAGAGATAGGTTTAGGTTGTATAGAAAATAATCAAACGGTGGAATGGAAAACATAAAATCAAATCAATGGCTCAGATTGAATATCATATGAATGTATTACGGGTTCAGGTTGGGTCAGGTTATCTATGAAGCCAACCCGAATCTAACCCGATTTTAGAGGCAACCTGAATTCATCAACCCGAACCCGATTTTTAGAACCCAACCCATAAAAAAATCGGGTTTGGGTTGGACCCAACCCAAGTTGCAGCCCTAATAAAGAATAAAATATAAATCAATTGTTAAAAAATTGATTTAACATGTGGACCCTTTAATGTATAAGAGGTGTTGATAGGTGTTTGATATGATAAGGTGTAAAAAGTTGATTTGACATGTGGGCCAATGGGAATAGATAAAGTGAGTATAGCTTATCCTATGAGTTACTTATAATTGTTATATTATCTAATACTTATTTATACTGGCATAGTAATTCTAACTTATACTCTTTAAATAAACATCTAATTTCCCCTATCTATTCTTATCCCATCTTATTCCACTCTTAAACCACTCTTATTCCACAATACAAACGGGGACTAAGGGATTTTTATTTTTAATTCCCTGTAAACATGGTTATTTTGGGATCGAGCCCTCCATTCTTCATATTTCTTTTCAAGTCTCCATATTCAACCGCCTATTTAGTTTTTAGTCCCCTGTTAAATAAACGTCCGTCCATACACCGTTAATTTGTTGAATGTGATTTGTTTTTAAATCTATGTAAACTATGTTATTTAGTGATTAGTCTATTTCTTCTTCATATTTTACAGGGACTAATAACTAAATCACATAGTTTACATGAACTTAACACTAAATAACATAGTTTATATGGACTAAAAAATAAAATCACATTTCACAAATTAACGGTGTATGAACGGACGTTTGACGGAGGGACTAAAAACCAAATAGGCGATTGAATATAGGGATTTAAAAAGAAATATGAAGAAGTGAGGGACCGATCTCTAAATAGACATGTTTACAGGGACTTAAAACTAAAAATCCCAATCTATAAATAAGCCCAAGTACCTCATATTTTGATGATTTAATTTATAAGCCCCCAATATATAAACCTTAATTTTAAACAATTCCTATACCCTCCCCCTTCAAATCAATCACATTTGTTTCTCTCACACTCCTACGTCTCTTGCATCTTGCATCGTTGATGTCATTGTATCATTGATCTCTCGCACCCGTATGTCTCCTGCACCATTGACTTAGCGAGAATAAGATGGTCGGATCTAGGGTTTGTGTAAAAGAAGGGGTCATGTGTGAGAGGTGAGAGAGGGAGCGTGAGGGCGGGGTAGAGGTTGATTTTGTGAGAGTGAGGGGGGAGTAGGGGTAGGGGTGGTAAACGAGCTGAATGAGTCGAGTTTTGACATGTTCAAACTCGGCTCGTTTAGTATCGGCTCCACTCGGGAGAGAGCTTAATTTCATTTTCAAGCTCGGCTCATTTGACTCGTAAAAACTCGGTTGAAGCTCAGCTCGACTCGGTTGTTAAACGAGCCAAGCGGACGCTTGAACCAAGGCTCGATTTGGGCTCGTTTAACAAAAAAAAAATTTTATTTAGTGTTTGAGAAGCCATTTTTCACAAATCAAAATGACATGAACTCGAACTTGGGCTCAGCTCTGGTTTTCTGTTTTATGTTAAATAACGAGCTCGTATAGGTTTAGACTCGACTCATTTACAAACCGAGCTTTAAAAAGTGTTCAAACTCTATTCATTTGTCTAATCGAATGAGCTCGAACAAGTTTTAACCGAGCTAAGCCCGGGCTACTCAGCTCGTTATCAGCCTTAAGTAGGGGAGACTAATCTGGTGGGAGTGAAAGAGATGGGAGACATGAGAGGGAGAGAAAGAATGAGAGAGGGAGATCTAGTGGTTTATTATTTGTTAACAAGAAGTCGAGTTTATTGTATTGAACATCTTAACACACCGGGGTTGACATGTTTAGATATAGTTGACACCGGTAATGTCGATTGATTTACGAAAAACCAGTTATACTGAATCTGTGGGGAACAATAAGGAGAATGTCGACAGTTTTTGTATATATCAATACATGCAGTGTCGACAGTTTCTGTATGTATAGACACATGTAGTGTCAATTTTACCAGTTTTTTTTAAAATCACGTTAGTTGTTGACAAATTTGAAGACAATGACTTACAGTTTATCGACAATAAAAAAAAATCATTTACTAACACATCAAAAACTATATTATCATCTCTTTTGTCTTCTTTCCCTGCACAAGGAAAAATATATATTATAATTTATATGAGATTAAATGAATGTTAATTAAAGATCTTTCTAACCAAAACATTTCAAACATACAAAAATTCATCACCAAACAAGTCCGGATTGAACTGTCATCAGTACTGTCAATATCGAACTACACAGTATATGAATTGAACTACACAACCAATTGTTGTGTAAAGTGTCACTCTTTGTGCAGTTCAATCATTAAAATGTGTAATTCGATTAATTAGCAATGTTGTTCAATACTTATAAGTCTGTCAATCGGATGGATACAGATATGATAGGCCCATATATGTATTCATATCCGAACCAGATATCCGAATATCCGTATCCAATATCCGACGGATATTACAAGTAAGTATTCGTATCTGGTCCAAAAATCCGAATTCAGATATAGATAATTATTTGAAATATTCAAATATTCAAAATGAAATTGAAATGATTAAAATATCCAAAGATCCAATATGCAAAAATAAAAATCATAAATCTAATACTTGATATATGTAAAAAGATATAATAATTACCTAATATAAAACATAAAATTATAAATATATATATAACGTTACATGCTTTAGAGTAAAATAAAAAATAAAAAACTCATACTAATTCAAAAATTATAAATATATAATTAAATAAATAATAATATTTTGATATACAAATATTTTTAAAATCTGATACAGGCATATCCGTATCCGATAAAAAAAATTTAGATACGGATATTTTATGGATTTTCAGATATGAATTCGGATCGTATGTTTTTGGATAATTGGCAGACTTAAATGTTGATAGTAGCATGTCTGAAGTGCATATGTACACTAATCAAACGAACTAACGAAAATAGTAAAAAAAAAGAAAAAGCACGTGCTATGAGTGGTCCCCCACACGCGTGCCAAATCTCCGCACATGCCGCCTCCGCCTCCCTAAAACCTCCCCCAAATCCTCCCAAAAACCAAACACACCACAAGCTACACAAACGCCTTCAAATTCTTCCCCCAAATCACTATCCGAACGGTCCACTCTCGAATGGAAGTCGATCTCCTCCTCCGCCACCCTCCGTCGTCCGATTGATTGTAAGTGGTTCTTCTTGTTTTGGTGGGGAGGGGAGAGAGAAGGCTTGGATCCGATGGAGGAGAACAGGTTGTGTCAGTGGAGCGTGATCAGGTCCGTGCTTGCGATCCTCCAGTGGTGGGGGTTCAATGTCACCGTCATCATCATGAACAAGTGGATCTTTCAGGTTTGGTTTTGAATTCGAGGTATTTAGGTCATGAAATGAATTTTTTTTTTTGTGGGTGATTTGTGATCTGGGTGGTCGTAAAGGTGGGAAATTTGTGAATTGGTGGTGTTAATTTTTGTTGCTGGTGGTTGAGAATTTTTATGATTTTTTTTTGAGCTTTGATCCCTAGCCTTTGATTTGATTCGAGATTTTTAGTTCGAAATGAAGTTTTTTTTTGTGTATGATTTGTGATCTGGTTGGTCTTAAAATTGGATATTTGTGAATCGCCAGTGCTTTTTTTTTACTAAAAAAATAAAATAATTATGCTTTAGAATTTTGGCATTTTAGTAATTATCCATAGCCTTTGATTCGAGATTTTAAGGTCACAAAATGTACTTTTTTTGTGATTTGTGATATGTGTGGTCTTAATAATGGAAAATTTTGTGAATTGGTGGTATTAATTATTGATGCTGATTATGATTTTTTTTTTTGGCATTTCAGCTGTGATCTGTAGCTTTTGATTCAAGATTGTTTTTGTGATTTGTGATCTGGGTGGTCTTAAACGTGGGGAATTTGTGAATCGCCAGTGCTTTATCTAAATTTTTTTTTGATGCTTCAGAATGTTATGCTTTGTGTTTTTTGGCATTTCAGTTATTATCTGTAGCCTTTGATTCGAGATTTTTAGGTCACTGAAGTTGTTTCTTTGTGATTTGTGATCTGGGGATCTTAAAAATAAAAAAAGCTTGTGAATTGACAGGACCAATTTTTTATTCTGATTCTTGAAATTTTTATGATTTGTGTTTTTTTTTTGGCATTTCAGTTTTGATCTGTGGCTTTTGATTCGAGATTTTTAGGTCACAAAATGTTCTTTTTTGTGATTTGTGATATGTGTGGTCTTAATAATGGAAAATTTTGTGAATTGGTGGTATTAATTATTGATGCTGATGGTTGAAATTTGTATGATCAAAATCCCACCAATTTGGTGGGATTCTTGGGATCCTCTTTATTTCAATATTAATAATTATTATGTTCCTCAATTAATAACATAATTATTTAGGGTGATTAATCTCTTTTTGAGCTTTAGACTTAGTTTATGTATGGTTGTTTTATTTAATTTTATTTATTATTATTAAATAATTTTTTTTGTTTTTTTTTTATTTTCAGTTTTCATAATTGTAATATAGGTAGAGAGTTAGATTTTCAATTTTATATACAAATGATCCTTTTCTTATTTTAATCCATCACCATCTTGCCTGTATTTGACTATATATGGATATAAAACCTGTGCTTGTATATATAATTTGAGACATTCAGTGATCCTCCTCTTTTTAAAATAATAATCGTATTACCATCTGGATTGGAAAGAATTACGGATACTGGACTATTCAAGTTCGGTGGGAATAGAAGGCCTTTGAAGCCATTTGGTTTTAGCCTATATAATTAGGCTTTACTCATGTTCCTCGAGTATGATATAGAAGTCGATGAATGATCCTCCATATTTTCAAATCAAGAACATGAACATGTGAGCTCTATATTCGAATGCCATTGTCATAAAACCATCTGCTCCATTAAAGTTTCCTAATTATGAGTATCTAATCTATACTAAATGAAACTCAATACTACATGTCACATCTTCTTCTCTTAAAATTTCTTTCAATAATTTGGTCCATTTCTTTGAACGACACTTCTGACAATGCCTTTGAATAATTTGGTCTTATTCTTTAAAAGTCTATCTACTATCCAATCAACCCACTCTCAGCTTACATTGTGGAGGCAGTTACACCTTATCGAAACTCCCACATTCCTTCCTCTTTTATACACATTCTCTATCTGCATCCCAATCTCATCGATTATCCTTGTTTTTTGTAGTTTCCCTTAATATGCATACGCCAAGATTGTAGTACTTTGCATGCATGTTGGGCTATAATTTCTCTGTGGATTTTTTTCATACATATATTGCATGTTCAACATTTCAGTTAGGCACTCGTGATCCGCTTTTGTTCAGCTACACAATTTCTTGTTAGCTTTCTTAACAAGAACTTGATAAACATTATGCGAAACATATGAATTAAAATACCAAAGTTATGTTTGATGCCTTGATTTGATCTCTTCAAAGTTCAAATATAATTTGCTTTTTCTAAAATTTATCATGCGTTCATTTCATGTGCTATGTGGTCAGAGCATTTGTTGGAGTTTAAATGATGAAGCTTTAACCTTTGACAAAGATTGACCCTGAAGATTCCTGGAGAATCATATATCATATTCCATTTTTGTCGAAATCTTACTATTTTTCTTGTACTTTCAAGCTCTCCTACAGAATAATGTGAGAGATTTCTGAAATGGAAAATCTAATGCAAGTTTATCCTGCTTTTCTTTGTTCAAATAGAAGCTGGATTTCAAGTTTCCTCTGACAGTGTCGTGCATTCACTTCATATGCTCTGCGATTGGAGCATATATTGCGATTAGAATACTGAAGATTAAACCATTGATAGAAGTTGACCCTGAAGATCGTTGGAGAAGGATATTTCCCATGTCATTTGTTTTCTGTATCAACATAGTATTAGGAAATGTGAGCTTGCGATACATTCCAGTTTCCTTTATGCAGACGATAAAGTCATTTACTCCTGCGACAACAGGTTAGTGTATAGTGGTTAATATTATCTAGTACTTGCTGGCATCTCATATTTTGTTTTGTTTCAGGATGATTTACACCTATGATTCTGATGTAATTTGCAACAGTCATTTTGCAGTGGTTGGTATGGAGAAAACACTTTGACTGGCGTATTTGGGCATCACTGGTACCAATTGTTGGGGGAATTCTACTTACATCCATTACAGAGCTTAGTTTCAATGTGTTCGGATTTTGTGCAGCTTTATTTGGTTGCTTGGCTACATCTACAAAGACTATTCTTGCTGAATCACTTCTTCATGGATATAAATTCGATAGGTACTGCTAGATTTATCCATTTTTTGGAAGCTTTGATATTTAAAACCATATTGTGCTTCACATCAAAGCATGTCCTGATTTTTCACTCATTTCCGCCTTATCTAAATTTTTTTAGGAAACCCTGTTTATTTGAATAATTTTTTTCCGGAATATGATTATAATTCAAAATTTAAAGGCGAATCTGGTATTAATTTTGCATCACTGTATGGAATTTCCTGTTGTATCTCATGATTCTCTTAAAGTTTTTTGTTTATAGAACATTTTATGTAAATGTAGTTTGGTAATTCAAGTGCTATAGACTTATTTAAAATAAGTGCTTCTATTACTAGTTGCATACTTTACTGTTTTTCCTGTCATTTTCTGTTTTTTTGGAAATCATATGGTGGGGATCCCTCATCTCCATGTTCTGGGTACATATTTCCTTTCATCAATTAATGAAAACATATTTCAGGTGGCACCTTTTGCTTTGTCAAGGTGTGGGACGTGGTTGAGAGATCTATTTCAGATTGGGGTAGATTCTATGCGGGGGGCTTCTAGTTTTTGTTTTGAGTGGGGCAAACTTAGTATTGGGAAGTGGAGTGACCTTTGTTTTTGTATGGGGGGTGAACTTCTTGTCCACCCCTCATGAATTCTTGATTTTTCTTTTTTTAATTTGCTTCGGCTATGTACTGTTTGATTTTCAACTAGTGAATGGCCAATATTTTTTTCGCTAAAAAAAAATAATATCCCACCCCTTTGATTTAAAAAGAACTTTGAGAGAATATGTTGTCCTCCATGTCTCCTTGACTTTTCATCAACCAATCATAACAGGATCTAATTGAAAATCCCTCCCTGGAATCTGGGATCTATATAATCCGTCCCCCTCCCCGCTATTGACCATAATATTTGGAAAACAGACAAAAGGCTTTGACGTTCCTGCAGCTCTAAGTGATCTAAATTTCTTCTTATCAGTAGATTCCAAAAAATCCCATCACTATCCTGATGCACGATATCCGTCGCAAGAGCCAATCTGTTTGGAGAGACCCTGCACAGCCTACAAAACCCGCTCTCTTTGGGTTATCTGAACACCACCTTATCCCACCAAAATCTGATATTTTATCAAATTTTCATGTTTATTGTTTCTGTGCTTGTGCCTTTTGGAACAACACAAATATATGAGAAACTGTCTTCTTGGAGTGAAGCCCAACTGTCTATGAGATGTAAAATATGCTAATACAGGTGCAACTTTGACTTATCTATGGAACTCAGAGTAAAATGGATTTTTAAAATATGCAAAAAACTGTATTGCAAAACAGATGAAGTGCAGAAAAAGGCCATCAGAAGTTTTATATGCTTGTTTTGTAAATGCATGTGTTACATCTTGTTAATGGCTTGTCTAACCAGAAACCTATGCACTAGAGGGGTGGGCTAATGTCCTTGGAATGTGCATATCTTGTACACCTCAGCGCTCAGGTGATTTATCTGATTTGCATGAATATATGATTGACAATCTTGGACCAACTGGTTGAATTGTTCCCACTCTTTATGTTTAGAAATGCATCACAATTAAATGAATTTATTTATTTATATAATTTTTTTTTTGTTGGTTTCGGAGCCAGAACACCAACCTATGTTGATCCAAAGACCACAACATATATGCATTAAATATAGATAGATGTACTAAGAAAGGAGTCAATCCTTACAACTGATCATGCACAATATTCTTGCATTGTCATTTCCACCTCCAACTCCGATCTGCACTCGCTTCTGTTTATGTTTTATCTGTTACGTCATGCTACCTTAAATACAATGGAGTGCAGTGTATGAAGATGGTTGAGGAAGCCAAAGTGAATTTTATGAGGAGACCAAGTCATGATATTTAACTGGCTTATATATATCTTGGTTAAATCGCATTGAATTAAGCGTCATGTAAGTGCCATGAATAGAGCATGAATGAAGGTTAAAAGTTTTTTTTTTTTCATTCTGAAATTTGTTGGAACCCACCAAGTTTCATTATGAGATTATGGAGGTTGAAAGTTTGCATAATGTTTGGTGCTCGAATTTGGAGATTCATTTATATATTTTTTTCTTACACTGTTGTGCGCTAATGTTAATTCCAATCGTTCTTCATGCTGTAGCATAAACACGGTATACTATATGGCACCTTTTGCAACCATGATCCTGGCAGTGCCAGCACTCTTACTTGAAGGGCCTGGAGTAATTTATTGGTTCCAAACCCATCAGTCTATAGGTCTGCCACTCATCATAATTTTGAGTTCTGGAGTCTTGGCTTTCTGTCTCAACTTCTCAATCTTCTATGTCATCCATTCCACAACTGCTGTTACTTTCAACGTTGCCGGTAATCTCAAGGTACATCGAATACTTCTTCCTGTCACTGTACTTGGATCTATCATGTGTTCAAGTTTTCTTTTAGAAAAAAATGTTAGGGATAGTGTTGCATGCAACCTCAAGTGGAGTCATGCTTTGATTTTTTTTTAAATTAAACTTTATGTAACAAAACATATATTTTAATAAAAATGAGATATTTAAAAGGAGCGCTGATACACCCAACCCTACTTTTAGCCCGTTTTACCTCTCCAATAGTCATATGCAATTATGCATTCATTTGAAAGTATGACTTTTGGGGTGGTAAATGGTTTAAAAGTAAGGCTGGGTAGACATTATTCATTTAAAAAGAATTGAAAATTTACATGCTTGTTTAACGAGGTATATACCACATTGGGCATGTATGAGAGACTGCGTGCGAGTTTGTAAATGGGATTGTGTGTAATAACACCCTTTTCTTTTAAACTTCAAAACTCATCTTCATTGACAGGTCGCAGTTGCAGTCATGGTTTCCTGGCTGATATTCCGCAATCCAATCCCCGCTTTAAACGCATTTGGCTGTGGAGTGACTCTCTTAGGGTGCACATTCTACGGGTACGTTAGACATAAGCTCTCTCAGCAACCAGGAACACCCCGCACGCCACGCACACCACGCACACCCAGAAATCGAATAGAAATGCTTCCACTTGTAAATGACAAGCTAGATGATAAGGTTTAAAAAGGCTTACTCAGATTGTCTCTAATGTTATGCAAAGCTCTTGCTGTGTTAAACAACTGTTCAGGTTGCAAGGGCCTGTTTTTTTTTAAAAAAAACTATATCATTCTTGATAGAGGAGTTCATGTGTTTTTCTTCCCTCCATTTCCCACATTTTAGTAGGTAAATGTTTTTTTTTCCTCGTTTAAATCGTCTTCTATTAGGAGGAAAATTTTAGGAATGAAAAAATGAGAATTTTTGAGGGAGGTCACTCATCTTAGTACTACTACTACCTTCTAAGTTAAGATGATGTGACTGTAACTCATTCAATACTACTTTTCAATTGGTCGCAGGAATTGCATTGATTCCTTATTGCCAATTTCAAGCTGTATAAAAAAATATACAGGATGTCGTTTGGATCACTTGTACAGGAAAATATGCCACTATAAAAACACTTGTACAGGAACAAAATTCTCAGTCAGTATGCACATGCTGCACCTGCCCTTTGTTCCAGTGATATCTCGAAATGCCACATAGATGCACAAATTTGATTAGGGTTTTTTATTTTTAACTCCCCGTAAACCATCGTATTTAGCGATCGCTCCCTCAATTCTTCGTATTTGGGTTTTACTCTCCACTTCCCAGATTTAAATGATAATTCCTTTTTACTCCATGTGAGTCTGTAAATTATTTAAATTTCTTTTTAGTCCCTGATAGGGAGTAAAAATAAATTATCCTTTAAATCTCGGGGGTGAAACCCAAATACGAAGAAATGAGGGAGCGATCGTTAAATACGATGGTTTGCGGGGAGTTAAAAATAAAAAACCCATTTGATTAAGTTATGTGTGATTTTGGAAAATAATATGTTCAATCCCTATGTAGTCCTAAACCATTTTGCAGTCTCATGCACTGTAACTGTGTTATTGTAGCGTGTGGGTTCTATTGTGTGTGGATTCTATTATTGTGTATAAGGTTGTATTTTTTTTTCATTTTTTCAAAGAAAAAAATATACGAGTGCATTTTAATGTATACTTTAATTTGGTATAACAATATGTATTTCAATGGCTAGTGTCGGTGTAGATTGTTGATGAGATAAGTGAAATATATACCTAAATATATTAGCACATATTTTTATTTTTCTGAAAAAATAAAATAATTTTAAACAAGAATCCTATTGGATCACTGGTAAACAAGGAAATAATTGTACAATAATATTTTTATTATGATTAAGCATAACAGACAGAACAGCAGATAACAGTGATCAAACATATGGTGGTGAATATTGAACACCAACAATTCTACAGATCAAAGCATCAGCAGTCTTTCTTCTTTTTACAATACAGGGTAATCATTTTCTTTTTTTTTTAGGTTAAAATTTTATTTTATTATATTTGAACATGAAATCATGCCAAGAGCCAGAAATTCTTGTGCCATCTGGTGCTGACAAGGTACCCACCAAGGCCACCACTCTGTTTCCTCACAGCCATTGTGAGGCATTCTGCATTGTTTATGCACTCCTCCACAAAATCATCCTCACTGCTCCTGACACACATGCACAGCCTGCACCACCAACCCATCCACAAAACATTAAAAAAATCATATCAATAGAATCAAAGGAAAAATCTATATAACCTCCTGAAAAACACTTATAAAAATCTAAATAGTCCCGAGTTAAATTTTTGTTGATAGATTATGATTATTTTGTTAAAATTCTGTCTAGTTAACTCTTGTTGAAATAATAGTATATCAAAAACCCCTTATATATATTAAAAATATAAAAAAATCATTTATAAATGACAATTTTATCTCTCTAGTTTTATAATCTATCCGGATGTGTAAAATCGTCATGTACAAAAGGTTTTTCGCATTTTTAAGAAATTGTAGGGTGTTTTTAGTATACTGTGTTTTCAATTAGGGTTAACAAAATGACTCGATTGTCAATGAAAGGTTGACTCAAGAGGTTATTTGAATTTACATAGGTGTTTTCAGAGGGTTATATGAACTTTCAAAGAAGACGTGGGGTTATTTGAATTTTCCCTAGAATCAAATCATATTTTTCAACACATCACTGATACCAAGGATAATGTTAAGGACAATCTTGTATGCAGTCTCAGAGTGCATACTTCAATATAATAAAATGTGCTGTCATAAAACAAAATGAAGTCAGTAAATCGTATACCACTTCCGAAAAAAAAACATTTTCATCTATCAAAAAATACATCTCTGGAAAAATAATTGATCTATATCTGTCTAGTACTAATAATTGTTCCATTTTGGAGCCACAGTTGGCTCCGTTTTGGAGGGGGGGGGGGACACTCCAACCCACCCCCTCAATTTCCATCTCCATTTTCATTTTTTTAAATACTAACTTAATTAATATAATAATAAATATAAAAATAATTAACTAATATCATTTAAGTGTTTTTTAAATTTAATATATAATTAATGTAATATAATATTATTAAATTTAGCAAAAAAAATTCAAATTAAATAAGGGATCTATTTAACCCGTCCAAGGAAAACAACAAGAAGAAAATATGATACATAAAAAAAAGAAATAAGAAAGCTGATGAGATACAGGAATATGCTAATATTCTAGTGTAATGTTTTTATTTTAAGTTCGATGTATCAAACCAAGCTTAATGTATTCAGTTGAGTTTCAATTAATCTATGAATATCATTATGTGAATTATTTAAAATTTTAAAGTTTTTAAGTTTTTAATAGCATGACTTACTATAATACCGAGTAATAAATATAAAATTAATTAATATGAAATAATTAATTAAAATGAATGCGTAAATTAATCAATATTACACTCATTTGAAGGTCTAGTCGAGACCTTTCCAATGATATCATTTATATAAATAAATGGCAAGTACATTTAAACTAAACTTAAATTAAGTTAATAATTCAATTTATGGTAAGGCAAATAAATGGAAGGGTTGAAAGTTTGTATGCATTGGGGGAGGATGAGATGGACTTTTTTGAAAAGCGAATGGTAAAATGGAGGGGCCTCCATTTTTATGCAGCTCCTCCACCTCCGGTTGCATTTTGAAGCTGGAAATGGAGGCCCATTGGAGCCTCCCTAGTTGGAGATACTCTCACTGTATGTTAAGTATTATATTTGAGCCTTCACGTCAAAAAATAAAAATAAAATGGGACTGCATGCAAGATTATAATTTTGCTTACCAAGAGAGAGGGGAGGGCTTCTTTTGGCTTAACACAAGGACAGAGGCCTCAAGTTTCTTGACCTGGCTGAGGACTGTTGGTAACTTTGGACCTTGGATCACCAAAGCTTCCACCTCCACCTGATTAAAACAGATCACAAAAAAAAAAAAAGAGAAAAAATAATTAAAAGACAAATTTGAAGTTTTTAATAAAGTGACTGATCAATTAAAGAAAAGGGGAAAAGGGAAAATAAAAGACAATAGAACATAAAAAGTGGACTTTAAAAAGTATACCAACTGAGGATACTAAAAAAAAAAGTCCCCCTATTTCAGTGAACAATTTCTGCACTTTATTTATTTAAAAACAACAAAATCACAAGAATAACAACAAAAGTGAAAAACTAATAGTAAATAAGAAAGTTCTCCATGGAAAATTCAAAAGATAACTTGAAAAATGATTAGTCAAGGACTTTTTTTATAGAAAAAACAAATGAAATCAGAGAACAAGAGAAGTCAGAGCCTCAAAGTGAATTGGACAAGAAATACAATTTGCTGTACAAATAGATAATGACTTCAGCCTTCCCAATCAAGAAATCAACACCCAAGAACATAAAAAAACTGAAGAAAATATTACTTGAAACAAAAAGGATCTCCATTAAAAAAAATTCAAAATACAAATTGAAAAAGTCACCAATATACACTTAAAAAAATAAAAAATTGTTAAAGGACTTGGGGGATCCAAAGGAAATGTTACACTAACATGTTTTCGCTTTTTTAAATTTTTTATACCTTATCTAATAAGATATATATTGTTATATAATATAAAATAAAATATATGCTCCAACCAATAGAATCATATAATTATATAAAAAAAAATTAACAATCCATGAATAGAGGGAGTTAACAAAGTACATGAGACTATAACAAAGACTGATTGTAATGATCGTCCCTAATTTTTCAATATATAAAATTATATTAAAAAAAAAGCACAAACCTCGGGTTTACAGGCCTTGCAAAGTGATCCAAGTGAACTAGCAAGCTGATGTGGTGAAGAAGAGGAAGAACCATAAGAAGAAGAACAACCACCCCTCCCACCACCACCACCACCACCACCACCACCACTGTTAGATTTAGAGGGAGGAGGAGGCACAACATGGAGGAGGGTGAGGAGGTCACCCTTGTTAGCAGCATGGGTGAGAGCCCACATTGCAGCATGTTTGGCCCATGGGCTGTTTTCTATCACCACCATCACCCTCTTCCTCCTCTCACTCACTCCCCCCACCCCTTCCATCCCCCGCAACCCCTCCTTACAACAACTGTTGTTCCCCCACCTCCTTGAGGAAGAGCCCCTCAACTGCCTCAGTACTGACCCCCCTCCATGCCCTGACATCTCTAAACAATGTTTGTATTGTATGATGTGAGAGGAGTTGGGGTTTGGTTTGTTATTGTTTGGTTTGTCTTTGTTCATGTGAAAGGAGGGGGTAAAATGAAAAAAATGGAGCTATATGTTTGGGTGCTAGAGAGGCCTTGAATGAGTTAAAAAGAATCATTCATGGTACACTTTTTTTTTTATTGTTACGATGGGTGTTGGCATCTTCCTGCTTTAATTTTCTTTTTCTTTTCACATCTGATTGGACTAGGACTTTCATTTTTTTCTTCTTCAATGAATGCATTTATATATCATGTGTTCATGTCAAAGATAATACATGGGACACACTGTTTTTCACTATCAAAGTATGTATTTTAATGAAAAAAAAGTAAACATACACTAATGAATTGTATTATTTTTAAAAACCATATATTTTATCTAATAAAATATATATCATGTTAGAAAAATATGATTGTACACAGAGTTGTATTTAAGAAACGTATGTAACAGTTATGGTTTGAAGATAAGATAAAGCTATCCCCCTCAACTATAGGTATCCATTGGGAAAGATTACTTGTTTTCAATGCTAAGTGGCCTATATTAGATTGGATTGACCTTTGTTTTTTAAGTTTAGTGGGGACAAGTTGGCTACTTGTATTTGTATAGCTTGGTTGGGGAGAACAGATTCTTTGTTTGAATAGATAATACTATGAGTCTAGATTCAATCAGATTTGATACTATTAGTCAGTTTCGAACACACTTTAATCCAATGACAGTAAAACCTATCATCCTATCATTTTTGGGTCGTGCTAGAAAGATTGATTGTCATTTTTCTTGTTGAACATGTTAAATGTTTAAACACACATTATTACTATATTATGTAATATATAAAAAAATCAAAACCACTGATTTTAAAAAAGAGCATCCGGGACAGCGTTCTCCTCTCCCTTAGTCCTGCCATCTTCTGGGCTATTTGGCTCGGGCGCAACGATGCATTGTTCAAGGGATCTTGTGGTTTGGCGGTGGGAATATGGGAGATGGCCAGGGCCTTGGTGTCAGCTTGGGGGTGTATCTGCACCGGTGCCTCTTCTGTTAGAATGTCCAGGGATTCCATCTCTATATGGCGTAGTATTCATGTTGGTTTTTATTGTAGTTCTTTGGGGGTGACGGGAGAGAGGCATTTATCTCTTTTAGACAATCTCTCTTTTGGAACCTCCAGAAGTGTACTCATTTTTATCATCTATTAAAAAAGTAGCATGACTACCAAGTTTTTTATAAAAAAAATAAAATAAAATTGCATGTCACATAGTCCATCAAATAATTTCATCTGATAAAGTTTATTTAATACTAGCCTATAGTACGCGCAGATGCGCGTATTATTGATTATATTTTAATATTAAAAAACTTGAGTGAATATTAAATTCTTATTAAAAGATATTTGATAAATAAAATTGATTGTATTCAATGAGAGAATAAAACACAATTCACATATACCATACAAGAATGTATATTATAGAGATTTTTTTTTACAAAAATACATATAAAAATGTTGATTGCATTGTAGGTTACTTTGACGTGAGTTTCATCAACATATCAATATATCATATGAGAAAAAAGTGTTAAGAAAATTAAAAAAAAGTTTAAGAGATATCTTTTTATCATATAAAACTAATAATATTATTATGATATATGATTGAAAAAAGTTATAGAAAAATTGAAAGTCAAGCATTAGTTGTAGCCGGCTTTCCAGCTCCTTGTTTTAATCCTAAATAAAATTGATTGTATTGAATGAGAGAATAAAACACAATTCACATATACCATATAACAATGTATATTATAGATAAATTTTTTTTATACAAAAATGCTGATTGCATTGTCATATGAGAAAAAAGTGTTAAGCAAATTAAAAAAAAAGTTTAAGAGATATCTTTTTATCATATAAAACTAATAATATTATTATGATATATGATTGAAAAAAGTATAGAAAAATTGAAAATCAAACATTAGTTGTAGCCGGTTTTCTAGCTCATTTTTTTAATCATAATTTTATATACATATCAACGAACTTTTTGATAGATATGAATATCAACAAACTTTCGGGGGGATTTAAAAAAAAAACATATCGGAAACCAACAAAATCAACCAAACCCAAAAAAACATAGAGAAGAAACTAAAAAAAGAAAGAGCATTGTTACACCCAGATCTATTTTCAGTCTCAATTCCAATTCTACATGCGTCGATAAAAAAATTAACCACTTATATGCTCACGCTAACAAGGCATATGGTTCGAAATTTTTTTTTTACATTTTCTATAAATGTATTTATACAATTCATGAAAAAGAGTTGTCAATAAATACGAGGGACCTAAGGTCTATCTGCAAATAACAATAGAAAAAGACAAAGGTGATCGATTCTTTCAGGGATTTAATCATAAATATGAGAGATCTAGGAGCCTATATGCAAATGTCTGGTTAAAACACCTAGAAAAGAGCTGCCAGGGACTTAGAAGAGATCCGGGGGTCTATTAACCACAGAAAATGACAAAAGCAGCCGATTTTTCAGGGACTTAGTCATAAATGTGAGAGATCTAGGGGCTCATCTGAAAATATACCCGTATGCAAATATACCCGATTAAAGTGTTCCGCAGTAATCTTTGGTGTTAACGTGCACCTCTGGGCGAAAAATTTGTTGTTATTGTGACAAATAGTATAGAAATAGTATAGATAAATGGCATGTCATGATAGTGTGGGGTCTCAATGTCTGAGAACTTTAGAACCCCCTCGCAAATGAATCTGGGAAATTGTGGAGCAATGGTGAACCATCAATATGTGAGAAAGGGAAAAGAAAAGAAGGTTGAGTTGGTACTGCCACTTCATTATTTGTTGATTTTTCAATAATTTTCATAAATGACCCCAGATTTTTTTTATTTTTAAATTGACCCTGGTCTGATTTTAATGGTAAAACTGATCTTGAGACCAATTTTGACCCGATCAGAGCATCACATCAATATTGAGCTGTTTTTTTCTTTCAATTTTTTAAATAATCACGTTTTCAAATAGGTGTTTACTTTCCATGCCATTGTGCGGGTTTTGTTTTGTGTGTCAACATTATACCTTTGAGAGTACTAAAATCCTTTGTCTCTGTTTGATGGAGGAATTAAGTTATTCTGGATAGATAATTATGTCAGTACATATAACAAGTCTACATAAATAAAAGATTTGTATTTTTTTTATTCTCATTGAAAAACGTAAGAATAAAAGTTGAGCTGTTTGGTTGATAAAGAATAAAACATAAATAAAGTGTAGAAACGTTGATTTGACATGTGAGCCATTTGATATATAAGAGGTGTTAATAGGTGATTTGATGTGATAAGATATAAAAAGGTAATTTGACATATGGATCCATGAGAATAGATAAAATGAGTATAGCTTATCCTTGGAGTTACTTAGAATTGTTATACTCTCTTATACTCGTTTAAACTGACTTAGTAATACCAAGTTATACCCTGCAAATAAATAACCATTTTCCCTATCCATTCTTATATCACTCTTATACTACTTTTATACTCGCTTATTCTGTTTCCCAAACGAAAGCTTTTTTTTCTTTTTTTTTTAGATATTCTTAAACCTAAACTTAAATTTTAATTTTTCATTTTGAATGAGATTAAATTTTATTTATTATCTCAATTGAAATTTTAAATGGGGTGTTGAGGATCAAAATTGACTTGAATGTCAATTTTACAATCAAAACGGTTTCCGAATCAGAGTTAGTTTTGAAATAAAAAAAAACTATGGCAATTGAAAATTTCTTTAAAAAATATATGATATATATATTATACATTATTATATTAATATTTTGTGGACTCACTCACCTCACCTGTCTGAAACTTTTTCAAAGGGACACTTGCAGGTGAAAATGATTTCACGTGGTATCACTGTACTTAAAAAGTGTCCGATCAATTTATTAAAGGAAAAATCCAAATAACTTTCATAAAATCTGTATAATCCCTTAAAAACATCTATATGAATTCAAATAACTTTCTCAATTAAATTTATATCAATAAATGAGTAATATTATATAAATATTTTATTTAATCCTGAATGAAAATATAATAATAAAAAACATCATACAATTTGTTAAAAATACATAAAACCTTCTATAAATGATGATTTTACAGAAGATTTTTTGTATTTTAACACATTGTAGGGTATTTTTTGATATATTATGTTTTCCAATCACGGTTGACCAAACAAAATATTCACAAAATAATCATAATTTGTCAACGAAAATTTAACTCAAAGGACTATTTGAATTTATATACGTGTTTTTGAGGGAGTTATATGGATTTCAAGAAAAGTCAGGGGGTTATATGGATTTTGGGCAGTTTACATGGGGTTTTATGGATTTTTTTTCCTAAATTGATACATCTTTTATGGGTGTTGTTACACCCATATCCATTTTTAGCCCCAATTCCAGCCTTATATTTGTCGATTGAAAATTAACGACTTATATGCTCACGTTAACAAGACATATGTTTCAAAAGAATTTTTTTTATAGTTTCTATAAATACATTCATGCAATTCATTAGAGTATATGTTTTATTTTTTATAAAAACATGCACCTCATTAGATGATGTATACTATTTTTAAAAAATTCAAAACACATGTGGACTTGAATTGATGCTGAAATAGGGCTGGACGTAACATTATCCATCTTTTATACTAAGCGAATGTTTTGTAGTGTATGTCATAATTTACATTTTTACCCATAATAAATTTATTAAAGTCTATTATTATCCAAAACTTTTAGCCCCATTTGGATAGCGGAATTGCGTTATTCTGAATAAATAACTATGTCAGTATAAATAACAAATATACAAGAATAATAGATTTTCTGTTTGGTTATGTTTTTTTTATTCTCATTAAAAAAACGTAAGAATAAAGATTGAGTTGTTTGGTTGATAAAAAATAAAATATAAATAAAGTGTAAAAAAATTGATTTGACATGTGGATCATTTGATGTATAAAGGTGTTGATAGATGATTTGATGTGATAAAGTATAAAAAGTTGATTTGACATGTGAGCCTATAGGAATAGATAAAGTGAGTATAACTTATCCTAGGAGTTACTTAGAATTGTTATACTCTCTTATACTCGTTTAAACTGGCTTAGTAATACCAAGTTATACTCTGCAAACAAACAACCATTTTTCATATCCATTCTTATATCACCCTTATACTACCCTTATACTCGCTTAATCCGTTTACTAAACGGGGGGTAAGATTTTAAAGATATATTAAATGAATAACAGTGATTGTGTTACGTTATTATATTTTTTATTTTTATTATTTTTTATTGGATTTAGTTTGATATGATCATGGAATATAGATAACAAAGAGATACTTTTGAGTTAAATATGAGTTTCAACATTTGATCTTACTTTTCAGCTTCAAATAATCATTTTTGAAAAAAATCTATTCCACAGTTATAAGTATATATTGAAAATTTATTTCCAACGAACTATTGATCACCGATTTGAGTTATATTTAAAAAGTTATGAATTTTAAAAATATTTTGAGAATAATTTAATTCTTGATTTTTTTGTATCTATACATAAATTATATAATATCATCAATATCCATCAAATAATAATATTTTCATTTATATATACATAAAAAATCACATTTTAATAAAATATCCATGATGATTTGTTATTTCTAAAAATATCATTCTAAATAAAGGTGTAACTCGGGCAAAACCCAACTTAACCCAACCTAATCTGACCCTAATATTTAAGAAGCTCAACCCAAACACAACCTGTGAGGAATCAGGTTTTGTTTGAGTTCAATTTTGATTAAGATTGAGTTGTTTTCGGGTTAGACTTGGATTGAATTCAAATTTGTTTTAAAAAATGTATTATTTTAAATAATTAAAACTTTATAAAATTCAATTCTTCACATTATAAAAATAAATTTTTTTTAATTAATGAATAAATATATGAAAATTATATAAGATGGGAGAGGTACCTTCGTGAGGGAACTAATTCAAAACACAAAAAAAAAAAAAAAAAAAAAAAAAATCAATAAACAAGGCTTTGTTGAGGGGTTTGAGACTTTGAGTTGGATTATTGTTTCAAGAAAACAAAAATTTCAAAAAAAAAAAAAAACTAAAGAGAGAAGAAGAAGAAGAAGAAGAAGAAGAAGTGATTGAAAATCAAGAGAGGATGGTTTGGTCTTCAATGGACTACATCAATCTCTTCTTCCTCCGTCCCCTACTCGCCTCCCTCATCGTCTTCTCCCTCATCGTCTTCAGTACTCTCTCTCTCGATCTCTCTCTTGATCTCTCGACATGAAGAACAATTGAAACGATTGAATTCAAACGCAGGTTGGTTCGTTGCGTGGAAATCGGTGCTCGTACACGTCCCACTCGTGCAGGAGATCTTCGGCCTCCGCAAGAAGCCCAGCCTCCCCAAACCCGCCTCTCGCCGCCGCCTCTCCCGCTTCTACAGCGGGAACGATCCGACTGGGTAAAAAAAAAACCTCTTTTTGTTGATCTCCAATTTGGATTTGATTGATTGGGTTGTTCTTCTTATTGGGCTTGATTGATTGTTTGATGAATTCGATTCTTTTATAATTGGATGGGTTGGGATTTATGTGGCTAGTAGGTGGGTTATGATGGTTTGAGAGTTTTTGTTTGTTTGGGTGGTTGTTATTGGGTTTTCGATGAATTCAATTTTCTGCGCGAGTCATATATGGAGAAAAAAATCGAATTTTGATGTGTGGGGTTGTTGTCTTATTGATTTTTTGGTTAAAAAATGAAATTTTTGGTGAATCTAGTTGGATGATTTAGGATTTGTGTGGCTCATAGGTGGGCGATGATGGTTTTGAGAGTTTTTGTTTGGGTTGTCCTTATTTGGTTGATGGATTGTTTCGATGAGTTTGATTCTCCATGCGTTTCATTGATGGATAGAAAAGCAAATCTTGATGTGCGAGTTGCTGTGTTATGGATATATTTTTTTTTGGTGAAAAAATGAATTTTTTGTGAATCTAATTGAATGGGTTAGGATGTATGTGGCTTGTAGGTGGGTGATAATGGTTTTGATATAATTTTTGGATCAAATCAACCATCTGATAATGGTTCTTATTAAATGATTTTTTAAAATGTGGATTCTCATTCAGGGAAATATGTTGCCAATCCAAAAAGGTTTATATTGATATTCAGCGAGGGATGAGTTTTATGGATTTTCTGCAATGGTTACAATTGAATACACATGTATGAAAGGGTGAGCTGATTCGAGTCTGTAGTTGGTTGAAACTTGAAAGCATACATGGAGGAAGAGAGTTTGTTTGACAGTCTTCCACAACAAAGTGGTTGGCGTGCCTAAGATAGGGTGAAAGGAGTGCTCTGTACTGTACATCCACTATAACAATCCATTGTTGCTTTTTTGTGACAAGGAACCCCAATATCAGTTGGGAAAACCCCAGATGCACAAAATCACCCATCAACCCAGTGCATCAAGTAAATCCGGGGGATTCAAACCTGAAACCTATGGAACAAACCCGTGATTCTAGCCAAAGAGCCAACACCATTTGGGTTGCATCATTGAACTTTTTAAAATATTTATTTAGAAGTCCTTTAGGTACATCCACTGGAGATGATGTCTTTCCTTTTAAACCTACTTGAGATATCCTTGGCAGGGGCATCCTTGAGGTGTGACTTGATGGAAGAATTTATACAAAGGTTTCTTATGTATATTCTTTTGTTCGATTGATTTTATATTTGTAATGGAACATAAAAAGAAAGTGTGTTTTTCCTTCATACGTAGACACATATATACAAAAAACATATTTATATTATAGTTAGGACGGACAAGAATTTGCTTAATTTAGGCAGGTAATGATATTGCTATTTGCACATATATGTCGTACATTTTCCTAACTGGAGGAAATCCAAGCATCCAAGATTTGCGCATAACTGGAGGAAATCCAAGAACATCTAGTTTCAAAACTGATAAAGCAGAAATTAAACTCTTCTTCCGCAGTTTTTTTTTAATGGTAAAACACTAATCATCAAGATAAAAGCTTTTTTTTTCTTGATAAAACTTTACTGTTCTTAATTTTCATGTCCTCATCTGTTGTTTTTCCAGACCTCTTGTCTTCCCTTCTTTCTGCAATCTCCTATATATATGCACCCGCACCCACGAATTGTAAGATGATATAAAGAAACATTGGTGAAATTTGATGAATAAAAACTATTTTATGACATATGCAATTCACCTCAATTGTTGTTCCCTATTGTCACTCCATGATAACATCAACTTTTTGTCGTTATTTTTATTTATTTATGAAGTCCGTTTGTTTTTGTCTGTCATGAGAGAATTCAATATATTTTTTCAACAACACAATGTGATTACTAACCTATAATAATAACTTCTGATGCAGAAAGAACAGATTGGAAGGTGAGCAAAAGCCTCAAGAATCTTTACAATAGGTGTAGCAAATGAACGTTACTTCAAATTACATTTATAGATATCCGTGATGGATAAAATGGAAAGTTTTCTGAAGAGATGAAGATCTCCACATCAAAGATACCCAGACAACTGTGTTGGTGGCTTCAATTCGAGGCGGCAATGTTAAGAATCCGATTCACAGTTTATCGAATTTAACAGACATTTCAGATTTGAACACCAGAGGATGGAAGTTGCCTGAAAAATCAAGGTCAACTCATGAAGATCCTTTATTGTATTGTATGTCAAAAACATCTATCTGATCACAATTAATTCTGTTATTTATTGATTCCTTCAACAGCTTCTGCTCTCTTATGACATCATGGATGAGTTGTCTATGATTTTAGGCATGTTAGTAGTCACAAAGTATTTTGAACTTTTTCCAATGTCTGGAAAAGTTTGGTCATTGGATTTCTTATATCTACTGGTCGGATAAATTTATATTCATCCAATTGTGTGTTTAGTATATGACATATTTTAGTATTTTTTGTATGGTTTATTGTATTTTTTGTTATTTAAAGAACTAGTTCTGAATTTATTAACTGCCTCCACACGAATCACACCCATGATAGAGTTTTTTCTGTGCATTTTCAAATAGAAAATCTTTTTCAAGGGAAAATGTTACACTCCTGCAATCACTTTTGCAAAACTGAATGTGTTGTAGATTTTTTAAGTATATACTGAAATATGCATTTTCACGAAAATGAATACATTCGATTGAGTTCATATTTTTTACATTTTTTTTCTTCTAATAGAGTAAATATTTACCATACATATGAGTTTTGCGATAATTGTACATCACGTGTCAGTGTGTCAGTTTTTCCATAGGAAATGACAACATTGATTATATCTCATCTCTGATGATCTAGAACATTCTGAAGTTAAAACATGACCCTCTGGTTGTGATGCATAAGGAAATAATAATAAAACATAACCCTTTAAGAACAGCAAACACAAAATTACATGTCCTTCATCAAAGGAATCTCTACTACCATCAGAAGAACACATCATTCATGTCATGCAATGGAGATTCATCCCACACAAAACTCAAATCAACCTGAAGTTTGAAATAGAGACTTTTCTTGCTTGCTGGCTGCTTCTGATAACTGCTAATTAAACTTTTGACCTTTCATATATCTAACTCAAAATATGAGGACAAGTTATTATCTAACAATACAGTACAATTTTGAGAAAAAAATATAGAAAAATCTGTCAGCGAGACACAAACGGCGTATGTATTTACAGCATACGGAGTATAATGCGTTGGATACCTGTGGTGGCATGAAATATGAATATATCAAAATCTTAAAGTAAGTTACTGGTGATCTAGCATGAAGTGTGACATTGCAAGTTATGCGTCACACTGTTTATGGAACACTAGATACTACTAGGGAAGCTTCGACTATTGCGTATTCTAGAGTGGGAATGGGAGCATATCAACTGTGAGGATTTGTTAACTCTGATTGTTTGTTGATGTTAAACTCGAAGAAATCTTCGCTTCCGAGTAGAAAAAGCTTATCGTTGTCTCTGATCACTTGGATCGAGTCGATCTCAGCCCCTTCATCGTTCACTAAGATTGTTTCCCTCATGTCGACTCCAAATTTTCGTCCTGTAACAGCGGAAGAAATAAAGACTCAGATATGTTTGAAGCACAAAAATTCTGGGTCTTTTGGACTTAGGCCCCATTTGGAACCAATCATCATACTGATCTTAGTTTTACAAAATTAGTTTTCAATCGGTTCCAAACGAGTATATTTTATTTCAGTTTTTGGTCTTGGATTTTAGTTTTTACAAATGAAAATTAAAGCTGGTTGGGAGTAGATTTTATGAAAAATCTAAACCAGAGGGAATGACAAAACATCATATCTATAAAAATATATACCAATAATACATATCAAATATTATAAACAATAAGATGGCTTTATGCATTCTGATAAAGAGAATTCAGTTTTGCATACATTAAAACCAGTAATCACTTTATTTGATCTCATGCAAATATATAAAGCAAAAAAGTACCTGCGATGTTCTTGAGCTCTTCCATGCTGCTTGGCAGTCTCATGAGTTTCCCAGGTTCCGAAGAAAAGCGTTGCTGTGACGGATGGCCTTTGTATACACTAACTCTTGGAACAACCCCACATGTCCTTCCCCGACATAGAATTTGTTCTTGCTTCTTTGGAAGTTTCATAAGCTCATCAGGAATGCCAACCAAAGTTGATAATCCTAGTTGTTCACTCTTGCTTAAATTCAAATCATCTATGCTGGCGCCATTTGTGAGCAAGAAGTTGACCATATCTTTGTGGTTTTTTGCAACTGCGACTTCCAACGCCGTTGATCCTTGGCGATCTTTCGAATCGATATTTAGACCAAGTTCTAAGAGCTTGCTCATCGCAAAATGATCATTTCTGTTCGCCGCGAGGCAAAGAAGATCACCACCAATTTGTGGGTTGGTAATGTATGAATAGTGGTATAGGAGGTTGAAGATCTTGCAGTCCTTAGCAAAGATAGAATGCCAGAGGGGAGTGTTCCCATCCATGTCTGTAAGAAAAAATAGAGATAGAGTGTGACATATAAATGCACACACAAAGAACATAGAGATCTTTATTGAAACCACCTCTTTATTGAAACCACCTCCTTAGCAGAGGTACCTCTTTTCAGGGCTCAGATCCAATCTGTGCTAGATCCAATCAATCTAATGAGTCCCCAATAGGAGACTGACATGTGGGCAGTCATGTGCATGGCACATGATCTGTTTAGCATCACAGTCACGTGCATGTGACTATCCACATGTCAGTTCTCAACCGATTGACCATATCCAGCACTGACTGGATGCGATTCCCCCCTTTTCACTGAGTGTTCCTAGTTCAAGTTTCAATCAAATTTAACCAAAAAATGAACAAAACTCTTACCTACCAAAAAAAAAGAAAAAAAAGAAAAACAAAGAAGAAAAGAGCAGAGAGATTTTGTCTAAAACTGCTTTACCTTTTATATTTGTGTTGCAAGCATGCTGGAGCAAGACTAGAACACAATCCTCGTGCCCTTTTGATGTTGCTAGGTGCTGTTTTATGAGATTATAAGATACAACAAGTCAGTCAATGAAAAGTTAAGCTATATACATTTACAAAATCCAAGAAAATTTCAGTTAAAGCATACACATATCAATATATCATGTTTCTGAGCGGTTTGGGGTCAGCTTAGAAGAAACTCAAGAACTATAAAGTATGTGATGTAGCAGCCCAAGGCCAAATTAGTATTTTGGTCGTTCAATTGACATAGAGAGTTGATATATTTGTTAGGGGTTGAGATATGGAAGAGATATATTTGTTAGGATTCAATAAGTTTGTTTTAGTCCTGTAACACTTTACACAGCTTTTCAATATTAATAAAATGCATTTGTTTTATGGAATTACTATATCTGCAGAGCCTACAGTGCTCCTCTTTGTCTCGTTTTTCTTGCTTTGTGTGAACCGGTTGCGCTAGTATGATATGCAAATGAAATGAAGTTTCCTCAAATTATGCAATTCATGTACAAAAGAAGAAGAAGAGAATTCTTCTAAATAGCATAAGTGAAAGATCTTCAAATTAGACAGATTCATCATTAATTCTATGACATCAGGGACCTAGATGCCATGATTCACAAAATATTTGAAGGTGCCAACAGATGGAAAAAAGATCAGATGAGCAACTCAAAACATACCAGTGGTGTCTGTCCTTTCGAGTCTCCAATATTAGGGTCCATTCCTGCTTTAAGAAGTACTTCAAGAGTACAGCTATCACCAGTAGCAGCAGCAGTGAATAGATTGCATGGTATATTTGAGCCATTATTATACTCTCCGTTGTCTCCTAGAAAGTCCTCGATATTAAGATCCTTCAATTCAGTTTGTTTCTGCAAATTGAAAACACATATATTCCTTGTTAATGCAAAGTTTGCATCAAATGACCTTTTTTTAATGGGTAAACGCAAAGGTTATATTGAAATACTAGAAGGGTACAATATATACAATGAACATAACAGCCACGTCACTCATTAGGAAATCGGGAATAATTTGGCAGGGGCAACAATTCATAATCTTGTATAATTCAAGTTAAGTTCGTGGAAAATTTGGGGAAAAAGTTTGAAAAAATTAATAAAATTACAAAAATAGAAAAATATAGAGACCGGATTCAGTCAGGACTGGATCCGGTCAGTTCGGTCAGTATCGAACTGGACGATGTGAAAACTGAACTGCACTATATATAAATCGAACTGCACAACCAGAAGTTGGGTATATATTTCACTCTTCTATTGGATACTGATGATACTTAAGAATTCATATTTCATCCAATAATTGATTGGATCTAATAAGAGAGTGAAATATATACCCAACAATTGGTTGTGCAGTTCGATTTTCACGTCGTTTAGTTTGGTACTGGCCGAACTGATCGGATTCAGTCCTGACTGGATCCGGTCCCAAAAATATATTATGATACGCAGAATTACAAATATTAAATCAAACCCATGATCTGACAATGATGTTATAACAACAAAACATTACAAAGATTTATGAGCTCAAGTTTATCAATAAACGACATTAAAATCTAGTAGACAAAGCCCCCCCCCCCCCCCCCCCCCCTTTTGGTTTTAGTTCTATTGCACAAGTAAAATACAGTTCATGCATTTAATACATTCAATACACGAAGTACTGAATCAGATGTGTATTGTTCACAAGACTTAAATAAACAATTTGGAGCCTTAGATGACTAGACATTACAGATGTGTGAGCACAAAAACCGCATTCATTACCTGGAGGAAGTTCTTGAATATAACCAAACAATCCTCTTGTTTGGTTTGCATGGTCTCAAGTAGTGTGCTCTGCTTCAACCTCAGTAGTTGAGATAGTGTCTTTGTTCGGAAAGTGAAGTGTTGAGGTTTGTTGTAAATAGCACTGGTTTCTCCGAATATATCACCAGTTGTTAAGGTCCCCATGACCTGTTCTTTATCATTTTCACAAACAATGATATCAACTTCTCCTGAAACTATGATGTAGACATCATCAGGGGCTTCATTCTGCATGATTACATCTTCTCTTGGTGGAAAATACTCAGCCTTCATCTTTATGACCTGATGTAGTTTCAGGTAAAATTCAAACATCACAATCATATATATTTCTTTACACAGTCTCGAAAAAGATTTCAATTGTGATTTTTCTTAATCTTAGATAAAATATAGATAAAGTTAGACAAAATTGAAAATTGATGCAGGATAGAAAGAGAGAGAAGAAAGAAAAATCTCCATCAGTTTCTTCAAATTCTCAATTGAGGTCTTCTGAAAAGTAAACAACAATTTAAATAACAAACTAAATCTAATCCTACAATTCAAACCTTATTCTAACAACCCATCTACTAGATGGTTATCCACATAAAAAAAGGTATGCTATAAACATGAATATTGAAATATTCTCAATACCCTTGTTGCCAAATGTTATTAGAATCATTTCAGTTTTATACCATTGATTATACAGAGTTAAATGTGAGAATAGTGGTGGTCTGCTGATTGAAAGAATAGTATAAAAAAAGGCTTACCAGAAGAAGAAGAGATTCCCTGGAGACACCTTTGAAGAGATAGACTTGCTCAACGACTGGAAGGAAGAGTCGTTGGCAGATGCTCTTGCATATGGATTTTGGCAACTGATCCATCAAGTGTTGCTGGTTCAGGCTTTCTGCACGGAATCGAAGGCACATATACGCTAGTATCTGACGTTTCAGGCGCGGGGGAAGGTGGTTCCGACACACAAAATTTGATGCCGCTTGTATGCTATTCCTCTGAAATCATGGAGTTAAAAGAAAAAGCATAAAAAATGAAAGCTCATAGAGTCCAAAATGGAATATTTTTGGTAGGTAAGTGTGTGTTTTGTGCTGATCAAATCTTCTCCACAAGAGAAGACTCAAACCCAGGATCCCTATGTGAAGAGAGGATACCTCTATCAACCAATTGGTTTGATAAGCAAGCAGCAATAATCATGTTTACTTATGAACACCATTATTTTGCACTTAAATTCATCATAGTATCAAAATTAATAAGAAATACATGCATCAATTCCTGAAGAACTTTGTGGTGTGCTCAACTAATATAATTTTTTTTTAACAATTATTTTGATTTGGCATCCTTCTTCAACATTGACATAATAAAAATCTCCCACAAAAAGTTTGTAACCCATTTTATATAATATCTATGGACTGTGACTGTATAATCTAATCTGATAAATGGGAGCAACTCATACTGATAGTATCAAATCAGATGTTCTTAAATGGTTCTATAGTACCTCATACCTTAGGAGTCTGAGTTGCTTTGGGCTATGTGAAACTTGTTGCTTAATATATTCAAATCAGAAACACGAAGTCCATCCATGTTTGATTTGTAGTAACAAGTCAAAAAATTTCCCCAACTGAACCATCATGAGTGGATGTTCGATGTGAACCGATAAGTCAATAAATTTCTAATCGACTTAACAAGGAAATTGACTTTGTTTCATTGAAATTAAACCAACAGGTCAATAAGTTTTCCCAATTAAACAAATCAACATGAATGTAACATGTTTTTTCTGATTTAGGGAGTTCAAGACAGAATGCCTTACGAATTCCATCGTCCGGCGAGTCCCTTCAACGACGAGGTTGGTCATGTTCCCTATGAGATAAGCCGTGAGACCAAGGTTGAACAGCATGTAGATTATGTTGAAGACCATTTCCCGGGTGTTCACTGCATGGAGGTCCCCATATCCGACGGTCGTCATGGTCGTGATGGACCAATAGATGGCTGAGATGTACCGGATCCGAAGGCTGTCCTCCCTGAAATTTGGGAGCACCACCCCAATCCATGTCCTCCCTTGGTGCGGGTATCTATCAGCCAGCAAGTAGTAGATGCACCCAGCACAATGGACTAAAAAGAGGGTCACCTGCAACCACAAAAATCAAGATCAACATAGTTGATTATAGTAACACTCACATTCAGAAGACATGTTAGCTCAATAACCCATTCACAGAAGATCAACAACGACTCAAAATGCAATTTTGGAAGTCAAACAAGAAACCATTTATGCCGGTATTCAGAAACAGCATTAATAAACCAAACACAAACACACACAAACACAAATGTAATGAACAGATTATTCCCTTCAAATGTTTGATAAAAATAACAATTCAGAACCAATTCCCTAAGAACCAACATATCCAATCATAATAACATCAGAATATTCTTCCCCAAATCAAAACAACAATTATAACAATATCCCTTACTGAGGAGGACTGATTAGTTCAATGACCATGAACACCATATTCACAAAATACTCCAAAATTTTGGCGACAAGATACCTGAAGTACCTGTCAGTCAAAACAAATTATTATTTGTCCAACTGTACTTTTAGTATCTTCATAATCTGGGTATCCATTTAGCTTTTAAGATTGGAAAATGATCTGTCCGTCCAACCCTGTGTGCAGCCCTGTCCGCAGCTCTCATTGTTTTTCTTTAAATGCACACTCACCGATTAAAATACATACTGTTATAAAAGTGAAATATACATTGCGCTTCGCAGTGTATATTGCACTATCGCAATGTATAAGCGGTCGGATGACTGCAAAACAGACTGAGTGTAACAACGCTCCTTATGATTTATCATTATAGATGCCACTTCACACCTGTTGTATATTTTTCATACTAGTGATCAGAATACATGCATAAAATAATTTAATTATCTCTGTACTTCCATGAGTATGATTCACACATGATAATCACGAATCACTCAAAATTCAATTTTTTTTTAATATAAAAAAGACCAAACAAGAAACACATATTGGTACCACTCACAGAGAGAAGCCGAGCACATCTTATCCAGAAATAACTGAACCTGATATCCTTCTCGAGCCTGTAAAAAGAAAAGAACCCAAAATCAAGAACCATTAAAAGAACTCGATTTCCCCCAAATCAACAGAAAAAACTCAAAGAGAGAGAGAGACCTTGTGAAGAGGCGTTTGACCTTGCGGAGACGCCAGAGACGGAGCATGCCGAGGAGGCAGTAGCCGAGGCCGGCCTTGTTGTCGCCGGTGATGAGTTCGAAGGGGATCGTCGACGCCACATCCATCAAGAACCATGTCGACAGGTACCTTTAAAAAGAAAAATAAAAAAAAAAATGGTGGAATTGAAAGTGGACAAAGAATCGGCTCCAAAAGGAGATATTTTTGGGGAATTCTATGGAAAATTCCACCATGCATGGATGCAATCAATAAAAAAAAATGTTAAGATTCAGTTTGTATTTACAATTTAAAATGCAAACCACGGTGTGTTTTTTATTTTTTTAATAAAAATAATAAATATCATCCGACTAGAAAGTTTATATAGCTAATTTTGATTTGAATAAATTTATTTTTAATAAATATATAAATTTTTTTAATGATGTTTATATCTCGTCTAACTATGCATATGCTTCACTAAATGTATAAAGATACATATATGACTGTATTTTGGATTATAAAAAGATTGAGTATAAAAGCGTAAAAAAGAAAATGTGAAAATGTTTTTTTCGACGTTGTTAACACTCTGATCTTTTTTACCGTACAGTCTCATATGTGTCGTTAGAAATCCAGTGAAGCACATGCATGCATACACATAGTTTTATTTTATTTTTTACATTTTCTAAAATAAATTTATTAATTCTAAAATGAAGCGATGTACATTTTTCATTAAAACATATATCACATTTAATATTATTTACTATTTTTAAAAATATAAAAATATGCGGTATGCGTTTTGAACTGTAAAAATAATCGAGTTTAAATTTTTCTTTTTTTATTTGCTTATTTTTGGTATAAAGGCACAAACATGATGACACTAGTGGAACAGATTTGGAGAAATCAGTTTGTAACCTTGATTCAAAATGAGAAAATATATCTGAGATATTCATAAGTGAGCATAGAAATGAAGATTTTCAAACAGAAATTTTCTGGGTGCTCCAATGGTCTTAAACCTTTGAATTTGTTCCGGGACTCTTTTATTATACAATAATAACTCCAATACTGATGTTAGAGAAATGAATCATAGGCATTGAACAAACTGTGGGTGAGAACCAACTTTACAGGGCTTATAAGGATCATGCCCAGATAATGCCCCTAGAAAGGTGATACATCTACCACATGGCCAAGGCCATTTAGAATAGCAAGCGAAAATGTTACATTCAATTCTGGTTGTAGACTTAAAGGGCGCACATGTTTTAATTTTCTTTTTTAAAAAAATATACATTTAATTATCAAAATAATTCTTTTGATAAAAAGTGAATTATATGATCGTACAAATTGAATGCATATGTTTATAAAATTTCCCATCATAAAATATATATTGACACAATGAAATATATAGTGTGATGGGTGATTACATATACTACGCTATCACATGACACCGACAAATAAACTTTCAAAATGAAATGAATGTATATGTGTCCTTACAAACACAAACCTAAGGCGGAAGGGACTCCATATCCTCCCATGTCTAAGCAGAATGCCACTACTAATGTTTATTTTTACAGAGGTCTGAGCATGGCTAGGGATTCCCCGTCATATAGTGAAAATCCACTACTATGACTAGAGAAACATAGGTCAACATGACAGACTAAAGCGTTGTTTGAAAACGGATTTAGAGTGTTTTTGAGTTTGCAGAAAGCTGAGTTATTCAAATCCGTTTTTAAAAGAAAAAAAATTGCAGTTTAATTAAAAACTACAAACATATTTCCAAAAAGTGGGCAAAGTTAGCTTTTTTTAGAATAGATGGAGAGACAACTTTATGCAAATTCAGTTTTTGAAAAAAAACTAACACTCAAACCCATTTCCAAACAAGATCTAAAATCCACCTAAACCCAATCCATCAATTAGTTGTGACACATGGAGAGTGACATAAAATTAGTTTTTGATTTTTTTGGTAGGTAAATATTGGAACTTAAACCATCATAATTCTAATTATCTTGTCAACCATTCAACGATATGTTAAAATTAAAATTAAAATAAACAAACCTGAAGGCAATCTTTCTGGAATCGCGGACGAGCAACTGCGTTCTAGGGTCAATGTAAGCGACAAAGAAGGTGAGGGTGATGTCGACGGCGAAGAAGAAATCGACGACATTGTCGGCGATGCAAAGGGCTCCCTTTGTAGAGGACTTCATAAATGCTATCTCAAATGGATAAACCCAGGCTGAATAGGCCACCAATACCACCATAAACACTCCCAGCTCCTGATCAACCATAACATTATTATAAGAAAATGTTGTACTTAAAGACCCGTTTGGATGTGAGGTTGAAAAACCGTTGTTTATTTTAACATTGTTTCAAACTTAGTTTATGAAAAACTCACTTTCTTATAAGCTTTTCAATAGCTAATAGATTCGTACATAAAATGCTGGAAACTTACTTTGTAAAAGCTGTGGAATATGTGTTTGAATCTCTATTTGACTTTTGGGAGATTTTGAAATGAGCATCGGCCCGCACAAATATCCAAACGGTATTTTAGTCATTTCTACTGCCATTTTTATAATTGGAACATGTCTTGGATTTTTTTGAAATACATATTGTTTAATGAACAAGTAGATATTTGAATGAATTGAATACATAAAATAATACGTTTTTCCATAATAAAATGTATATATATTTGTTTGCAAGATTGGCGGCAAATATACATTTAACAAATTGAAGCATATACTTGAATAAATTAAATGCACAACTTGTATCATTTTATCTAATCAAGTATATATATGTTTGACAAAGTTAATACAAAGTTTAAGATCAAACACAATCTATACTTTCCGTGGGTCGTGGGCCAAGCCCAAAATCATGTGTCATTACTGACATCCCTGACATTCACTAAATTTGTACGGTCAACTAGAAGTCATGGTCATATGAAGCTTCTCTGTTTTTCATGCTTATATTATGAAAAAAACATATTTACATTGGTTAGTTGATTCTGATGTGTTATTGATATGACACTCTTCAATCCCCCTTAATTAACCACTAAAAACATAATATAAAAACGTGGTACACTTAAGTTTTAGTCTTTCAAACCTGTATCTCGAATCCATGGGGGAGATGATCCTCCCCCTCGTGTCGATCTGCGCCTGGTCATTGATGCTCGACACTCCTAACGGCGGGAGGATGAGCTTTGAGAGGCTGCGGAAGCTGAGGATTTGGACCTCTCGCACATCGTGGACTCGAGATCCGGCGCTGGAGGCCTCATCAAGGTGGATTTCATGGAAAAATTGCTTTTATTTTAGTAGTGGAGGAGGAGGAGGAAGAAAGAGAGAGGGAGAAAGAAGAAGAGGTCCTCTTCAAGAAACAATAAAATGAGAGAGAGGTTGTGGTCCTAAAAGGGACCTTGTCCATATAAAGAGGTTTGGAGAGGTGAAAATGAAATGTCATGAAATGGTTTTTATCAAGTGATGGTGTCTGTCGGATATGTTAGACCTCATTTAGTAAGGTGGTGTGTCCACATATATTATTTCAATTGAATGACCACTTATTTATTACATATACAGAGAGTCAGTTAGAGAGGAGACCTCATGTGGGAATGTTTTTGAGTGTTATGCATACTTCGTGTGGTTGTGGTGTGAGTAGAGATAGCAGTTACATATGCTCCATGAGTGACTTCCACTCACTGGTAAGTTAAAGTGCATTGTTACGAAGTCTTTTTTATAGTTTTAATTTTAATTTCATATATTTCATTAGCATCGTATACTTACACTATATATATATATCGTTAGAAATCTTTTATATTTTTTATAAATATATCAATGCAATTCATTAGAATACATATTTTATTTTTTTATATAAAAGAATAACATCATTGCAAGAAATATATTGTTTTTAACAAAAAAAATCAAAATGTGTGTAGTGGAATTGGAATTGAAAAATAGACAAATGTAACCTTTTGCTAAATTAAATGTAGGTGTTGTTGTGTGCTTCTTTAGATGAAATGTGTAAATTTTTTTACGTGGTCATTAGTGTATATATTTTATTTTTTATTAAAAAAAATACCTAACATTATCCATAAATTTAATATATATAAAGATGTGTGTGTTGTGTTGTTCACTTGTTTGCTTGTGTTCCATGCAGGTGGTGCCTGATAAAAGCTGCTGCATTGTTTCAAGGGGTGGGCCTTCTCAAAAATGAACTTTTGTGTAAGCATATATGGGCACAATTAATTCTGTGGGGGCCAAAAAAAATCTAATATTTATATATATAATATATAAGGTTGCCACTCAGAAAGATCCTATAATACATGTGCTAGGTCAAAAAAGGGGTCATTTTTGTACCCTGAAGTCTGATATTTACCTCATCTGTTAACTTCCAGTTGTAAAATGTCATTACCCTAGTTATCATTTTTTAAAAATGGTCATTGACCAATAAATAAAAAATCATTTATAAACCAAAACGATACATGTTTAGATTCCAAAATTGAAGTATATATTAATGGATAATGTTACATGCAGCACCATTTTTAGCATTAATTCCAGTTTGCATGTGTTTTGAATTTTTTTAAAATAGTATACCTAATCTAATTAGACACATGCTTTTATAAAAAATGAAGCATACATTCCAATGAATTGTAAGGATGCATTTATAGAAAATGTAAAAAAATTCTTTTGAAGTATATGCCTTGTTAACGTGAGCATATGCATCGATAGAAACCTATCGACGCATATAGGGCTAAAATTGGGGCTGAAAATGAATCTGGGTGTAACAATACCCTATATTAATTTTGCTGTTACAAGCCCATATACATCTATAGTTGTCCAACGAGTTATATACATCTTTATAAATTTTTCAAATTTTCTATAAATAGGTTAATGCAATTTTTTAGGGAATTCATTTATATAAATATATATATATCTTATTAGATTCTAAAATTTTCCATTAATGAAATATTTCTATTATAATATGAAACATTTAATATCATTAAAAAAATCCTATTTTTAGCTTGCATTTTATATTCATTTAATAATATGGATTTTTAATCAACTGATCAACATCAGAGAGTCTTGATGTAGTTTAAGCCTTTTTCATCATTTTTAGTACTCTCTTCAAGTGATATCAAGATATATCATATATGATGATTTTGTAGATGTTGTTACATGTAGTCTTTAATTTCAACTAATCATGTAGTCCTGTTTTACCTTTGAAGATATGCACTTCATTAAATAAAATATGTAACTTTTTAACAATATAATTCATTGCAGCATTTTGTTATATGAATATGCATATTTCCTTACATGAAATACAATTTTGAAAAAAATAAAAGCACATGAATACTGCATGTGAAATTGTAGAGAGAGAGTAACATTATTTCTTAATTTTCAATATGTTTATAGATTTTTTTTTGTAAGAAAATCTTATTCTATCATACCAAAGAAGTGTTAGTTCTCATAGTTTTCATTAGTCCAGTGAACTGATATGGGGCACCTCACGTATTTATAAAGGATAATGTTACGTAAAACTCTTTTTCTAACCCAAATTTTAGTCTACACGTGTTTTGAATTTTTAAAAAATAATATATCTCATTTAATGATGTACATATTTTTATAAAAAATGAAATATATGCTTCAATAAATTGCATGGATACATTTATAAAAAATATAAAAATATTTTATCAAAACATATATCTTACTAACGTGAATATATATGTTATGATAAATTTTTATTAAGAAACAGGAACTGGGGTTTAAAAAAAGAAATTTCCTGTAACTGCATTTATCCCCCATTTATCCCCATTAAATCAATGCTTTGTCAAGAGAAAGGTCAGCAACTTTTGGCTTTTGGCTACTTACATTACCTAAAAACATATGTGGCACATTTGTAAAAATAAAATTTTTTACCTACAGTCTTATTTTTAACCTAATTTTAGCTTTACCATTTGCAAATACGACACAACTCATTTTTTTAGTTAAAAAAATAATAAAAGAGAGAAAATGTGTTTGGATCTATATTTAAAAATCTTTCATTTTTCAAACACGAAATCGCATCAAACGCATATCTAAATTGAGCATTAGTCACATCTGAAACATTCATACATATGCCAAGTTTAAACCATACATGAGTGTCAATATCAGCATTCCCACTATGAACAATATGTTTGTTCTGCCATGTAAGATTCAACATATAAGTTGTGGGAAGATTGGATTGAGACAAGCATAAACTTATTTATTGTGGTTATAAAAGGCTAAATGATTGTGATAGCTGAATAGATTTACACCAAATTACACAATCAATTTTTGGGGGATGTTATATATACTGATTTTGGATAAAATTATGTTCACAATTTAGGCAAAAAAAAAGGAAAAATAGAGGATATTATTGTTGTTTTAGTTTCACCAAATTTTCAATGTGCCTACTTGTTGGGTTGCCCAACACCTTCCAAAATCTATTTGGTGATGGTGACAATCACTACAGAATGGCTTTTATACACACAATATGATTTTTAGTCTCACTTTTAGTTTTGATAATTTATCTGATAGTGTTTAAATTTAAACGTATGGGTCATCATTGTAGACATTCAAAATAAAAGTTTATGAATCGAAGTTTAAAAATGAAGTTTAAAGACGGACTTGATGTATCTTTATTCTTCAGAATATGTTATGATAATACACTGTTTAAGTTATTCAACTGAGCAGATATAGAGATGCATGTATTCTATTATCCATATCAAATCTAAAAATCTGAATTCGGATTTGATAATAATATGAAATATATGAAACATGTAAATAGATACTGATATAATTCAAATATCCAATGATTCAACATTCAAAATAAAGTTCATAAATTTAATAATTGAAATATATAAAAAATATAATAATTATCCACTATACAACATAAATTTTAAACTTACACATAGAAGAATGAAAAAAAACCATACTAATATTAAAAATATAATATATTAATGTTGTGAGGGGGTAAAATATGCTTCTTCTCGAATCGGCCGGACTCAAGAACGATCCAGGCTTTGAATAATGTAGATCCGAGACGAAGAGTTGATAGGGCCCTTGTAACGAACGTTGCCGCTCCCCCAATTTCGTTCTTCGATCTCCTACACCCACACCAGTGTGGTGCTGGCTAATGCCCATTCGATGCTCAAGTCAATACTCAATTTTATGGTAGAATTTGAACTTAGAGTTTCTCTGGAGAAGAAGTGTATTCTGATTATTTATTATGACATCCTTATTCTGTTCTGATTAATTTATGTATCTTTATTTTTTATTTAGGTGAGACGAATTTTTTCACCTACAAATGTAATAAATAATAATATAATATACTAAATCGGATGTATATATTTTTTAAATAATTGATAAACTTAGTGTCATTATGGCATCTATGAAAGTAGTGAGAAAATATGATGATGGTGATTGGTTGATTTTTTTATCCTTTTATTTTGGGAAAATTAATTTCGGGTCCTCTAGAGAATCCTTGAATTATCTTTAAGTCTCTAGAGTATTATTTTTAGGTTCTCAGATTATTTGGGATATTATTTTTAGATCCTTTCATTCAATTGGGGTTATTTTTATCTTTTTTCTTTTCTTTCTAATTTTACTCTTATCTTCACATTTTCTTTGTGCCCCCTCTCCTTCATCCACACAGACAATCAGATCTTCCCCCACACGTGTCAAATTTAATAACAAATATACTACAATCAACTATAAAAACACAATAAATTTTCATCATGTCATAATATAATGACATTTAAAATAAAAATATTAACAATATACAAAACCCATCAACAAAATACATAGACAGTTTAAAAGTATATACAAACATGTTAATGTTGTACAATAGTATGCACAGACGGTGAAGGAGGGGATAAAAATGAAAAATATAGTGGTTGTATAGACGGAAAGATCTAGAAATAGTACACAATAGGGTTTGGGGGACCTAAAAATAAGTTTAAATATTTCAGGGACATAAGAATAATTTAGGGGTTTCTCGAAGGATCTAGAATTAATTTCCCTGTTTCATAAGATATAATAATATGTTTTATTTTGTTATAATGTATAATATAAAATATTTATATAATAAGTCGAGGAACAAAAGAGCGCCCGTGGCCTAATGGATAAGGCGTCTGACTTCTAATCAGGCGATTGTGGGTTCGAGTCCCACCGGGCGTGCTTCGTTTTATGGGAAAAATCCATTTAAGGGAAATTTTCAAAAATAACCCCGCTAAACATTTTTTCCCCAAATTTGACCCTCTCACCAAAGTATTTGCAAAACTGGCCCTGAGTCCAGTTTGACCCCGGTGAATACTTAATTTTTTTTTAAAGTATTGTATTATTTATACTGATGATTGAAAAAATTAAAAACAAGCATGAAAAGATAAGCATATTATTTATTTTCAAATATAAATAATACTCATTATAAATTTTTTCTCCAAACAATACCAAAAACTGAAATATAAAATCTCAAAACTGAATATGTGAAAATATCTTTTTACGTAAATTGAATCAATTTAATAATTATTTTTAAACATGGCGATTCTATAACTAGATAACAAATAAAAACTTATTTTTAATTATCCAAATTCTGAATAAAGAAAAATAAAATACTATATAAATATACATGCCAAAAAAAAAAAAACTCATGCAAACTGAAACACAAGCACGTAAAAAAAAGGGCCATGCAAACAAAAAAACCATGCGTTCATGGATCTTTGAATATTTTTTCTCCTTCTTTATTTCAAATTTGGATAAGTTATGTATTTTTAATAATAAAACTATAATATGGATTCGGAGATGATTAAATTCTTTTTTTTTTAAAAAGTCACGTTAAAAAATATTACCTTAAAAATGAAAAAAAAATTATGATGAGTATTATTTGTATTTAGGAATGGTTAAAAAAAATGAAAGAGACACGTAAGAAAAAATTTATAATGAGTATTATTTATAAATTTTTTAAATGAATCATCTGTTTATCTTTTAATGTTTATATTTTTTAATCCATTGTGTAAATAATACAATGGCCATGCTTATCTCTGAATCCATATTATAGTTTCATTATTAAAAATACATAAATTTTTTGTTCGCATGGCCCTTTTTTTACGTGCATGTGTTTTGGTTTGCATGAGTTTTTTTTCTTGTATGGATATTTGTATAGTATTTTATTTTATTTTTGTTTTTTTTATTCCAAATTTGGATAATTAAAAATAAGTTTTTATTTGTTATCTAGTTATAGAATCGTTATGTTTGAAAATAATGATTAAATTAATTCTATTTCTGTAAAAACATATTTTCACATATTCAGTTTCGAGAATTTATATTTTAGTTTTTATTATTTTTATTTGAAAATAAATAATCTCCTTATCTTTTCATGTTTTCTTTTAATCTTTTCAATCCTCAGTATAAATAATACAATACCTTTTTAAATAATAATAATAATAATAAAAAATTAAGTATTCACCTGCGCGCGCGCCGACCCGTGCGCGCGCGGGTGATAAGTCTCCCCGCAGGGGAGATGCCATGAGAGGCGTGATCATCGGGAGACCTGCGCGGCTTGCGCTAACGATGGAGACGTGGTCCGTTATCACGTTTTCATCGTGGCATATTCTCGCCCAATCAGCGTGTCAACGTGGTGCATTGACCGGAGTCAAACTGGACTCAGTGCCAATTTTGCAAATACTTTGGTGAGGGGGTTAAATTTGAAAAAAAAAAATTAGCGGGGTTATTTTTGAAAATTTCCCTCCATATAACCCCCTATAAACTCTACGAAATCCATTCAATCCCTTCACTTTTCTTTAAATCCATATAACCTTTTTCTTAAAATTAAAATATACATGTAAATTCAAATAACCCCTTGAATTAAATTTCTTTTGACAGATGAAAAATATTTTGATAATTTTTTTATAAATGATAATTATATCCCTCTGAATAGGGTTTTATAATCTATTCAAAAGGGTCAAAATTATATCTATAAAAGTTTTTCATATTTTTAACACATTGTAAGAGGTTTTTGAAATATTGTGTTTTCAGTCAAGATTAAGTGTTAACCAAATAAAATATTTATCATCTGTCAACAGAATTTTAACTCAGAAGGTTATTTGAATTTACATAGGTGTTTTCAGAGGGTTATATGGATTCAGACTATTTACAGGGGGTTATTTGAAAATTTCCCCTTTTTTATTATCAAAACATGTTTATTTTTACACATAGCCCCCTGAAAATCTTGTTCTTAATATGTAAGGTGTAAAAGTGCAAACCAGGTCAGGTTCAACTCTAGTTAAACAATCTTGTAGGAGGCGAATTTAACCAGGACAAAGAATAAGAAATAAAACACAGCAGGGCCCATCTCTCAACCGATGAGCCCACAAGTCAAACCACGAGCTCGGGCCCATCGGGCAACACCAGGATGGGGCACCACTGCCCGCAAAGCGTATGAGCCTGACAGGCCCAGATGTGAGCGAATGAGAAAAACAAAGGAGAGTCAGGACGGGCAGGTCATATGCCCGACTACGGCTCAACACGGGTAAGATTGCCCGACCAGAGTGCTGAAGCTATAATTCGCGTAACCACGAGGGCGGTCAAGACTGTGGCAGCTCACCTCGATCAAAGGGCACAACGGTGTTCATGATTGAATGGCAGGTCGGACATGAGCCCCTTCACTAAGAGCAAGACGGTTATCAAATGGAATATTCTCTGACATCTTAAAGGACAGTGGGTCAGGGAAACCGTTATAGGCGAATGATGATCCCTAGGCGCCACGTGTCCCGAATCTGTAGGCCACACAGGGGGTATCATACCACGTTATGGACACCCCCGAGGTCCCAATCGGCACGCCCCAATCCAGTATAAAAGGGAGGCTACCCCTCCCTCCTAAGGTATGCGCAATACACTCCACTCTCTCTCTCTCTCTCTCCCTCTTTGGGTCAAAGGTTCTTCTAACAAGGAAAAAGGAGGATCACTGACTTGAGCGTCGGAGGGGCGTTAGCCGGCACCACACTAGTGTGAGTTGCAGGTACCCAAGGACCGAAGCCGACGAGGAGCTGTTCGACTTGCAAACAGCGAGGAGGATCTGAAGGGCTAACCGGATCGGCGAAGTCGGAAGCTCAGGCCCACACCATCTCTCCGGAATCAACTCAAAAGCCCGGATCAACCAGGATCCGGCCCAGGAGGGGAATAGCAGGAAATTCACCCTCCACATTTGGCGCCGTCTGTGGGATTAGGAATGAAAAGCCGTCCCAGCAAATTTACCGAAAAAGATGGTGGCGAGGACTCGGTCCACGGTCCACGAACATGATGTGGAGGAAGGAAGGGTGACGCCCGACGACCCCCCTCCGCAGAAAGGTAAAGCACAACTCGGATCATCCTCCCAAGGCCCAACCCCCGAGGCCGGGCGCGATCTTGCGAAGGAAATGGAACTTATGAGCCAACGCTTCGAACATATGGAGGGACTGATGCTGCAGTTCTTGAAGCGCGGAGAAAAGACGCCACCGCCGCCCCCACCAGAGGCTCGGGACCGGCCGAATTCATTCAGAGCAGGCGAGGAACCGCGTGATCGTGATCGTCAAAGCAGAAGGGCGAATGTGCGAAGCCACGAGTCGGTCTACTCATCCGGTGAAGGACACCGTCGGGGCGACAAGCAGGGCATACCCGACGTCCCCCCCGAAGGGAATCGCACGAAAGAGGACCGCGATGAGCGGCGCGACCATTCGCCGCACCGTGAAAGACGAAGGAAGCGAACCAACACTCGCCAAACGGGCAGACAAGAACGCTACCAGAGTCCAGACCGATACTCGGCCTCGTCTGACGACGGCTACGAACAGGAGCATCAGGGGCGTGCAAGGAGGACTTACAGGAGCGAGATGACCAGCACGCGTGATCGGGAGTTTGTTTCAAGGGCTCTGAAGGGATTCGAATCGCCCTTCGTCCACCGCATCCTGCACAGCACACCTCCTAGGAAGTTCGTACAGCCAAAGTTCAGACTTTACAATGGGACGACCGACCCCTTCGACCACGTGTTGGGCTTCCGACATGCTATGGCACTTTATGAACAGCACGATGAGCTCATGTGCCGCATGTTCCCGTCCAGCCTCGAAGGGGCAGCTCTGAGCTGGTTCCACCAGCTCCCTGGAGGATCGATCCGCTGCTTTGAAGAGCTCGGAACTTTGTTTGCAGAACACTTCATCTGCAGCAGAAAACAACAGAAGGACCTCGGCGACCTTATGAAGGTCCAGATGCAGACGGGAGAGTCAATTCGGGCGTATGTGGACCGGTTCCGTCTCCTTATGTTCGAGGTAGATCGGTGCGACTCAAACGCCGCGATAATGGCATTCAGAAATGGCTTGCCGCCAAAGCATCACCTGCGTAATTCCTTGGTGAAGAAGGTCCCAGAGTCCCTTAGTGAGCTCATGTGTAGGGCGGAGAAGTATGCCAAAGTCGAGGACGAGGCCATCTTTTCGCGACCCCAAGCCGTGGCTGCGGTTGCAAAAAACCCCACACCAAGGGAGGACAAGGGGCGAAGTCACATGCCGATCAGAAAAATGGCCCGACCGCCAACGAGGTCCGGGAAAGGACGGACACGAAGTTTACTCTGCCCCTGGTGCAGATTCTGGAAAAAATCAAGCACGCACCATTTTTCCAGTGGGCGCCTCCCATGAGAGGTGATCCAGCCACTCGGGATAAGGGATTGAAATGCGAGTACCACAGAGACTTCGGGCATCAAACCGAAGGCTGCCGAACCTTGAAAGGGTTCTTGGAATCCCTGGTTCGCAAAGGAAAACTCCGAGAATTCATTGAATCAAGGGAAGGGAACAAGCCGGAGAAGCACGTGGTGGCCGTGGGGCCCTCGCATGCCGCGGGGGTCATCGATGTAATATGTGGGGGACTACCGCAAATGACAGAACCCAAGTCATACGCAAGGACAGCCAAGCGCAATTCGAAACACCTAGAGATTCTGCAAATCGACCAAGAAGCGAAGCTGGCACCGAAGAAAGCAAGGGCCGACGACCCTGGGGTGATCACGTTCTCTGACGAAGACCTCACCGGAATCATTGTACCGCACAGCGACGCCCTGGTCATCACGTTGCGGATCGCAAACTTCGATGTTAAGCGCATACTCATCGACACTGGGAGTTCGGCTGACATACTGTTTATGCAGCCATACCTCAAGATGGGGCTGAAGCCTTCAAGCTTGGAACCAATGAGAGAGCCGTTGATAGCTTTCAACGGCAGTCAGGCAGTACCGTCCGGGCGCATAACCCTGCCGGTCAGGGCGGAGACGAAACGGTCATGACGGAGTTCATAGTCATGGACCTGCGTTCACCTTACAATGCAATTATGGGGCGCACGTGGTTAGGCGCGATGAAGCCATTCCATCTACCTACCATCAGAAACTGCGCTTCCCGTCCGCTCAGGGAATTATGCAGATACACGGAGACCAACTTGCTGCGAGACGGTGTTATGCCATAGCAACCTCCGGGAAAGCCAGACTCGAGGAGGAGGCCGAAGAGGAGGGTGACATTCACCCTAAAAGATAGCAATTATTGAAGGATCGGGTACGGGCAGATGATGCCCGACCCGATCCCGCTCAGCGGGTCGTGGAGGATTTAGAAAAAATAGTCATCGACCCACAAAATCCGGAGAGATACTTCCTTATCGGGACCGCGTTAAACCCGGCCGAGAGGAGAGAATGATAGAGTTACTCAGTCAGTACAGGGATGTGTTTGCTTGGACACCGTCCGAAATGCCAGGTATTGATCCAGAGGTAATATCCCACCGGTTGCACATCTCCCCGACGGTCCGTCCCGTTAAGCAGAGACAACGGAGAGTGGCCCCCGTCCACGCGGAGGCCATAAAGGAGGAAGTGGGAAAGCTATTGGAGGCCGGGTTTATACGGGAAATTCGATACCCAGACTGGCTAGCCAACACGGTGGTTGTGCCGAAGAAGAATAAAAAATGGCGCGTCTGCGTTGATTTCACCGATTTGAACAGTGCCTGTCCAAAGACAGCTTCCCCCTCCCAAAAATAGACCAGCTGGTGGACGCCTCATCGGGTAATGAGCTGATGAGTTTCATGGATGCATACTCGGGATACCATCAAATTCCGATGAACAAGCATGACGTCGAAAAAACGGCTTTCATCACTCCCGTAGGAACCTATTGCTACAAAGTAATGCCCTTCGGGCTAAAGAACGCAGGCGCAACCTACCAAAGACTGGTCACGAAAATGTTCGAGCACCAAATCGGCAAGACCGTGGAGGTGTACATCGACGATATGCTGGTACGAAGCGTTCAGAAGCAGGATCACCTCGGGCACCTAAAAGAGGCCTTTGAAGTACTTCGAAGTTATCGCATGAAGCTGAATGCAGCTAAGTGCTCCTTCGGAGTGGAGTCTGGAAAATTTCTTGGTTTTCTAACCACTCACCGAGGAATTGAGGCCAACCCCGATCAGATTAAAGCGGTGCTTGAAATGGATCCGCCAAGGAATCGGAAGGAAGTTCAGAAACTGACCGGGAGATTAGCCGCCCTGAATCGATTCATCTCCAAAGCAACAGAAAGGAACCTTCCTTTCTTCAAGTTGCTCAGGAAGACTGAGAAGTTCGACTGGACTCCCGAGTGTCAGCTGGCCTTCGAAGAGTTAAAGAGATACCTCTCGTCACCTCCGCTCCTGATGAAACCTAACCCGGTGAGCCACTTTACCTTTACTTGGCGGCATCCGATCATGCGGTCAGTTCCGTCATAGTAAAGGACCACGAAGGAGTACAAAGGCCCGTTTATTACGTCAGTAAGTCTCTTCACGGACCAGAGTCCCGATACTTATACTTGGAGAAAGTAGTCTACGCCTTGCTCGTTTCATCTCGGAAACTCAGACACTACTTCGTGGCTCATTCAATCAACGTCGTAACCGACTATCCCTTGAAACCCATTTTGAAAAAAGCAAACATCACAGGGCGTATGCTGAAATGGGCGATCGAACTCTCTCCCTTCGATCTGTATTACGTACCGAGAAACGCCATTAAGGGGCAAGTCATCGCCGACATTCTGGCCGATTGACCCCACCTTCTGGCGAAATTTTGACGATAGAGAGTCAAGAAGAGGAGTCCGGCCCAAAGTGGACCCTAAACGTCGACGGAGCCTCTAATCGAAGGGGCGCAGGCGCGGGATTGGTTTTAAAAAACAGCGATGGGCTCTTATTTGAACATGCTATCAAGCTGGGTTTCGGGCATCCAACAATGAGGCCGAATACGAAGCTCTCATCGCAGGACTGGATCTCGCAGCTCATTTGGGAATACGAGTCATCGATGTCTACAGCGACTCGCAGCTGGTGGTGTTCCAAAGCACCGGCGAATATGAGACCAGAGACGAGAGGATGACATCGTATCAACAAAAGGTGCAATCATTGCTCTCCCAGTTTGAATCCGCAAAAGTACATCAGGTAGAAAGAGAGCTCAACACTCAAGCCGACGCTCTAGCAACCTTGGCATCATCCGTCAGCGGGAAGCCGGCCAGAAGTATCCAACTTGGCTACCTAAAATCCCCGAGTATCGAAAGGCTCGGCGAAATTTTAACAATCGCCTGCGTGGAGGACTCCCCCAATTGGATGACTGATATCAAAAGTACCTTTCGGAAGGAACCTTGCCAGAGAGCAAAATCGAGGCGAGAAAGCTGAGACAAAGGGCAGCCAGGTATTGGGTTTCATCCATGGGAATCCTCTATAAAAGAAGCTTTCAAGGTCCATACCTCAGGTGCATTGGACCCCGGGAGGCACAGCGAGTCCTCAACACATTACACTCTGGCCTGTGTGGAGGACATGTTGGTTCTCGATCACTAGCCCTGCGGGCCGTGTCAATCGGTTATTTCTGGCCAAGCATGAAGAGAGATTCAGCCGAGTTGGTCCAGAAGTGTGAGAACTGTCAACGGTTTGGGAATCTTATTCACCAACCGGCAACGGAAATGGTTCCTATGAAAAGTCCATGGCCGTTCGCGCAGTGGGGTTTAGATATTGTCGGACCCATGCCTACGGCTCCACGGCAAAAACGCTTCCTGCTAGTAGCCACCGACTACTTCACCAAGTGGGTAGAGGCGGTACCCCTGGCAAGGATCAGAGATATCGAGGTCAAATCATTCCTTTGGAAAGACATAGTATGCCGATTCGGAGTCCCGCAAACCATCATTTCAGACAACGGAAAACAGTTCGACAGTAAACTGATAAAGAATTTCTGCGAGGAATTGAAAATACAACACCACTTCTCTACCCCACGGTACCCACAGAGTAATGGGCAAGCGGAGATTACTAATCGGACGATTCTGGACGGCTTGAAAAGAGGCTAGATAGCGCAAAAGGGAAGTGGGTCGATGAACTACCATCGGTCCTATGGGCCTATCGAACTACCTCAAGAAGGTCCACCGGCGAAACACCTTTTTCACTAGCATTCGGGGTTGAAGCCGTCTTGCCGGTTGAGACCGAAGTGGCCACACACAGAACCGAAAACTTCGACGGAGCAGCGAACGATGAGCAACTAATGCAAGACCTAGAACTTCGGGACGAAGTAAGAGAAATTGCAGCCATCAGAAACATGGACTACCAGAATCAAATATCCAGATACTACAACCGGCGAGTAGCAGGCAGAAGCTTCAGAGCCGGAGACCTGGTCCTTAGAGAATCTTCCCAGAAACCAAAAACAAAAATGACGGCAAGCTAGGTCCAAATTGGGAGGGCCCTTTTAAAGTCACTAAAGTTGGACCAAATGGGGCTTACACCTAGAAACAATGGGAGGGTTCGAGGTCCCTCGCCCTTGGAATGTAATCCATTTGAAGAAATATTATCATTAAATGAGAAGTTTCTTGTTTCTTCCATTAAATCTTCTAAGTACGGAACAACACGACAATAAAAGACGGGCTCAACGGGCTGGGTCTGATCGGGGTCGCTTTTAGCACTCGGCACCACTCAGCCCTCGCAGCACGCACTAGCCGAATGGCCCCCTAAGCCGTGCTCAACGGGCTGGGTCTGATCGGGGTCGCTTTTAGCACTCGATACCACTCAGCCCTCGCAGCGCGCACTAGCCGAATGGCCCCCTAAGCCGCGCTCAACGGGCTGAGTCTGATCGGGGTCGCTTTTAGCACTCGATACCACTCAGCCCTCGCAGCACGCACTAGCTGAATGGCCCCCTAAGCCGCGTAACCAGCCGAATGGCACCCTAAGTCGAGCTCAACGGGCGCTAAACACTCAACGGGCAAAGTTTGAGCTCGATTGAACCCGATCAATCATACGTCGAGAGGAACAGCAAAACGGAGCCCGCATATTGACCCCCATACGGATAAACGTGCCAGCAATATCATTAAAAAAAGGGGGGGGGGTAGAATTGAGGCGCAAAACCATTTTAATACAACACAAGCATTCAATTCATTACAAAGAAAACAAGGGTAATCCAATGTCCTTTAAGAATACAACGAAACGTAAAAAAAAAAGGGGGGCACCACTGTCCCGGACAGCACTACAGGAGATCAAAACAGCCTAACTTTCTCGAGTAACATGACTTGACGAAGTGCGATTAATCGAGGGAGCGCAGTCTTCCAAAGCATTCGAAGGATCCTCTGGGTAATGAGCCGACACAGCTGGGGTTTCCTCCACACAAATCGTGGTATGTAAGGCGTCACTTTGCAAACATCGACTCTCCGGTCCAGCAACAACCTCAGAGGATTCACTCTTTACCCCTACAACACTGGCAGCTGAAGGCTTTTGTGCAGCCGGGTTATCTCGGCAACCAGGAGAAGGAAGATCATCGACATCTACTATGTTGGTTAAATCACAGTCGAGGAAACTGGTTACCTGTTCAGGGACCCCTCCGTGCTCGGGGAGTGTAGTAAGGTTCACAGGATCACCACCTGTGTCCTCGCCCACAGGATCGGGGATGGACGGGCTCGAAGGTCGAGTGACTCGCTCGCCGCCAGGAGCAGAGACCCCCTCCTAGCCATCCTGAAAGCCCCTGCGGTACCCCTGATCGTAAGCATCCAGAGCAGCCTCCCGGGACTTCTCTTCAATTGGATCCAGGCGATCCTTTACAGTCTGGAGGACATTGATCTCGAAATCCAACGCGACTTCCCCACTATGACGTTCAAACTCCAACACGGCCCGGGCCCTTTCGGCTCGTTCCTTATCCAGCGCCTGGGACAACTCGAGGCATTCCTTCTTGAGTCGTCCGACGACTCGGGAATGTTCTTCCTTTGCAGCTCTCAGATTGGCCTCGACCTTCTCTCGAGCGATGCGCTCTTCTTCGCACGCCCAATGAGCCCGGGCAACGTCCGCTACAACCTGTTCGTAGGACGGGCCTACTGCACCCGCGTAAACACCAAGCTACAGTGCAAAAAGGAAAATAAAGCTGATGAAATGAGCACGAATTTAAAAACTTTCGACCCCTCCCTCGCCGGAACGCAGAAACAAATATTACCTGATATGCTATGCTCTGTAAAATGGAGCCGATCTCTGGAATGGAGATGGCGCCGGCCAGGGCCCTGTCCTTCTCCAATACGACCGATCGGATCAGGCCAAGGGCTACATCCCGATCCTTCAGACCAGAGTCGGTAGTCTGAACGGGGTGAGATGTTGCCCGGGGAGCAGGAACGAAGGGACGGGCCCCGGAGTCCCTGATGGCGAGCGGCGGAGGTGGCAGCCGAAGGGCCGAAGCAGCTTCCTTCCCTTTACTAGCAAGGGTGTCAGTTAAAGATGGCCTCGGTTGAGGAGACAAAGAAATCGGGCTAGCCACAGCGACTTTGCTCTTTTTGGAAGGGAGAGTGGAGGCCTGCGACGCGGAGGATAATCGCTTCTTCTCTGAGCCGGGGAGCTGACCGATTCTCCCCGACTGAGCGTCCACCTCAGCTCGAAGCGCCGCCAGCCTGGCCATCTTCTCCTCACTGGAAGGGGTCTTCGACCCCACAACAGGATCGGTGCCCGACCTGTCTATAAGAAGGGAGGGAGCAAGAGGATCCACTGCCGCAGACCCCCTCTCCTTCACGACGCCGGGCTGAGCAGAATCCACCTCTGGGACGGGACCCCTCTTGTCACTAGGACGGGAACCGGATGCGATAGGGCCCGGATTATCCTCAGGACGGGCATCAGTTGAAGACATCCCGAGCTGAGGACGGCCACCTCTCTTCTCCGAACCCGCCACTGACTTCCCAGCGGAATGGGAGCCAGACTTTTCCTCCGATCTGGGGCTTCCTCTCAAGCCTCTACGCAAACGAGAGCCATGCCGAGCGCCGCCGGATGAGCTTTCGGTCACCATTGGGTCACCAAAGCCGAGCTTATAGAGCGGCTGCAGCTCTTCCTCGGAGTCTCCTTCGGACATACAAGAGTGAACCTCTTGAGCGGCCGGGGACACAACTGGAGACGAGTGAGGGGGATCTTCGAAGACCTCGGTCAAGCGCGGTCTCAGCCGACGAGTGCTGCTAGGATTCGGGTTATCTCAGCCCAGAAGCTTGAAGAAAACTCGGTCGTTGATTCAAAATGCGGCGTTTACGTGCTCCAACTTCACGGAACTCTCGGAAGGGCGGGAGTTAGCACAGGGAGCTGGAGCCGAACAAAAGAGGGATCAGTTAAAGTGAAATTAGATATTCAGCCACAAGCGAATAACGAAAATGACTGCCCGACCTTTCGCGCCCATTAAGATAGAATGTGGCACCTTCTAGATATCTTCGGGGGCATTGCCGAATTCCCAGTTTCCGGACAGGATTATTAACTTGCTCTCGGCCCAACCCTTGTCGGAATCTGGAAGCTCATCTACGAGCTTCCGTCTAGAGTCCCTAGCCCTAAAATGGTAACCTCTACCGGACTTTCAAAGCTCGTATGTGTGCATGATTTCGGAGACTCCCAAATCCAGGTCATAATCCCTATTTATGGCAACATAGCACATTAAAATCCTGAAGAAATTGGGATTGCACTGGGTAGGGTGGAGGTCGAACGTCGACAGAAACCTCCTAACGAGAGGGGGAAAGGGCAGCATTAGACCACCCCTCGCGATCTGGGAAGGGTACACGTACATACTTGAGTGATCTAAGCGCTCTAACGGAATGGGGAAGGATTCGTAAGGTGACCATTCCATTCCTACCGACTCGGGGATGTCAAACATACCCCTAAGACCAGCCAACGACTTTAAGATGGACATCCTCAAAGGGGAAGAACGAGTGCAACAAAAAGAGAGACAGAAAGAAGGGCAAATGTAACGGACCAAGCTCTCCTAACGCATAAACCCTACAACAGACAGAGACGAAGAAAACCGAATACACATGTTTGAGAAGAAGAAGAAATACCTTTGACTTGGGCGAAAGAAGCGGTGATCGCTAAAAACGAAAATAAAATCCTTGTTTTAAAAGCGACGGACCTGCCAGAAAGGCAGCGCGTCTTTTCGAATGACCAACGAACGACGAATGGTCTTGGAAGGCGAGAAGTGCGGCAGCCCTAATCATGGAAGATGATTCGAACGCCTTAAAAATCCCGCCCAAAGGGGCCACGTGTAAAGCCTGCCCAAGTCTCTGACATCCGAAGATACGCGCGATCGCGAAGCCCAGGTTTTTCGTGGTCACCAACGGCAAATCATCCATCCAATCTGGAAAATCGAACGGTATTGACGGAACTCGGCAAATAGAACCGCGGATAGACCGATTTGACCCAAAAAGTGTAAGGGCAGGGGCAAAATCGCGAAAAATTCCCCCGGAGCAGGAGGGACCCTTGCCCGACTTAGCGAAATTGCCCGTTCTCACCAGTCGACCGAGCCAAAAAAGCATGGGCATTAAAACAGTGGCATGCAGAAACGTAAATAGAAAAGGATAAAGGAATGACGAATTTCACACGGTCCCTTCCGAATAAAATTCATTGTTTATACAATAACTAAAAGGAAAGAGAGGGCCATAGATAGGCAGCATGAAAACATCTCGACGGGAGACAAGACCGTCAGAACCGGAGGAGATGGCCACAACATCGGATCAGGACACGGTTGGTCCCTCCCCCCGAACACGAGTCCCGGCTCGTCGGCGCCTTAGCAACGAACGGAAGGACTCGTCCAGCCCGCAGACGGAGGGGTACGCGTTACCGGACGACCCGTCTTGAAAGCCAGCACGGTACCCAGAAACATAGTCCTCCAACCGCTCCTCTTCCGGGTTGAGGACAGGAAGTCCCCTCGGTACCTCTGCAGAAGACGAAGGCCGTCCGGCCATCTCCCGTTGCGCAAAAGATAACCTCGGCGGCAGGGGAAAAATCGGGATGGGATCATTCCTCCTCATCCGACGGGAGCCAGGATCCCCTCGTCCCCCGGGACATGATCGCCGTGAGGATGAAGGCCTATCCGCGGGAACAAAATAGGGAAAGGCACGGGACGCTGTCCTCACATCACGCCCGGCGCGACAAGCCACCTGTGGGAATGGTCTGACATGAAGAGCCAAGGTTAGTTCGGCACGACGGGAAGCGTCCCCGAGTAAGCTAACCCAGCTCCGCTCCCGAAAGGCCAGCGCCTTGGCAATATCCTCCAGCTTGAGCTCTCCGTCCGAAGGACAGTCCGAGTCCCCTGCTGCAAAGAGGAGATCAATAGGAAACAAATCCCCCAAAAGATACTGATTACGCGGTAAAACAACAATGCCGGAACAGGTAGAGATTATTTACCAAGAGAAGAGGACCTAAACACGGATGGAAGCTGCCATGAGGAGTCCGCTGATTTCCACATCCCTGAAATCTTCAGAGGATGAGTCTTCCACCCTACTATGAAGGTGTCATCCACGTCCAAGATCAGGGGAGGGACATCTGAACGCCTGGTCAGGCCATAGCTGCCGTCCCCCCCTGTGACGGTTTAAGCAGGTAGAACTTCGAAAGCTCCTTCAGCCTAAATCGCACCTTGGCCGCATGGCAAAGGGCGACCACACTGGATAGAATCAGGTAGCTACCAGGGGTCAACTGAAGCGGATGGATACCGTACCACATCAGGAAAAACCCTATGAGGTCAGGAAGGGGGAAGAATAGTCTCCCTATCTCTATCTGTGAAAAATAGAATATGCATGAATTCTGGTCCGGAAGAGGGGGCGCCTCGCCCTCATAAGGAACGACCGAAACATCATCAGAAATGGTAGGCATTCTGATAAAAACAAGACAGTGCGAGAAAATTAAAAAAAAAGAGAGAAAAGAAGTGAGCAACACATCTGCCACGAGCCGATTATATACGCGAAGAAGAACGAACATGCATTCAATGCAAATTCAAAGTCCCGACGTCGCCACGGGAAGATGAGTCGAACATTAGACGGATACGAGGAGGCGCTCATGTAATAATGAGCCATGCCCGTTTATCGATGGAACGATAGAGATAACTCCTCCATTGAAGCAATCAATTACCACACTCGATCTTTAAAGAATCAAAAGACTTAGCACGCAAAAGAATGTTTAAACTCGGGACGCAGCCCGGATAAAACACCCGGTGTTCGCCGGGAAGATGTTCGCAAAAGGAAAAAGTACAAAGGAAACGAAATCAAAAGAGGCAGAGAGCATGAGGCATTGGCGCCGGCCTTACTCCTGGCGTCCAGGGCGAGAGGTGGAAGGAGTCGGCCGAGTTGATGTTTCCGGATCTTCCTCCGCGAAAGGACCGCACTTCCTTTCAAAAAGAGAGAGATGATACATCTCCTTCAGTTTAGACTCCGAAGGGAAGGCCTGGCCGTCCTGTCTAGCCGAGTAGCCCGTGCTAAAGCCAGCACAGAAGTCCTTGAAGCGCTCGCTCTCTTCCTCCTCGATCAAGCGCTTCAGCCTCTCCACCTCCCTGCACGCGGCACCGACATAGCCACATGCCACAAGGCTAGCCTTGCGGGAAAGGGCCGGGGGCATGGAGTACTTGCCCATAGCTTCAACTCGGGTAGGGCTAACACAGTATACATACTGAGGCACCCGAGACGGAGATATGGGAGGGGACATCGAAGCCCGGGGCCCCCTCTCGGCCGCAGGGGATGACCGCGGAGGCTCGACAGGTTCCCTCTCCTGGGAGAAGCGCTCCGCGGGAGTTACAGGAGGCGGGGAGGGCGATGCCGGTTGAGCTAAAGGAGAGCTTCCACCACCGAACTCACCCACACCTTCTTCGAAAGTCCTGGGGGGCGAGCCAATGAAGGGCCGAGGACTGCCCGATCTCTCTTCCTCCACCCTATTCCGCTGCACGGATGACGGCGCTGGAGGAGGGGTCCGAGAATAACCACCCCCGGGGAAGGTCTCCTCGTCGCTATCTTCGTCCTCGGCGATAACGATAGGGCGGTCATAGGGTACAGACGACCGGACCGCAAACTTGGGCCGACGACTTGACCGCCTCAGCGCCTCCCCGGGATTAGAGGAGGAACCAGAGACGCCGCCGGAAGACGAGGCGGCCGGAGGAGGCCGGTTCGAGGGCCGGCACACGGGTGGACGAGGAGCAACCGGTAAAGGACGAGCGACGGAGCTCGAAGAAGCTGCACCGAGCAGGGTCTTCCAACTCCTGCCTTCAAAAGCCAGGGCCCGTTCTACGTCTTCCGATCGCAGGACCCCTGGCGGGGGGCAGGCGTTCAGAGAAGATGCACCTGAAGCAAACGCAAGAAAGTCGTAAGCCAAAGACCACATTTCATAGATGAACAAAGTTGAGTCTGATACGAGGGCAGTGGAACTTACCCAAGCCTAAATATGGCCCCCTCATCCTGGTGGGGATGCGGAAGGGGCAGTCTTCCGGAAACCAGGGACCCCGGACATGAAGGACCTTCGAGCGCCAGTCGTAGATGAACTCGTTGGCGTCCAAGATCAGTGTTCCCGAGGCGGGTCTCCGGGACAGGTAAAAGAGGGGGCATCCTCCAGTCAGGGGCTTCTGGATATAGAAGCTCCTCACCTCGTTAAGCCCAAGGTGGATGCTGAGGGCACGATTAAGAGCAGCGACGGCCACCAGGACACGGAACGCGCTCGGAACAACCTGGAGGGGGTGAAGATCGAAAAAACTCAGAAACTCGACTATCAGCACAGACAGGGGGAACAGAATCCTTCCGGCCTCCACCTGGCCGGAGTAAACCTATAACGACGAAGGATCGTGCGGAGGGGGCATTTCCCCCCTGTACTCTTCTACTGTGACGACCTCAGGTGACTGCGCCATTGGACGAAGGAGATGAAGGCGAAGAACAGAAAGACAGTCAAGACTCGTAACAGGTTTGATTTAGTGACAGGTATGGGAATCACACGAACAGTCCGAGCGTATAATAAGAATCCGATTTTTCGTATTCTCAACCGTCGCGACGATTCGAAATAAGGGCGAGGCGGCAAAAGTCTTTGAAATCCGCGCTTACGTGACATTAATGAGGAAGGCGTACGGATAAGCGACAAGTGGCTTAGAGAGATGTCGACAGGGTCGCCGGTCACGACACAGTGAAAGCTGGTGGAACACGCTACCCCTGTCGAACGGGTCTCCTCTGGTCAGTTCTTTCGGACTCCCGAGACCCTGGAAGCCCAAAAGAAGGGGGCATTTGTAGGAGGTGAATTTAACCAGGACAAAGAATAAGAAACAAAACACAGCAGGGCCCATCTCTCAACCGATGAGCCCACAAGCCAAACCACGAGCTCGGGCCCATCGGGCAACACCAGGATGGGGCACCACTGCCCGCAAAGCGTATGGGCCTGACAGGCCCAGATGTGAGCGAATGAGAAAAACAAAGGAGAGTCAGGACGGGCAGGTCATATGCCCGACTACGGCTCAACACGGGTAAGATTGCCCGACTAGAGTGCTGAAGCTATAATTCGCGTAACCACGAGGGCGGTCAAGACTGTGGCAGCTCACCTCGATCAAAGGGCACAACGGTGTTCATGATTGAACGGCAGGTCGGACATGAGCCCCTTCACTAAGAGCAAGACGGTTATCAAATGGAATATTCTCTGACATCTTAAAGGACAGTGCGTCAGGGAAACCGTTATAGGCGAATGATGATCCCTAGGCGCCACGTGTCCCGAATATGTAGGCCACACAGGGGGTATCATACCACGTTATGGACACCCCGAGGTCCCAATCGGCACGCCCCAATCCAGTATAAAAGGGAGGCTACCCCTCCCTCCTAAGGTATGCGCAATACACTCCACTCTCTCTCTCTCTCTCTCTCTCTCTCTCCCTCTTTGGGTCGAATGTTCTTCTAACAAGGAAAAAAGGAGGATCACTGACTTGAGCGTCGGAGGGGCGTTAGCCGGCACCACACTGGTGTGAATTGCAGGTACCCAAGGACCGAAGCTGACGAGGAGCTGTTCGACTTGCAAACAACGAGGAGGATCTGAAGGGCTAACCGGATCGGCGAAGTCGGAAGCTCAGGCCCACACCATCTCTCCGGAACCAACTCAAAAGCCCGGATCAACCAGGATCCGACCCAGGAGGGGAATAGCAGGAAATTCGCCCTCCACAAATCTGATTATTCAATGCTTCCTTAATCGTTAGATTATCTAATTCGCTTGAATCTAGTCCAGTCTCGTAACAGTTACTTCCTATCCTCTGTATTTTTTTTTTTTTGAAAATTGGTAGTTCATTTATAACTCGCTTGGTTACAAATGGGCTGAATGTAATGGGGGGATGGGGGGAGGAGGGGGGATTTAAAAAGAAACATGTAAAATGCGAGTATAATAAAACTAACTACTATGATCTTGGTGATGTCCTCTCCCGCTATGCCTGACACGAGTTGTGCTGATCACGGGCTGAGTACATCTCTAAGGGGGGCGGATATTACCACCCCGTTATTTTAGAACCCCACCCAATAAACAATAAGAAATCCTGAAACAAGCGCCTTGAGCTTCTGGGGGGCCTTCTTCTGGTGCTCTTTCTTGAGGCGGAGGTCGGGATCGTCTTCCAACGGTGCTTCTGCTCATCCGATGGAGGTCGGGCCGTCGGGGTCACCGTTCACACCCACCATTGCCGTCATCGTCGGTGGAATGGGTGGATGGGTTTCCAATTTTAAAAAATAAAAGAATTTTATATTATATGTTGAGTGGGAATCTAAACTGAGGGGGTGGTAATATACGCCCCCCATCTCTAAGACGTCCGATGTCCTCTATCCTCTGTATTGGTTTAGGTGCAAACTTTGGGATATGAACATGATTTTCTCTAACCATATAGTTTGCCTTGAATGTTTGATTTTGAGTATTAAGAACCAGTTGTATAAATAATTAGAGTATAGTCCTTCACATTTTCCTTCAATAATAAAGGAGAATGTTAGTCTTCGTTTCTGTGTTCATTTTTCTCTAACCATATAATTACGACTAAAAAAGGAGCTGACCATGGCATTATCCTTGTAAGTAATGGGTCATGAAAATTATGACTTAGGAATTTTTTTTATTGGATGAATGCCATAGGTAGATTAACATATTTTTGTATAAATAAATGAGTTGATATGTAATTTATTAAAAATATATTTTATTTTATGAAGATGCAATTTTAATTACATATACATATTTTAGAAAATATATTGAAGCTGGGTTGGGGGGGGGGGGGGTTGCACCCTGAAAACACCTATTAAATCCAAATAACCCCCAGAATTAAATTTTTATTGATAGATGATGAATATTTTGTGAATATTTTATTTGGTTAACCTTGACTGAAAACACAATATACTAAAAAAACCCTACAATGTCTTAAAAATGCAAAAAATCATATGAAAATGACAATTATATCCTGTATATTATAAACCCGAGTCTTGTACATGCCCCATTATTTAGGCCCCAACCACAAACCTCATTAAGTATCAATATACTATTGGTTTACTAGTTGATTTTTACAAAAGAGCAAAAAAATAAAATACAAAACTAACCCTATTTAAATCCATGTTGGCACGTCAAAATCCTCTATTTCATTTACCTTTTCCTCCTTCCAAAAACACATCCCAAAATTTTTCTAACCATATTTTTATACACATCCACCATTTTAAAAAATCATTCCGGCTGACTGCTCATCTTTGACGAACGGCGTCACCACCCTTGGATTCCTCTCATCGCCCTCTATCAAATGAGAGGTGGTTCGGCTATCTTTCCAATCTTTCACTCGACTCTACTTTTTTCGACCTTCACATCCACATTTTGATGAATGTAACTGACTTTTGATGAATCAATAAGATTAGATAAACAGTCTTAATATAACATAGTTTCAAAATATATTGCATAAACAATTTCAACAATGTAATTGACCTACAAAATATAATGCATAAAAGTTCATATTAGTTTGAAATGTTACACAACCACATGCCAATACAACATTAAAACTCTATAAAATCCTCAAAAAAAAAAAATTTAACATCAAACACCAAATTCAAAGAAAACATTATAAACAAAAGCGAGATCAAGGACTGTCAGATTTAATATCAAACACCACATTCAAGAAAAAATTATAACAAATGAAAAAACAAACAATAACAAAGGTCACACCTGAATCGAAAAACATTGAAAACGATAGCCAAATTGATCAATTGCACAAAAAATGTCAATTACATTTGTGAATTTAACTGACATTACCTATATAAGGCTTATATTGTTCCAAAGTTTGTTACATTTGAGAATGTAACTTAAATTAAATACAAATCCATATAATAAGTTAATTACATTCACAAATCATGATGCTAGTTAAAAAATCACTACAAAATCCATAGAATAAGTTATTTACATTATTTGTCATTTGGGTATGCATATGTAACTGACATTCAAATGTAAAACAACTGATATTTTGTATTGAAAACCACGTTTGACATCAAAACAACCAGAATTAACATAAAAAAACATAATAAAAAATGAAACAATTGAAAAACATACAATATAACAAACACTACACCCGAATCAGTAGACATTTCAATGGTGGTCAAATTGTTCAATTTTTTTCCCGATCAAGTTAGACACTAAAAAAAGTCATCTAGATATCAAATCCAATTGTTGAACAGTTTCTACAAAAAAAATCTGAAAATTTACCATGAAATGAAGCAGTTGATTCAATTATGAATGCAAGATTCAAATGTAATAAAATCAAAAAAGGAAAAAAAACCACAATTGAATGCGCCCCCCCCCCCCCCCCCACGCGCGGTTCCAAAAAGGCATTATTAACCGTCCATCATTAATTTCGTCCAGAAGTTACCAAATATCAATTAAGGGGTATAATCGAAAATTCAAATTATGTCATCTCATGGGGCTTATATGAGACCTATGAATTGGGGCTTTCCTATAAAACCCTATTTGGAAAGGTAAATTCATCATTTACAATGGATATTTCGCATTTTTACCGCATTATAGGATTTTTTTAGTATATTATTTTTCTATCACGGTTAACCAAACACAATATTCACAAAATATTGATCATTTATAAACGTAAATTTTATGTAGGGGATTATTTGGATTTACTATGTTTTTTTAGGGGGTTATATGGATTTTAAGAAAAATCAGGGGGTTATATGAATTTTCCCTTTTTTTTTTGAAGGGAGAGGATTAAATATTTAACCCCCTGTAAACTGTTGGGTTTTTTTTTTTTTTTTTTTTTTTTGCATTTTTAACTAGTTGTAGGGGCTTTTTAGTGTACTATGTTTTCAATTAGGATTAATCAAATTGAATATTCACGGAATATTTTTCATCTGTAAAATAAGTTTAACTCGGGGGTTATTTGTGCTTTCACGGGTTATATGAATTTCAGACAGTTTATAGGGGGTTATTTGAATTTTTTCTTATATCAAAGCATGTTTATTTATTGGAAAAAATCCATACAACCCCTGAAATTTAACTGAAATCCATATAACCACCTGACTTTTCTTAAAATACATATAACCCCCTGAAAACACCTAATAAATCAAAATAAACCCGTAAATAAAATTTTCGTTAGTAGATGATGAATATTTTATGAATATTTCGTTTGGTTAACCCTGATTGAAGACACAATATACTAAAAAAACTACTATAATATGTTAAAAATGTAAAAAAATCTTATAAAAATGACGTTTTACCCTTTTTGGATATATATGATAATCTCTATCCGAAGGGATAAAATGGTAATTTATAGAAGGTTTTTTATAAGATTTTTTGGTATACTGTATTTTTTATCGGGGTTGACCAAACATAATATTCACAAAATATTTATCATCTATAAATGTAAATTTTATTCAGGGGGTTATTTGGACTTACTAGGTGTTTTCATGGGCTATATGGATTTTAAGAAAAGTCAAGGGGTTATATGGATTTCAGTCAATTTACAGGGGGTTATATGGATTTTTCCCTTATTTATTAGTTTATTTTTTACACACAGCCCCCTGAAAATCCATTAAATCAGGAAATCCCACAACCCTATTATGAGAAGAAAATAATATTAGTATTTGGCATAACTGATTCAAAAAAATCATCATTTCGCATCAATGCCTACCTTTTGATCTAGATTGGTTTTATAAAATAATTTTTATATTTTACGCATGGATAATGTTACATCCAATTCATTTTACAGCTTTAAACCCAGTCTACAAGTGTTTTAAATTTTTAAAAATAGTATACATCATCTAATGAGATACATGTTTTTTTTTAAAATGAAATATATACTCCAATAAATTATATTGATTCATTAATAGAAAATCTGAAAAAATTTATCAAAACATAAACCTCGTTAAAGTGAATATATGTTCTGATAATTTTCCATCGATGCATATGTGATTGGAATTGATATTAGAATTAAAACTGTGTAACATCACTCTTTACACAGTTTGCAGCCTCATTCATATGTATACCTTCGTTTTCTCTTCTGATATATACTCAGTTATTTATTTAATTAAAAAATTTATGCAGTTCACTTAATTAATTCTAAAAGAAATATGTGAATTATAAATCTAACTTTAAGCAAATTTTTTTTTTTTGAAAAGACAGATTCAACTACCATACCAAGGGCCAACTTTGATAACTCTAATCTGTAAGTACAAATTTTGCCTGAGCAATCCAAAATTATACCATTGTCATTAATTTTTTTTTTACAGCAACTAATCTTGGGAAGATGGTTCTGTGTCCACTGTCCACCCTGTACTCAGATTACATTTACAAGACAAGAACATGAAAGAACAACCAATTGAATCTGTAACAAGAGCCTTACAAAAAAAAAAACCTGTACAGCAAAATGTACATAGAGATCAATCTTTTGAGCATATTTCATGGCACAGATCGATCATCCGTCCGATGGAGATGTTCGCAAACGGATACATTCGAAAGTTGTCATTAGAATTGCAGGTTAAAATCAGTCGTCCCTCGCTCACCATCGCCTGCAACAAAATCAGACTGTGAAGGTTTGATTCTTTATTTTTATCTTTCCTGTCAATTTAGTTTTTTTCTTCTCATTCTAAGTGCTATTGAGCAGTGTTTTCTTTCCTTGACCTTTTTTATTTTTTGGCTCAAAAGTTCGTCATAGACTTTAAATTCCAAGTTTAAGCAACTAGAACAACAAAAAAAAAGCTGCATATTACAGTATGGTTACACATAGGAATTTTCCATCCCTAAGTAACTTTTAGTGAAAAATGTGCATTGAACACATGAATTAATCAATAATTCAGAGCATTAGGTAACAATGTCCTGATCTAAAATATTTGAATGTAATGATATTTTCATACCTCGCAAGGAAGGATTTTTCATTGCAGGTCCATAGTTTGGTTGGCATGCAATTGATGTAATGACACCAGCTGCAAAGCCGGTTTGCATTCACTCCATGAAGGACTGCTATGAAACCACCTGCAGCACTGCATTTAAAAGAACCACATCAGATGATGATACTTATAATAATAATAATAAAAAAAGTGGTGTTCAATATATAGGGCGTCGATACACTCAGACACTTAATGCGGTCATGCCTGAAGACGCTACATCACCTAATGCAGTATATGAAATATCCAATAGAGTATATGCTCTACTATGTTAGTATATTACAAAATATAAAAGTGTATACATTCAATTCATTCAAGTATGTATTTCATTAGAAAGTATATACTTACAAAAAAAAATCAAAGTGTTCTACGAAAGTGACTGAAATATTTTTCAATATATATACTCTTAGAAATGCAACAACTCACAGGAGAGTTAGCAGACCCATAGCAATGATCCTTGATACTGGCCCATCAAGTTTCTGTTTCAGATTCGAAGAACTTTTGAATCCATAGTCAAACAATCCTTTTTTTCGATCCCGGATTACTAATCGAGGATCGAAGAGGATAGCATATCCAAGAAGAATCCCAGATAAGAATCCTCCAATGTTCGAAAAATTGTCAATATAAGGCATCAACCCAACTATGAAGTTAGCCAGGAAAACCAATGCCAATACCACCAGGGACTTGAGCTGCATCATATGGAAACAATTAGGCCAAGTTAGATATATATGGAAGGGGGTTGATACACTCGGTCTTTTTGCAGTCATTTTTGCAAATGCATATCACTAAAATCACTAAGATAGCATAAATCCACTATGTCAGTATACTCTATTATGAAAAAAAGTAAAAATATGTGCATTCAATTCACATGAGCGTGTGTGTGGTCTACAAAAGTGACTCCAAAAAGAACTGAGCATAACATTTTCCATACATGGAAAGGAAACTGAATATACAAAATTAAGAGTCGAAATGTGAATAACCTTATCAGAGTATATCATCCTATATCGGATTTGGGCGGAAACCATGGCGCCTAGTAATCCAAAAAGGGCACCAGAAGACCCTACTGATGGAATGTCTTGAACGAAAAGTGAAGAGGCCAAACTACCGACGGATGCAGAAAATATGTAGATGATCCCAATCCTTGCTGCCAATATGAAAACCAACAAAAAGGTATCCGCGGTTTATGTAAAAATTCAGAGTGCTCAGAAATCTAGATAGTTCCATGAGAAATACTTTTCTGATAATATGATTTCATGTGACTATAATAAAGCTAAGCAAAATTGATATCCTTGACTATGAAATCAATGAATTGATCGCACAGTTTACTTCACATGTTTGAGAATGCAGAATTATCATACATGCTTCCATGATAAACAAGATCCAGTACCATTAATAATATGATTGAAAAGCTTACATGGACCAAAATCCTGCTCTAAGCGGAGGCCTATGAATATGATGCTGAAGAGATTTACAACCAAATGTACCAAACCCCCATGCAACCATATGCATGTCAAAATGCGCCATTCGTGGTGCTGCTGTAGTGTCAAATTTCGATCAAGGCTCCCATTTTAAGCAAGCTGCAAAGAGAGTTAAATCATCGATTATAGAAACTCTAATTGGTGAGACATTTACACACTTTTTGGATGCATGACGAAGTCATGACTTCCTCATCAAACACTATACATCGCCAAGAAAATGCACTAATGATGAAGTCTGCTATTGAATAACCTTATTACATATATGGGCAGTATTGATGATTGTACTCTATTTGGTTATCCATAGTTCTCACGCAATTACATGCAAGCACATCTTACTTTAAGGACTATAAATGGATACCAAAAGAGGTGAACTTCTGTTCATGACTCCAATTGCTCGATAATAACATATTTTCTCCATTAAAACATATCAGGATGTAGAAAACATAATGCACAATAGCTACACCAAATGGTTGATGAAGTCACATCACTTCAGGATCAGAGGAGTTAGTTACACTAGATTAAATTAATTATCAGTGAAAATAAGGAGGCCAACTTTATAACAGATACATGCCCAATATTTTGAGCACTAGGACACCATGAGCTGAACGAAAGAAGTTCAGATATTTATGTTGTAAAGAGGATTTAAGGCATCATGTTTTAGTTTGAGCGCTGGGACATCATGAGATGCTTGAAAGTTGAATCATGGAAAAGGAGAGGTATGTGAAGTTGAATATGGATACCGTGTCCATATAAGGTTATCCACAGTATATAATCACATTATCATATAATCATGCATATTTCTTTAACCATCTCATCCTGTAGTATGATAATCATTTTGAACATATTACACCTTAATTTTTTACTAAAAATTAAATATAGCATAGTGCATGTAATACAATGTACATTATATAACATATAGGAACACCACTTTCAGGAGGTGTCCTGTAATCATCCAACGCTAGTATCCACCTAATAATTTATACACACACACACACACACAATAGAACTAGTAATAAAATCAGCTCAGATGGGCACGAGGATTACAGATAGACATATTATTATATTTATATCACATTTGAACTGTGAAAAATCATTTAGTATCAACTTAACAAAAGCATATCTATTTGTGTTCAGGGAAAGAAGAATTTTTATTGACTCGGACCAAGTAAACCCCAAGGCCATTCAAGTGAAAATGCACTCTTTTATCATACCAAAGATACCTCATGCTTAAAGTGTAAATTTCAGGTTTCATATTAGTCGCATATTAGAATCTTGTGATACTTCTTTCATTTGGAAAAATAACGCTCATAAAGATTGTTAATTTCTATAATCCCATCGTAAATGCCATAAGCTAGTAGCCGCTTATTGAACCACAAGCATATTAAAGAATCTCTTCTCTCTTCAGCTATTAAAATAAATCCAACCAAATGATTGTACAAGAATAATTTCATACGGTGCGGAAGTTATGATGTGAGAGGCGACCCCGATAGATTGACACCTTATATAAGACAGGTGACAAAAAAAATTTTCAATCAAACTGAATGCATGACTTAAACTTAGAATTAAACGCATATAGTCTGGTAGACTTTGTTTAAAAGTTCCAACCTCAACCATCCATATTGAAAACAGATCCAACATATGAAGAAATGGGAAGACAACTCCCACTCAGTTCCTCTGACATCAAAAGAATATAGAAACATGGTTTTGCAATGCTTTTGGCATCAAAGTGTACTTTGATATCCCAAATAGATAAACAGCATATAATATCATTCCTTGACTATAAGCATTCATATGAGTGAGTTAATTGACTTCAACACAAACAAATCACATTACTATTTACTTGGCCCCACTATCATATATTTTATAAAACTACCTAAATTTTTTGCATTCTATCAGAAGAGTATCCACAAATTTTTGTAGGGTGTTATGATTTTTTGTATCTGTATTTCTTCAGTTCTTCCTTGTTAGGGTCAAGCAAGATTTTTTTATTAAGTAATGGCCGTACATGGTTGTTTTGAGAGAAAGGGGCGGCGGTGAAAAGAGTCTGAGAAATATTGTTTGAATAATGAATCGATTCCTTCTCTCGTCACTTTGATTAGGAAAATTGCCAAACCACATAAACTTGTGTTTTTATTGTGGTTTGCTTTTGTTTTTTTCGCTATTGTCCTAGAGTTGCTATTGTTGAACCCTAAAAGGTGTCATCAAGTCAACAACTATTGATTGAACATTTTCATGGGCAATCACAGAGATAGGTTAAAATCAAACCCATTTTCCATGGAAAAATAACATATTTTAATGAGGATTTAAACATGAAAAAAATAATAATAAAGCATTCATAAACAAGTCCCCTTGCACTCAATTCAGAAAAAAAAATCCTCCAATTTCAAACCCAAACATAAAGATTGCACATTTATCATCGAATCCAACCAATCTTCCCATTCAAATTCAAACCCATCAATCAAGAACACCAAACAACAACAAATAACTCAAAACCCAATCCATTTGATCCAAACCACATAAAAGATAAAGATTCATCAATAGAGAGAGAGAGCTCACGTGGATGAGGAGGGGCCGATGAGGGGGTTCTCACTGAGGGGTTGGAAGGAGAGCCTCCCGAGGGAGGCGAAGAAGCAGTTGCCGGGAGGGTCGGAGGGGCAGTCGTTGACGAAGATGGTGGCGAAGAAGGCGACGACGGAGAGGACGACGAAGAGGGAGACGACCCACGTGTTCTCCTTCCCACGTGACCGTTTGGGGCCGAAGAAGGGGACCTTCGCCGGGGACGGCGATGACCCACCGTCGACTCCACCGTCGTCCGGCGGTGTGTGCGGAGGAGGACTGGCGATGCTGATGCGGAGGTGGTCTCGGAGGGTCTTCTTGGCTTCCATTGGAGCTAGAGAGAGAGAGAGAGATTGTTTTCTGTTTTGGGTTTTCAAGAAAACTTGGTTCCCGCCATTTTTTTTCCTCTTCTGCTTCTGATTGTTGGTTTAAAGTTTAAACCTTCGGAGTGCGTTCATTTGCACTCCGTCTTCATTTGAACATGCTTTTTTTTTTGGGAAAAATCCATATAACCCCCTGTAAACTTGTCTAAATCCATATAACCCCCTGTAAATTTCGTATATCCATATAACCCCCGTAATCATACCGAAAATCCATATAACCCCCTCCGTCCGCCTTCCGTCAGCCGAGTTAACTGCGAAATCTGGAAAAATCCATATAACCCCCTGTAATCTAGCTTAAATGCATATAACCCCCTGCAATCTTCATATATCCATATAACCCCCTGCAATCTTCATATATCCATATAACCCCCTCTAAATTTTGAAAAAAATCCATATAACCCCATGTAATCTGAAAAAAAATATTTCTAAAAATTTTAAAATAAAAAATAATTTTTTTATTAATAATAGAGTAAATTTTTTGATTTATTCCTTTTTTTATTCTTAATTTTTTAATTATAAATGACATGTGATTTCATAACCAATACCTGAGACATTAATAATAGAGTAAATTAATATTTACATGTATTAACATCTGATGGATTGTAAATCTTTATTTTGTTTTATTTTTTCTATTATTCTCATTGAAAAAACGTAAAATTGTTATTTTTGTTGTTTGATTCACCTTTGATAAAATAAGAATAAATGGTAAATAAAAGATGAATAAGAGTTTATGACTTTTTAAATGACAACTATACCCCTGCATAAATTTTTTGCATTTGGAAATAAGTATGAGAGATGTATGCGTGATATGATAGATGTGACAGTTTTTGAAAAAAAAATATTTTTAAAAATTCAAAAATGCCAAGAGGAATTTTTTAAAATTTTTTTATTTTTGAATTTTATTTTTGAATATTTAAAAATATTTTTTTCAAATTATAGGGGGGTTATATGGATTTTTCTAAAATTACAGGGGGTTATATGGATATATGAAGATTGCAGGGAGTTATATGGATTTATGCTAGATTACAGGGGGTTATATGGATTTTTTTTCAATTTCGCCATTAACTCGGGTGACGGAAGGCGGACGGAGGGGGTTATATGGATTTTGGGTATGATTACAGGGGGTTATATGGATATATGAAGATTGCAGGGGATTATATGGATTTAGACAAGTTTACAGGGGGGTTATATGGATTTTTCCCTTTTTTTTATATGGAAAATGTCTGATACAGTTTTTTTTTCAGACCTATTTTTTTAAAATTATTTAATAAACTGGGTGAATGAATTTATAAAAAAATGTTAATATGAGTATATGATGTTAATAAAGTACTTGGGATTGGAATAAGGATCGAAAAAGAGACTTGTGTATAACAGAATATTTTATCTATTTTTTGTTAGAGTTGTGCAAAATAAAACCAAAGTGTGTGGAGACACTTTTTTTTTATGAAAAATATTACATAGAGTTCTTTAAATTTACTAGGCTATTTAAATTTAAATAAGTGTGTTCATGTGATTATATGAATTTTAAAAAAAAGTACGAGGTTATATAGTTATTCCAAAAAAACAAAAAAAAAAATTAAAAGCTTATACACCATTATCTCCCATTCAAGCCCCTCCAGAGAGTCCTCATGTAGTCATATCCATTTATCCTCTTTTTTAAAAAAACAATGCCTATGCTCTTGGATCTATACATTTCAATACAAAACCTCCTCCCACATCCTCCCTCACCTCCCCCTCCCTCTCAATCTCCAACACCCACAAAGAAAAACCACCTCCAAGTAATCACAAACAGGAGGACATTCACCACCACAACCACCACCCTCCTCTCCTTCCTCTTATTGGGTTCACCTCCCTTTCTCTCCACCTCAACCGCCGAAGTCGGAGAAGACCCAAAACGCTTCACCTTGGAAGGTTACACCGACATCGAACATGGTTTCACCCTCCTCAGGCCCTGCCTTTATGTCAAGGTATAGACTTTGCTCTTCATTGGGTGCCTGAATCTGTGTTCAATTTGTGTTATTGATGGGGGTTTTTGGTTGAATGGATCAAGGTGGATTGTGCTCTTCAATGGGTTCCTGAATCTGTGTTGAATTTGTGTTCTTGATTGGGGTTTTTGGTTGAATGGATCAAGGTGGGTTGTGCTCTTCAATGGGTTCCTGAATCTGTGTTCAATTTTGTGTTCTTGATTGGGGTTTTTGGTTGAATGGATCAATTAAGGTGGACAAGGCGGGGGCGACAGTTCTCTTCGAGGACGAGGCGGCGAAGGGGAACAACATCGGTGTCGTGGTCAGCCCAGTCCGTATTGACTTGTTGTGGGAGTTCGGGACGCCGGAGTTCGTCGCGGAGAAGCTCATCCAGGCCGAGAAGCACAAGGTCTCAGTCTCTCTCTCTCTCTCTCTCTGCATCTCTATGTATTTGTGTGAATGTTTGATGTGATAAGTGTGCATTCGTAAATCATATGTGATAAGTACGGTGAAATTCAATGGCTAGTACCACATGCTATGTGTTGGTGTATTTGGTCCAATTTTGTTTCAAGATAAAGTATTTTAAAAGACTTTTAAATGCCCCATTTTCAAACGGCATTCGATCCTAGAGAACCCATTTTAGGCCATTGAACTACCATAGTAGTTCAAAAAAAGAAAAGAAAAATAATGACTGATCAACGGTCAATGTGCGACCGCATGTACCTTTTGGACCCCAATCGCACATGCAAACCACATGTTACACTGAAACATTGGTTCCACTCTCAATGGATACATCTCTCAATAGAAGAGGTTTTACTTGGAAATACTTGTGCGGCGTTATGTTATCTTCAATACATAAGGGATTGGGTCAAGCTGATTCTAGAAGTGGACTAACTTTTGTCTATTACGGGTAATCTTTAGTTTAGGGGGTGATAATTTGGGTTATTTCATTGTAGGGGTTCCCTCTCCCCAAAGATTTTTCTTTCTTCGTTTTTTATTCTTTTCCTATTGTATTTTCTTTTAATTTTGTTCCATTTTGTTCGGAAATCCTTCAACTCCTTTTGTTTGAGGGTGCTTTTGTTTTACAAAAAGAATGCTCATATATTTTATTCATATAAAAGGGACAGTAAAAATTTGGATATAACTAAACTATTTTTCGATGTATTCAGATCAGTAGTATGAGAAATGCATGCAAACACTTGTATATGTTGGGCGTGAAGGTAGCAACAACAAGTAGGATTGGTCTTTAAAATTATGAAGAATGTGATAAATCATCCAAAGTAAATGGATGCCTTGATCATGAAGGTACTTATATGCACAGTTCGACGAACAAAAGTATGTTTGGTCAATAGATATCAGATGTATGGAATCGTTGAACTTTTTAGAACACTAAGAAAAGTTTGGAATATTTTGTAGCTGTGTGCATGACTAAATCACCATTAATTTGACGAAGAGATCAAGAGAGCTCTATGAACCCATTCTAGTACCATTGTCACCCAAGCACTCTTTAACTTTGGAGTCAATCCATAACTATTGTTTAATGTTTGATAAAACCATGTCTTATTGGATTATGATCTTGGAGAAAACAATCTAGATCAAGAGAATTATACAAATGATTGAGAAAGTTCTGAAGTCTTCTCTATGACCATCTAAGCTGTAACCAATTGTATTGATTGATTGAGAGAGTGATGAACAAGGGTTGACTTTTTAGCCCACTTAATTTGGTTGCATACTTGCATTATGACAGCACAAGCACATGGCTTTAATAGGTCAGCTTTTAATTGATGTACTTCACATAGCAAACCTTATTAGGTTTTTTGTCTATGCTTCCTGTTTATGCTTTCCATTTGTGTTTCTTCCCCCCCCTGTCAGTGAGGTTTTTCACTTGCTAGGTCACATTCAAATCCCATGAAGAAAGTGAAAAATAAAAAATGCAGAATTTGTTTCAAACAATTTAATTTTGATCATCAATACCATCATCTATAGCATACTGTAAAATTTTGTGTTCAATTAGCTTGAGACAAAGATTTGGGTGACGTTCATAGCTGGACTACTTTTAGGAACTTCTTTCACAAGGTATCAACTCGAAAATCATGGTTGAGGTTCTTGTGGTACACATTTACAAGGGATCGAGTTTTTTTTCTTTTTTTTGTGGCGGAAAGTAATCTGACTCTCCAAAATGCATTGAAAAATATTTAGTGTTCCCATGCAAATATCATTGTATAGATGTAAGAGAAGAAATAGATGGAATAATATTGTATTTTGTAATGGTGACCGGAAGGGTTCATTTTATAGTTACAAGATGTACAAGCCCTGCAGCCCATGGGGGGCGTTACCCCCCAACCCCCGGGCCTCCGGGAATAGGCCCAACAATAGGCCTATACAATGACTCCAATAGTAAGAAGCGCCACGAACTGTTAAATTTTGTTCTCTAGTAGCTTGAAAAATTGGAAACTATAGTTTTAAATATCAACCACTATATTGGTCCCCCCTTTTCAAAAAAAAAATCGGTAAGACACATTTCTTTTTCTTTGATATATAGAATTGAATATGAGTTCTCATCCTACATCACTTAGTTTTAGAAGAAAAATTCCTCATGGGTTTAATAGCATGGACTTGTCACTTGTGGGCAGCTATTTAACAATTCTGCTATTGTTATATGAATCTCAAACAACTTTGCTGCAAAATCAAATATTGGTCATGACAATTATTGCATGTTTATCTTTTACTTGTTGAAGGCTTGTTTCATGTTTCGCATGGCTGCATATCATGTCATTCGTAGACAGCGGGTGATTATTGCTGTCACTAAGTCATAATTTAATAGGTTGATTTAAATTTATTCAACATTTCTCTATCAGGTAGAAGCATTTAAACAACTCTCAATCGAAAATTTATAAAACGCTGTATATATTAATACAATGAAGGCATTCATGATTAAATTAACTCCTAGGGCTAGTTTGGTAACTCTGGTTCAGAAAATGCTTCCTTCCAGTAATCCAAGAATCTGTGGAGGGAGAAATTTAGTTTGGAATATCCAGAGAATGAACACAGAAATGGAGGCATTCAAACACAATTTTTCTTGACAATGAACGTCAAACGAGCCCCTAGTTTTCCGCAATCACATCATCCACGCCTCTATTAAATTTTAATTATCATTTTATCTTGATTTATATATCCCATTTTAACTGTCATCATGATTAATGTTGCAGGAAAGTACCAACAAAGGGGTGGTCCTCCAACCCAACGGCCGGTGAGGGGCCGGATCTACGAGAAGCACCAGCCGTCTAGCTCCGCACCTTCAACGAAGAAGTCGAGGCCTATTGCGCCTATGATATCGCCGCCCAGCCCTTCTGCGAAGCCTCTCTCCAGCACCCCCGTCCACGATGCCGACGCTGAGTCAGAGCTCGCCTTCCTCTCCACCCGCTCCAAGTCCGAGATCGTTGACATGCTCCGCAAGCACACCTATCTTGACGAGCTTGCACAGTCCCGCCGCCTCACTTGCTCCTCCTCTGCCACCCCCTGCCACTACCACGTCAGCTATGACGGCGGAGTATCTACCCAATGTGACCAAAACTATCTCTACCATGGACACACTGTCGAAGAAGAAGACTCGGGGTTGGTTCCTCTCAATAATAATAATAAAATTTAAATATTTAGGGGGTGGGTTGAGTAAATTGAGGGGTGGAAATAAAAAGCCCCCTTTCACATTGGGTTTAATTGGGAGGGCATAATTGTAATTTCCCACATTGAGTTTAAGTCAGGTTAACCTTTGGTTAACCTAACTGACAGAAGGGTTGATTTGGATTTTGGTTATGTTTTCAGGGGGTTATTTAGATTTTTGAAGAATGCAGGGGGTTATCTGGATTTTCATATGTTTGTAGGGGGTTATAGGGATTTTTCCCTTATAATTAATATATACAATTCATTTTATATATATAAAAATTCTTTTCCTATCCATTATAACACTAATATCCATAAAGAAGAACTCACTGGTCCAAAAAAAGTTCAGTTTGGCTTAGGTTGATCAAATAACTTTGGATTGATTTATAATTTTAATCATTTGGTTCTATTATGATTCAGTTCAGTTTTCAAGTGGGATATAATTATAATTTAGTTCAATTTATATTTATAACAAACCAAATCTAAATTCTAAACTAGTCGAGAACAGCTTAGAACAGTTATCCAGACCATCTTAAACTACTATTGTATATCATTTTTTATACTCATCAACCAAACAATTGTTTTGGACTATTAAAAACTAGCTGATGTCGTGGTCCCCACAAAACCACAAAACTGACACAAAGCCATCACACTACAGGGGATTCAAACAAAAAAAAAAGGGGAAAATCCATATAACCCCCTGTAAACTGTCCGAAATACATATAACCCACTGAATTTTTGTGAAGTTCAAAAAAATTCCTTGAAAACACCTATGGAAATCGAAGTAGTCTCTTGCAGTGTTCTGAAATGCGATATGCGATTTGCGTGCGGGTAGGGTACCACACAGAGTATATGCGGCATGCAGGAGTATATGCGGTTGTGTAATTTTTTATTAATAAAAAATAATTATATAGTGTTGATATATAAACAAGAGATAGCAATGTAAATTTAAATAAATGTAATCATATTAAACCAAAATTTTAGACACAGCCACACAGGGGCATAGATGCAATTTCAGACAGATACAGGGGTATAAATGTAACTTTTAAGGGGTATAAATACAATTAACTTTTTCAAGGAGATATAAATACAAAATTTCCATTTATCCGTCTAAACCCGTGCGCCCGCTTAGGCGGCCGCATAGCCGCTTTTTCACCGTTTATGCGGGTTCTGTCCGCATATAGCTCGCTTATGGCCGAATCGGTTCGGTAGTGTTACCGAACCGCATAGGCGCCCGCATAGGCACCCGCACGGACCGCACACTCTCTCTTGAATTAAATTTTCGTTAATAGATTATGAATATTCTATGAATATTTTATCTGGTTAACTCTGACTAAAAACAAAGTATACCAAAAAGTTCCTATAATGTGTTTTTAGTCAGAGTTAATCAAATAAAATATTCGCATAATATTCCTCATAGTTGTTTAACTCAGGGTTATTTGGATTTATATAAGTTAAGGCTCTGTTCAGAAATGCGGTCCGTGCGGCCGCATATGCGGTTCGGTAAGCCTATCGAACCGCATAGGCTGATATGCGGGTATGCGGACAAGGCCCGCATATGCGGGGATATGCGGCATATGCGAGCGCATATGCGGGCACATAGGTTTAGAAAAAAATAGAATTTTGCATTTACACCTTCCTAAAAAAGTTAATTATATTTATATCCCTTAAAAAATTATATGTATACCCCTGTGTCCGTCTGAAATTGCATATATGCCCCTGTGTGGCCGTGTCTGAATTTTTAATGGTTTAATATGATTACATTTCTTCAAATTTACCTTGTTATCTCTTGTTTATAGATCAAGACTATATAATTATTTTTTTATTATTAAAAAATTACATAACCGCATATACTCCCGCATGCCGCAAATACTCTGAACGGTACCCTACCCGCACGCAAACCACATACCGCATTTCAGAACACTGAGTTAAGGACTCAATTTCAAAAAACAAGGGACCATTATCTAGATATGAATATTCTTGGGAACTTACATATAAAAAAACCCAAAAATATTACCTCCAAAAAAGCAAAAACAGACACACACACACACACACTTTATTCTCTCTTTCTTTCTCTCTCTCTCTCTACAAATAAAAACCCTAAAGCAGAAACCTCAACAAACGAACATCCAAGCCTTTCATCGGTCCCGACATTAAAGCATCCGCACTGATTGAGATTCACCAACGAACGATTCCGACCGTTCTCATTAGGGTTTCACGAAAACTGGAATGCTTTGGACCTGGTTTTATCATCCCCAATTCAACAGGTCCCGCGAAATCATAAGCCCTAGCTTGTGTTTCGACGAAGTGCATCGTTTGGCATTGTCAATTTAACAGGTACGCTTTCCCCATTGAGAATGAACTCTAATTTTGCCCACAATATCCTAATTTTTGTTTGGTTTGAATCCCTTGAAAAAAAAGTTGGTTTTTTTTTTGGGTCTCCTTCTGTGTTGCACTTTGGGTTCTTTGTTGGTTTGGTGTCTCTTATTGTTTTTTTTTTGTTATAATTGAAAATTTTGAATGGGCATTGTTACACAATCTTTTTAACAGGTCCACATTGTAGTCTCATATACCTCGTTAATTTTTTCTTTTTCGCTTGCTAAAATTGGGTCCATTCAATTCGAAATGGAGCGATATACATTTTTTTTTCATTATCAAAGTATATATATTTCATTAGACGAGATTTACTATTTTTATAAAATTAAAACATGTGTAGACTGTCCACAGGACTGCATTTGAGGCTGTACTTAACATTATCCTTTTTTTAATACATTTGATACTTTGAAAATGCTTGCTGAACATGTTTAAGACACTTTCTGGGAGATTAAATTGAATCACTGAATTTTAAAGTGTGGTCATGGGGCAGGATTCCATATTAAAAAGAAGGCAAAAGGACAAACAGACTTCAAATAGATTTCCCCATAAACCATGATGCTTATTAAGACTAATGAGCATAGGGCAATGTTACATAAATGGAAGCTTACTGATGCACAGGAAGCTTATCTGAAGCGCACCAAGTTAGACATGCTTGCCAGAATTCCTGATACAGTAATTGACAGACCATTCATCACCGCTCTACTTTCGTTTTTTGACAAAGAAAGGAATCTGTTTGTAATTGGTGATCGTAAGTTTTTCCCGTCGTTGGAAGATATGACTTATATATATGGGCTACCTGCTGATGGTGTTCCAGTCGTATGCGATGTCGATCACGGGGATGCCGAAAGACTCTGTCAAAAATATTTTGGAGACACAAAAGACCTTCTGTTACAAGGATCCTTTCATCTAGTTGAATTGAGGAAAAGGTTTGAAAATTTGGAAGAGTTTGCTCCGGAGAACACGGTTGAAATGCACACGCGTGCATACCTATTGTATTTGCTTGGATGCACGATTTTCTCGACGTCTGGGCTTAAGGTCTCATATAGGTATCTTTATCTTCTTGAGGATTTCGACAAAGCAGGTACATATGCCTGGGGAGCTGCTGCTTTAGCTTATTTGTTCAGGGAGCTTGCTGAATTCACAAGCGATATCCAGGTTAACAAAAAAAGATTTAAAAAGCCGAAGACTAATATTGGTGGCAGCCTGCTATTTTTACAAGTAAGTCATATATACTCTTATCATGTATATCTGAAACATATTAGTTTTATATTGAAAATGTTGGTTGAATATATTTTGCAGCTTTGGGCATATGAGCATTTTCCTATTGCAATACCGAATAGCGTGGTTTTTACGGGTAATGTGGAAATACCACTTTGTTTGGCTTGGCATGAAAAATGTGGCAAAGCCTTGAAGGATGTTCATCACAAACAAAGATTGGATGAGTGGGTCAAGAAAATAAGCGAGATGCGGGAGGATGAGGTTTGATTTACTCAAAAATTTTCCCCCTTCTTTTATTCTATTATATGATATAGACAGATTAACAACAATCATAATTCACAGTTCTTCAATGTTTAAAACAGATCATATATGAACCTTACAAGAATAGGGTGATAGTTGTGCCTGATCATCTCTGTTCATCCATTGCACTGGGAAGGGCCCAAACAGCTTTGATTTGTTTTGAGATTGTCGAACATCACCTACCAAATGAGTGCTACAAGCAATTTGGATATCAATACTCAGATCCACTGGCCAGAGGGTATGCAAATAAATGCAGAAGTACAACACAAGGGGTCCGGAAAAAGAGTTGGATGGACAAGTTTAAAGTCGAAATAGAAGATTGGGAGAGGAGATGGAGTAGTCTAATTCACTTGAACAATGGGGCATTTCCAGATGCATCGGGATTATGTCATGCAATGACAACTCAGCCTGAAGGTGAAGACTCTCATGCATCTCTCCAATTGGACACATCTCTTACTTTACAAGATCGTCAACTACCCGATCCTTCCACGAGTAATTACTGCGATCAAGTAAATGAGAAGAAGCGAAGTTCTAGTATCAACATTGGCAACGATGCGAACGATAGAACAAGGTCACGGAAACGGGTCAACAAGGCCATGAAATTCAACGGTGAGATTATATTATTGCTTAATTTGTATATGGTACTCTTGAACAAACTAAGCCTATCAATTATCCAAATATATCTACATTTGATCCGAATCCACATCTAAAATAAATTATGTCTCCAAAATATTTCGGAGTGGATATGGATATGACTATATTCGATCCAAAAGATATTCATATCTGATTCAAGGTTATATATTGCTAATGATTATATTAGTATACTTATATTTTATGATAAGTCTGAGCTGTTTGTTATTTTTACTATGTTTAACCATATAATGATTTATGTATATGCTTATAAATTTATGTTCTTAGAGGGGGTAATTGTTGTATTTTTATACATATTTTGGAAATTTCCATATCGGATAATCAGATATTTGAATCATATTTGCATCCATTTAGATGTTTCAGATATTTAGAATATTATCCGAATCTGAGTTCAAATCTGAATGTTTGAATTGGACACACATTTTTGAATATATGTCGAATATCAAATATGAATAATTTTTAGATACGGAGATGAATACATGCAGATCCGCTAAGTTGACAAGCTTTTAGAACAAACCATGATTTTGGCTTACTTGTGGGTACATTGCAGCCATCAGAGCATCTGAATCCTCCATGGAGACTTCCACCTCAACTGCAGCAGTAGAAAATGGGGTACCTGAATTAAATCTACAAAAGCAGCTTGTACTTACAACCGAACACGAATCCTCAATATGTGTTCAAAGCGGAGGCGGATTATCATGGGCCATACCTGCAAAGACAATAGCAACTTGTTCCGAGACTCTCAGAGGATCTGATTCATGGACGATATCCCTAATAAAGAAATGGACAGTTCTTTCTGCAAACACAGTCTTGAATGACTTCAAGAGCGAGCTCTCAAAACGCTCAATCGAAGACTGGCCGAGTTTCAGACCCGCCTCTGATGCTTTGCTTGCCTTTCTCAAGCACTTGGGGGTCTCCGATGAGGATCTCTCGTTGCGGTTGGATGAGTTGTTCTCACGAGTTGAAGCTCTAAAGCTGGCTGAGATTGAGCTGGGTCGTGGGGAAGAAAATGATGAGCAAATCAAGATCGGCGAGGAAGCTGTGACGATGGGAGAAGCGAATATCGATAACATTGACGAGGAATTGTTGAAACGGAATATCGAAGTTGATGGCATTCTAAGCCAGGTGATCCAGGCAAGAGATGCCATTTTGCAGTTTCAGCTGAAGGGTTAGTAAGCTTTTTGTCATTCTTGTTTATTATTATTATTATTATTATTTTCACCACAGTTGATTGTATCCTAATCATTTCGTTTAACCTTATTTGCAAAATTTTAAAGTGCTAATTCTTCTAATAAAAACTGACTGAACCAAAATGGGTTATTGAATGCTTCCTCCGTTCACCTTGCAAGACCACATTGTCAGATTTGAGAATGTCAGAATTTTGGCCCCTGCTTGCCTAAATTTATTGTATCTGGTGATACATGTGAAATTATTGTGATTCATTGGATTTTTTGTGTTTACATCAGTGGCATGTATGTATAGGAGTCATTACATTCAGTGGCATTGGTGTAATAGAGTATATTGTTATATATGTACCAGGACTAATCCCACCGTTGTTTTATAATAAAAAAATTATTTACAGGTTTCATATATTTTGATTTTTTAAAAGATGTACTCCAATTAATATTTTTATAAGTCCATACTTTTACCAAAAAAAAAATCAAATCAGAAATATATTCCAATGAATTTAATGTACTCATTTATATAAAAATAATAAATAATAAACTTTATCTAATAAGATATGAAAAAAGTCTGCAAGCGCCTACCAATTCTAGTAATTGAAAACTTTATTAAAAGCCAATCAAGTTTATTTAAATTTTTCTAAAAATATTTTTTCTCCATGAAAACTGATAGTATTGTATTCCCATGCTGACCCCTGACATCCACAGGCAGACTTAACTTTCTGAAAAGCAAAAAAAAAAAAAGGGGCCTTAGGCAGCTTATCAAAACAGCCATCAATAGTCATTTTGTTGCATACCTTGACAAAAAATGATATGTATAATATATAATGAATTGCATATCTTTTGGTTTTTTTTTACTAACCCATTTGTATACTAACCTAACTTAGTATAAACTATGCTAAGGGAAATTGGAGACCGCAGAAATAACTGAATGTATGAAATAGGGGTGAATAAGCCAAAATAACATGTTTGTTGGCAAGGAAGAGGTGAGATATACCTATAAATTGTTTGTTCCATATGATCTATGAAGATGACACATGTCAAATCAATTATTAGCACCTCTCATAAATCAGATAAGTTCACATATCAAATTATGTTTCACATTTTATAAATATTTATCTATATCTTATCTTATTCACTTTTTATACACAACTTATCCATGATCAATCAAATAATAAATTTTCATTATTACGTATTCAATGAGAACAATGAAAATCACAACCATACATAACATAACTTGTTCCACTAGCATAGTCATTCATACCGACAGAGTTATTTATCCCGAAATAGTTCACGTCGCTACCCAAAATGGAGGCTTCAAAATTTGCGAACAATATACATCATCAAGATTCATGCATCCATGCCACAGTACAACATCACATTCTGCACTGGAGAATACAACATGCCACAATACAAGATCACATTCTGAAACCATATTCACTGGAGAACCACTTTTATTGCACAGCATATATAGTTTTTTTTTTCATTACAAAAAAAAACTGATGAACAGCTGAACAGTAATGGAGGCAAAAAGAACAGAAAAGAATTAATTCAACGTCAAGGAATTGTAAAGATTTTTATCCCCAGAATTTGCTAAAAAGACGCAAAAAAATTGGGAACGAATCAACTGTGACTAATCCCTATATACAGTCTTTGGAAAAGAAAAACAAAAAGTTCAACCTGTATTATTTGAAGGGATTATTGCCATACCAGACTTCTCTGACTGATGTGTAGTGTTCAGTTGTGAGAACTGGTTACTACAGCAGAAGTTGCAAGGATCCAAGCATTTCTCAGACGAGCTCCAGTCATCGGGGACTGTCAGGAAATACTGTGACATGTAGGTTCTAAATCTCTTCTTGTACTCTTTCGGGGAAACAATGGTTGGCGTTACGTTCTTTGGAACGACAAGAGAACTCTTCACCCAGGTTTCGAGTTGTTTATCCCATGTGTACTGCCTCAGGTAATCGATGATTCCAAAGACGAGCTCGTGTCGCTGCTTATCCACTCCCAAAAGCAATGAATAATCCATGACATTGATCGACTGTGCGCGCGCACAAAAAAAAAAGAGCACAGAATATTCATTAGACATGTATGGCTCAATTTAATTCAATTTTCTAAAACGTGATTAAGCGAGCGCCAAGGTATAACCAACCTAGCCTGCCTAATCCAGGAGATCAAGTGGTTGTGGGCGGCTAGGCGGGGATTAAACAAAGTTTAATCTGATTAATTCATAAAAAGTGGTCGAATAGTCCTTCCTTAATCTCTGCCTAATTGATTGATCCTAAACAGTCACGACTGCCCAACTAACGCCTAGCGGTTTTTAGAATATTGATTTATATAGCATTACAAAATTAAAGGGCTTTGTTCACTCACAGTTAGAAACGCGGTATCGTTCCAGACAGCTCGTTGTAGTAAATGTTTTGTCTTTCCGTCAACATAGAAGGGAGAAGAACCCATGTCCTTGATGAAGTTCTCATCCAGAAAAACCGCTTTCGGGTCGTCCGAATCCGTAACAAAACGCGAATAAGTGGCACCTTTAAGATCATACTGTCGTGAGATATTTCGGCCAAATAAAACATTCTCCATCACAATCAGATCGATTTTCAGTTCTTTGCTGTTCTTGGATGGCCTGATAGTAACCTGTAATGAAAATCCAAGACTTTAGGTGTGTTTAGAAATGAGTTTGAAAAGTAGTTTTTCACTTCCAGCAGCTTTTGAAAACAACTCTCACTTTTGTCAGATTTCTGAAAAGCTGTTTTCTTATAACTAAAAGCATTATTTGCTTTTACCAAAAGCTGAGACCAGTGGGGGCATATGGAAAAGAGTTTGGATAAGTAGAAATCATGCAAAAACCCCTTTCCTAAAATGCTGGCTTAGAAATACACAAGTCAGAAATCAAATAATATAGTGGAGAATGATGCATTGTACCTGATATACTCCCAAAATTTTCGCAAGACATGTCTGGCTCCCCGACTTCAAAGAATGAGAGATGTATTTAAAGTAATCGGAGGCAAATTTAATAAAGGAATCAAGCTCAGTTCTTTTTATCTGCTTAATAATAAATCTATCATCCAACGTCTTTGCAAAGAAAGCTTTGCTCTTTCCACCCTGAGCATCCCACTTCTTACATCGGCTAAGAGAAGAGATATAAGAAATCTCTGATGGACAGCATTGCTTTCGAAGAGCATAGAATTGTTTTGCATGTATACAAACCACCGAATATCTACTCTTTACAGAAGATTTTTCTCCGACTTGAATTTCAGGATGCACAGATTCTGAGGATAGCCATGGATCCGAAAAGAAACTCTCAGAACCTGATGTAGACAACTCTTCAGATGACGCACTCGATGACAAACGCATTCCTTCTCCATCAAAAGAACTCATCGAAGACCAATAAGATGAAACCGTAGAACCTTCCGATGTCAAGCTTTGTGATTTCTCAAAAGTTTTTTCAGGTTCTCCTTTGCTTGTTGTACCCATTTCCTTTTCAACCAGATTATCAGAAGAATTATATTGCTCCTGAGATATGGCTAGAGCACAAGCAATAATGCTTGTAAATTCATCCTCATAAACAGATACAATGTCATCCGAACCAACCGGAAAGTGCAATCTAGCCCTTTCTTGTGTGACTAATTGATCCATAGGAGAGAGGTATAGTGGAGTATAACTATGAATGAATTCAAATTTCTGTGAGTGACCGCGATGGAGATCCTTCCTGTATGCCTTGCGAGTTTCTGAAAATGGTTTCCATATCCAGTCTTCAGCTTCTTGAGCTTTGGTACTCAATGAATATTCAGGTACAGTTACACCTGGGTGTTGTTCCTTGGACACGGTACTGGATGGCTCCCTCGAAGCTGATTCATTGGCTACTTCTTCAGGTTTCAACTCTGAGTCAGTAGACTGACCACTTGGTTCTTCTGAAGTTATTGGAATATCACGCACCATTTCAGTACTGTCAGAAATATCCTTTGGTTCTTCTGAAGTTATTGGAATGTCAGAGATACTTAGGCCGTAATCTTGATTATCCAAACTGCTCAAACCATGGTTTACAGTAACACTGGAAAAATTAACATCACCATCTTGTCCAGCAATAATCGATTTGAGCTCATCATTCGATGACCCAGATGAATTCCCTCCTTCAGAAATCTCCATATAGGAATCTCAGCACCCTCAGTGTTCAAGGAATTAGGAATTGCCGTGCTTGAATCTAGATTCAGATCTTCTGGGACATGATTAGAAACCCGGACGTGTCTACCAGCGTCATGGTCGGATGCCAACTCGGAGAGGTTTTTAATATATTGGTTTTCAATTGATTTGTTATCTTTGTAAGTGTCACCCATCTGTCGGCATGGCTGAGTTTCCTCCGTCGCAAATTCAGTGGTGTTATTTCTTGTAGTGTGCAAAAGATGATGCAGACGACGATCCCAAACATATAGCTCAAGAAGAAGTTCTTGGTTCAACCTATTCAAACCGAGAATCTCATAAACACTTCTTCCGACCGGTCCATTGTTATTAATAGCTTTCAGCAAGGATGCCTACATTGTTAGAGGATGACAGACAGATTTGGTATTATCAAATTCTAATTTAGAAAACAAATGTAGTTCTAAAAGGAGAGACTTTGTTAAAATAAAATGATCATTGTGGTGCCTTATGGCAAGGAGACTTTCTTGATGCAGAAAAGGATATGCAGACCTCAAATTCAGAATTTTCCTGTCTCAACATCTCCTCAACTTCAGATAACATCTCCTCAACTTCAGATAATTCTCTAATTGGACCCACAAGTGAGCCAGATGACTTAGACGCTATCTTCTGTAGTAAGTTTGCAACTTCGGAGAACAATCGTTCTCCTTTTTCTTGCACCTTGAAAAGGATTTTTAGAATGTCAGACAAAATAAACCAGGAATGAATAAAATTATGTAATGAGGATATATACATTTTTTGCTTCATTCCTGAGCCATTCCTGTCTGTTTGGATTATTGAACTCCACAATCAACGGTGGCATAGATGCCACATAGATATCAACAGAAGAGTATCTGAACATTGCAACCATAGAACCCAATCTGCTTGTTGACAAGAGATCAAGAAGACAGATATTAACTAAGAATATAAGAATAAAAAAAATATTCAAGTCATGTAAAGAGAGATGAAAAGGAGATGGTTACCCAAAAAATCTTAGACAATCCCTGTTAAGTGAATGCCCACATACTCTACTAGTTGGAGAGCGACTTGAAAAGCTAAGCTCCAAAAACTTCCCAAACGATAGACCACGTGCTTCAGTAGACATGACCACTCGCCTCGTGGGTTTGGGAGCTCCATTTTCAAGTAGACATTTTAAACATAGGGACCACATCCAGAGTTTCCCTTCGGCCTCACCTGGCAATACCTGTTTTCGTGGAAGCCGCTTCACTAGAACAGTAAGTTTCCCATTCCGATGGGTGTAACAGTAAGAATGAGATTCTGGTAGTTCATCGCAAGCAGAGCAACGATGTCTCTGAGATCAACAACATCAAACAAAAAAAACAAAAAAACTTCTATCAGTGCATACTCCGGTAATAGTCAAAGTGACCATTCAAAAAGTTTAAACATATCGGACTGCAAATTAAGCAACCTGATTCAGTAAATTATCATGTAAGAATCGCCCAAGTGACACATCAAAATTTCTGTAGAATTGAATGCGAGAAAGATGGCTCTGCTCACAAACAGCCCCACTTTTTTCATTCCGCCTAGACAGCAGAACCAAAATACCTTGTGGATCTAGAACACTTCCACTACTATCCACCTGTGGCATCTGGACTTCAGGATTACCATCAACAATATCAGATGCATGTTTCCTGAAATTGATCATGTTAGCTTTGTGTGAGGCATCCACTTCACCACCATTACAGGTCTTGTCACGAGGCGTCTCTTCACCATCACACATTTTCTGATTTGAAGGAGACAAAATGAAAGGAACACTGCTGTGAGCCTGTGACTATCTGGTTCAGTTTGATTGAAATTAAAGGAACTGAAAATGAAATGAATGAAAATCAGAAAGACAAATAGGGGATAGGTTACCTCATCAGAAAAAATTGGCAAAGATGACAATAACTGCCCAGGATGAATGAACTGTGTTGTTAGACTGTGAAGATTTTTTGAATGGGGAACATCATTGATGGTTAACAGCAAATCTTTTTTGTAAAGATCATTCTCATGAGAATCAACACCGTGATTAGAATTACTTTCTGACTTCAAATCAGACTGGATGCACATTCTTTCACAGGAACCACTTTCTCCAAGTCCATCAAATATGGGAATGTCTGAAGCGTGATCTGCAACTTTATCAGCTGAGAAACCTTCAAGACTAGATATACTAGAACTAGATCCAGCACCATGTCCATTGGAAACCACTTTTTTACCCCTTACAGAGTCATTCCCTTTAACAGTATGCAAGCCAGAAAAGTTTGCCCTTTGATCTATGAGATAAAAGGTTTGATGAATCAGATGATAAGCAGCAAAGACTGCATACTGCACCACACGTTTTACTTTCTTGAGTTCATCACTCGGAGCTCCCCTTAACAAAATCTGCAATAAGGAAGGAGAATTGGTCTATATGGCATTAGGTGTGATCGTATGAGAGATTATTGAAGAAAATACAGAAGAAAGTAAGTATTGTACATATCAAAAGCACAAATATACACATACAAGCTCACGTATATTACTAAAAATCAGATGATGTTGCAGTTCTAACCACAGGATCAGCAGATATTATGGCATATAAAATGAAATAGCACGTAATCCAGTGATTCTAGCCCATATTTTCTCAAGACCCCCATAAAATCGTTAAAAAAAAAAACTCATGATATGATGGAAAACAAGGAAGTGATTTTATATGGTTTTTTTTTTTAAAAGAACCACCAAATCTTATGAAACAGGGAAGATAAGTTATCTAAATGAGACAGCGTAAAAAATAAAAAATAACAAAAGAATGATTAACCCATTTGTCTATTCTGTGATAAAGTTTTCCGGACCCATTCATCACTAAATTCTTGCTCCCACAATATGTTTTTCCAAGTTCTTAAGCAACCCAAATGTACATCCCCATTAGTCTGTAGCTGGTCAGCATGGAAGACTAGAGTAAATCTAAAGTGGTCATCTTCAAATGTTTGTTTAATTTCAAATTTTCTCAGTTTCCAAATGGTACAGGGAACACCAGATTTCAGTCAGATTTTATGGTAGGTTTTCAAATTACAAGAGAAATTGTCTAATTCTGCAGCACTTAGTACTCCAGTTGGATATATATCAAATTGTAGACTAGGGTAACAATGATTTAGAAACTGATATAAATTAAATCACATTCCATTTTAACATATAAATGATAAAAGAAGAGATATTAAGGATCTTCTGTTTTTGATAGATGCAAAAAAAGGTCATTTAAAATGAAATAAGATGTTATACAGAATACATTGATGATAATGATTAACTTCTCTGAGGAACAACAAAAGGAACTTAATGATACACCAGGAATGGCAGAGAGAAGTTCACTAACTTTGCAGGTAATGAAAATAGGAAAATAAGACTAACCGTACAACCGAGAGGCCTGGGGCAACCATCAAAAAACATTAGTGTTTTACTAGGCTTCCTGCCACCTTCACTAGAGCTATTGTGTTCCTCCACATATTTTTCAATATAGAATGAATCAATTTGTTTCAGTTTCAAATTCATTGCAGCATCAGTAGAAGAAACAATCTGGGAGCCAGTACACTGTGCAAGTCTCTCTAAGCGTCCAAGTTTCATATCAAACACTAAAGTAATTCCTTTTGCAAGAAGCCACTCCTGTACATCTCTAGATACAGATTTCTCCACCAGAACCAGATTTGGATGGCAGATTTCAATAATATCAGTAATGGACTTCATATAATCATCCTGTGAAGAAGAGATGAGACTGAGCACACACACCATCACCCAGATGAGAAAACCAACAATTTTAGCTACCCATAAGCATACCTGCTTCATCGATTGGAATGATGATAGTTCATTTGCACGTTGTCCAAGGACCCCCAGAAACAGCAACAGTTTAGGATTCTTGTACTTGGTTGACATATGCTTGTGAGCAGCATTCTTTTTGAAAACTAAACCTTTGATAAGTTGGCTGCAAAGTCCAAGTGATGAAGAAGATGAGAAACAACACCTATTTCAAGAAACACATGGAGATTGGAGCTAAAATACCTTTGACTATGAGAACCAGATGCCACACATTTCACTTTCACATAGGCCGCAGGATCCATTGCTTTTCCCTCATTGGGCTTAATGATTTGTGCAGCCTCCCATGTCAAGGAGGCAATGATTTCTAACCAGCTCTCACTATTCTCCTCCGAAAACCTAATACCTTCTGACAAAAGAAACTTCTTGACGACATATTTGAAATCTTTCTTCATTAACCCCATAACCTTCTGACGCTCTTCTTTAACCCAAGATCTGCTTTGCTCTTCAGAGCTTAAAGACAATGGCTGACCCCACTTCACACCATCACTACACTCATCATCATCATCACAGTTAGCCACACTCTCCATGTCATCTTCTTTATTTTCTGGTTCTGGTGGCATCCAGATGACGGGATCTTTTTCGATATTGGAAGGTGGTGGAGTTTCTTCGTCTTCTTTATAGGATGCTAATGATTGATTAGTGCTTCCCAATGTATTTTCCGAATCATCTCCATCATTATTCGCAATTGGTATTGAACATGAAGTATCTTCCAATTGTGAGTGGGAACTTGACAGACTTAAATTGTTATTAACATCAGTTTGTTGTGTGTCAATGTCTGCCACTGTGACTCCTGATTCGCAATTTTCTTGACCAGTATCCAGATCTCCATCTCCATTTTCCCTGTAGCATCAAGGACATGTGAATGCATAGAGAAACACAAATTAAAAAAATATATATATATTTCAGTTTTCTTTAAGCAAAAGGGGATGAGAGATTCAATAACTGCATACCTGGTCATCATTTTAACATCAGCTGAAGTTTCTCCTGAAAACAGATGGCAAACGGCAGCTGGAACATTAATGAACTAAAGTCACATAATTACTCTAGAATGTATTGAAAAAACTTCACTTTACACGGTCAGACCATCTAGACATGGCAATAAAAAAAAACTATTTGCATATGTTAATTTAAACACAAGGTAAAGGACACAACACTAATTATAAGTCACATTGATACAATAAGTTGAGATATGAAAAGAAGTCACCAAAATCATCTTTTTTAGAGCTAAATTTTCATCTTTACTATAAACTTCAAGAAGTTCTGCATTTCTTCTGTACAATGCACCCAAAATACTTAAAGGATGACAATTCATATGCTAATCCTATATATCATGAAGAATTCATAATTTTCCTATATATAAAGTTCCCGAATAGGCAATTATGGAATCAACGAAAAATAGAACCATTACTATAATAAGGAATAGGAGTTACCAAGATTGAAAGCGAGATTGCCAAGATGTTCAGATTCTCCTCCGAGCAGACTTTACAGCGACAAAAAAAACTCTTCTCTACTTAATAGCCAAGCAACCAGTCTCTTCTCACACTCCTGACATAAGAATCGGCCACCGATCCAACAAATTTGTCAACACCACACCAACAAAACAAGACACATTGTATTCATCTGATCCTAAACAGCCCTTCTCGAACAGAAGGGACCGAGTTTTAAATTGAAACTATAAACATTCCTTGTTGAAATCCAAATTTAAAAAACCTATTCCCAAGAAAACCAGATTAAAAAATAAAACAAACATTAAGAATTTCAAAACCAAAAAAAAAGAAAGATTTTGGCTTGAAAAATTAAACCCAGTGACAAAAACCTTGATATTCAATCTGAAACTGGTGGAAGAACTTAAAAATCAATCCCACCAGAAAACCATACCAAAAAATAAATCCAAAAAGATTCAAAGCAAGAACCCAAGAAAATCAATTTGGTCAGCGCTTTTAAGACTTGAAACAAAACAGAACCACTAAATCTCAAACAAAATGCAAAAGAAGGAATTCTCAAGAACCAGAAACCAAATTAAAGTCGTATCTTAAAAATAAAATCCAACCTCACCAATCAAAATCAGATTTTCAAGAAAATCAAAGCCAGAAAACCAAATAATAATCAAAACCCAGTTGGCCAATCACAACCAAACCCCCACCAGATTCACCCACACATTCAAAATTTCAAATCACCCAAAAATCACAAACCCTCAAAAACCAAATCCAAAAGCAAAGACCCAATGAAGGAAAGAAACAAAAATCAACAGAAAAAACTCATCTTTACAGCACACGAACGCGGTTTCTGATATTTAATTAAAAAAAATACACACAATTCATTCGTACGCGAAGAATCCAAAGTTTCTAAAAGCAAAAGATATAGAGAGAGAGAGAGAGAGAGAGAGAGAGACTTACTTGCAAAGGCAAAATCAAGATCTCCTTTTGAAACGGCTCTCAAAAGGGTCTCCAAATCCGTTAGAAAATCCAAAGAAAAGCTTTTTATTCGAACTCGGAAATCCAAAAATATGAATTGAAATTTTTTTTTCTTTATAGAGACAGAGAGAGAGTTCCAGTGGAGCCCAAGAAGGTGAGTGCATTCACCGGTGGTGACGATAACAATACGTTGTACCGCCTATGAAAAAAAGATTGTCTTGCATTGTTTTAAAAACCGGTTAAAACTTCACATGCTTTGAATTTCGATTCAATTTACCCCTAAAAATTTTATGGTATAAAAATGTCGGTGAAAAATAGTCAACCCATGGATAAAGTGAATTTTTTTAATAACATGCAATGAGTTAATTAAATTGGTTGGTTTTTTTATACAAATTATGATTAATTACTTGTTAAAATATTAAATTTAATAAATAATTTTTTATATAATAAAAGAATGCAATGATGTTAAGTAAAAACTTAAAAATAATTAAAATTTAATTTGAAAATTACACAAAATTTTTTTGAAATATTTCATATCTTTTATAAATTTATCATTCATTAATATATATATTTATTGTGTATGATGATGTCGTGGTTAAATTTGGTTAACTCAATAGTTGAATCAGTGACCCATAAAAATTTATATTGCTATAAAATTAAGTAAAAGCTTAAATAATATTAAAATTTAAGACTTGATAATTATACCCAAAAAATTTACAATATTTTATATTTTTATAAATTTATTATACAACTATAGAAATTTATAACTTTATTTATTTATGTATGATAATGCCACAGTTCAAGTTTGTTAACTTAATAGTTCGTTTATTTTTTTTATTTAATGAAAATTTTGATTTTTAAAACATTGACCCTGTTTGGATCCACATCTAGGCAGATTCTACAATGGAAACATTAGACATGGATTCAAATAGGACAATGCTAAACGTTGTGTTTCTAATATTTTCTTCTTCTTTTTCAATAAGAGTGCAGCATTTCAAACTCTCTGGGATTAAACTCGAGGTCAATTTTTCAAAGGAAAACGTTAAACTCAATTAATTTTATCAATCAAAACTCAGATCACACATGATTTTATTTTAAAAAAAATATTAAACATTATCTAATGATGTATGCTTTAATAAAAAATGTATATCGATCAATTTCAAGTTGACTAGACCCAATTTTTTTTAGTAAGCGTAAGAAAATTCTTTTTAAAAAAAAGATATATAAAAATGTATTTTGGTTATATATAACAAAAAGAGTTTTTGGAGGGTGTAAAGTGAGTGAAATATAAGGGAGGGAGTAAAGAATGGGTTTAAGACATGAATGCAGACGTCATGGAGTGCAATGCAAGTTGGGACCGTATATATATACGGATACGGAGGATGTTTGGAGGGGTATTTATGTCATTTTGGGTGGGAGCGATGGAGACGGGAACAAAATCTAAAGACGGACGCCGGTGCCGTATGAAAGAGGAGACGTTGCTTTTTGTCGCCATCTGTGTAATCTTATTCAGTCATGATATCTGTACCTCAAAATATAAGTCTCACTCACAAAGCCCATTTGGTATCATCTTATTGATTGACATTAGTTCAGTCAGTACTGAACTGCACACCCTTTCAATTGAACTGCACAATGTATAAATTGAACCATACAATCAATTGTTGGGTATATATTTTACTCTCCTATTGAATCCAATCAGCTATTGAAGAAAATATGAAATTATAAGTATCATTAGTATTTAATAAGAGAGTAAAATATATACCCAACAATTGATTTTGCAGTTCGATTTATACATTGTGCATTCAATTGAAAGAGTGTGCAGTTCAGTACTGACTGAACTGACGGGATCCAGTCCTGACTGGATCCTGTCTCCTCTGCACGGCTTTTGGAAAACTCGGGTTTGGGACACTTTTTTATAAAAATCTATCTGCAGTTTTTTGCCCATTAATTTCAGTTTGAAAACGGATTTAAAAAAAACAGCTTTCTTCAAACCTAAAAGGCCCTTAGAGAGAGATGAGGTCTAAATTGAGATTCTAAGGCTGATTTTCTCTTTCAGATATAATGTATTGAAAATTTAATAGTAATATAATATATTATGATTGTGATTAATCATATAAAATATCAAATGTGGACCATACATAATACAAACATATATAATTTTATAATACATTTTTTGGATCAGATACATTGGATACGCTGGTATCCATATCCGCATTCCGAATATTCGAATATTAGATATTTGTGATTTTTTGGATACGGATATGGATCGGATCAGAGCGGTGTTTCACAGTCTTTATATTTTTTTAAGAAAATGTTAGACTCAATCATTTTAAAAGCTCAAAACGCATAACACATTTTTTTTTACAATTAATAGTAAACATCGTCTAAGTATGTACTATGATAAAAAGTGTAAGTCATTTCGAGTTGAATGAACCAATTTTTAATTAATGCAATTTTTTTTAATGAGATATGTATATCGTCCAATGATACATATACCTCACTAGATTTTTAATGGAGTATATGAGACTGCATTTTGAACTGTAAAATAAACTAAGTATAACAACGCCCATTTTTTCAGGCCTTGTTTTGATCACGTTGAGAGGGATTATGCAGCAGGAACTACACCAACGCCACCACGAATCTGAACAGAAATTCTGCGTCTATATTTGAACATTAAAAATCGCTTTTATATACCAAAATTTTTCGCATTTGAGAAGCTTGAAAATAACATTTCTTTACCTGTTGTGGTGCTAAGCGGACCCTTAGTTTTCACTCTCATATAATTTGCTGACATTATACACTTACATTAATGAGATATATACCTTATTTGAAAATTTTCAATTTTCCTATAAATGAATCCATACAATTTAGTTAAATACATATTTAATATTTTATAAAATATGTAAATCGTTAGATGAGGTATACTATTTAAAAATAAATAAAATGTGTGGGGGAGTAGAATTGGACCAGAAAAGGGAGTTGATGTAACATTATCCCTTATAAATACACTTAATTAATCTTTTTTTTTCATTCACTTTTGAAGACATCATGTTAATCGCTCGGTACATAAATTATATATACATATTTTTTTTTTACAAATGTATTTTTTAAAAATATTATTTTGTCAAGATACGTGATAAATTATTATTTTCACCCATCTATATTACTATATAAAAGTCCCTTAACACAAAAAACCGTCAAATGATCAATTTATCCCTACCAATCAATTTAATCCCATCACAATCCATTTCATCATTACATCCCTTTATTTAATGACAACCATTTTACTATTTTACCCCTTCAATTATATTCAATCTTATGATAATCTATATTACTATATAAAAGTCTCTCAACCAAAAAAATATGTCATTTGACAATTTTACCCCTACCAATCAATTCAATCTTATTACAATCCATTTACACCACTTTAATCATAACCATTTGACCATTTTACCCCTACAATTCTATTCAATTATATGAAAATCTATTCACATCATTTTAATTTCATTCATAATTTATTTCAATACATGCATTTCATCATATTTCCATTCCTACCACTTTAATCACAATCATCTTACTGTTTTACCCCTGCAATTCTATTCAATCTCATGAAAACATATTCATATTATTTTAATCTCATTCATAATTCATACATTTCATTATATAATAAAATCATATTAATAGTTACATAAATTATGTGTATTTAAATATTTTTATATATACTAACTAAAATTAGATTAATATATTTATTAATTCATAATTAAAACCGAATATCATAATATAATGAGAATAATGGGATGCTTATAAAATGAAATGATATTCAAAATATAATTCATTATTAGAAAATAAAAAGATATTCAAAATATAATTTATTGTTACCAACTAAAATTAGATTAATATATTTGTTAACTTATAATTAAAATCAGATATCATAATATTATCAGGATAAGGGGATGGTTTTAAAATGAAAGAGTATTCAAAATATAATTCACTGTTAGAATATACTTTGAATTATGTTTTAATTATGAAAATTATGTTATAACATATCTATGAATAAATTCATTTTTAAGTTTTTATTAACATTCTTTAAAACATACAATGCATGCATGGCCTACCTAAATTTTAAATAAACCTTATGCGTGGCCTTCCTATTCATATTGAAACACATGGCGTTAGTGTTTAATTGGTTCACACTTTTACACACAAATTTTTGTTATTATAATTTGTCAATGATTATTACTCCATTGTGAATTCAATTATTAATTACAATTTCAAATACCCGAAATTAAATCAATTCTTTATTATTTATTATTCACCAGGTCATTCAACTCTTCCCCTACCCATCTTGCAATATATAAATAAATCAATCATCCTCTACCCATATTGACCAACCCCATAAATGATTCAAAATCCATTCGTCTTCTATCTGTTCATATTCTTATGTACGTTTGTCAATAGTTCATCTTCACCTCTTCCACATTTCTCGTCTCATCTCCTCCTATGTCCCCTGATGTCGTGGAGCAGGAGGAGGCGAGTGACGACGCACCATCTCCGTTCCCTCTGCCGCTACTCCTGTCTCCAATTTTGTCGTGCACTCTATGATGATTTTTTTTTCTTTGTGGATCATTTTATTTATAAAATTTTGTTTTTTTTCTCTAGATTGATTGTGCGAGCGAGCATGAGACCCCTATTGGATCTTGTTGTGGCACAAGGATATTAGAGGTTGATTCATAAATGGTATAATTTATCTCTTCAATAAAAAAATTCTACATATTGGATTCTGTTTTGTAAACTATATCAATTGATTGAGTTTTTTCTTTTTGTGATTCTTTCAATTTTAGTGTTTAATGTCCCTGACTAAAAGGGAAAGAAAATCACATATGAAAGCATCATCAAAAACTTGTACAATGTAAGTGTTCATTTACTCATTATGTTATGTTAGCCACTGATTGTTTGTCAAAGAACTCCTGAATTTCAATTATATTGTTTATCTTCATTATAATTTGTGGATTGATTTTTTTGCTTAATTGTATATATATTTCATTCATTTGGTTAGATCACAAAAAAAGGTGGTTTCTTCTTCATTTACTTAAGGATCAAATTTACCATTGAGTTGGTGGTTTATCAGATACTATTTCGTTGGATAGAATTTGATGTTGAGTTGTTGGTTTATCAGATACCAAGAAGAAATGGTCACTACAGGGAAGGTGAAGGTTGGAGAGGTAATTTTTCGTGAATTACTTCTTTTTTTTAATTTAAATATTCTTTAAGGTACTAATGTGAGATGAAGATTAAATTGTGTGATAGTGATAATGGTAGAGATATATTTTTTTCTTTTTAATACTTTCATACTTTTTTATGCTATTTTATTCATCTTTTTAAGATTGTTAGCCTTGAGACTATAATTTTTTTTATTGTACACTTCTTTGTTGATGTGCTAATTTTTTTCTTGTTGTGTTAATTTGATTTTTTTTTCCTGGGGGGGGGGGGGGGAGTGGACCTCAATTTTGTTTTATAATTGTCAGCTGTAAACTTTTAATGGACCCTTTTCTTAGTATTTGAAAGTTAGATTCCTAGAGATATATACAAACATACTATTTTTGTACTTCTTTGTTGATGGCTAATTTTTATCTTGTTTTGCCGTTTTGATTTTTGGGTGGGGAGGGGGGTGAGTTTAGGGTTGTAGGGATTTTGATGGTTTTAATTTATATGGATCTCAATTTTTTAATGATCATCGGCTATAATTTATTGATTTTGCAACAAAAAAAAATAAAATACTCATACACAAACAAAAAATTTGACTATAAAAAAAGAAGACAAATTCAGATTTCAACTTCGTGTGAACAAGAAAATAAATATATACTCGGCTACAGAACTCCAAAATAGTTTAATAAAATCTCTCCTTTTCTCCAAGGTAAATCATTCCTCCACGAAAACACTCATTAAATTGGAATAAAAAAACTTTTCCAAATTAATTAATCAATTATTAATCAATTCCGAATAAAGGTCATTCGCAGTCACTAATCACACTGTCTTTTCATCTTCTTATTACAATTCATCCCCACATATAAAAGCAAATAATTTTAATTTGTTGGTTTGTGTATTCATATATTTTTGGTCTTCAATGCTGAGTTATTCTGTAATTTAAATGGAGTATATTATATATGATTAGTTTTTTATAAAAAATTAATTTTTTTAATTTTTTTATTTTTAGTAAGACATTGATCAATCACGGGATTTCTTCCTTCACAACTTCTAAGGCGAGGTGATGATCCAGTCCAAAGAGCAACAAATATAAAATACGTGAGAATGGCTTCACTCTCACCTTTATCCTTTTTTCAATTTCTATTATTCACTATTTTAATTCTATTTTTCTGAAGATTTATTTCAAATCACTAAATAAAATTGGGGTTTTAAATATCTTCAATGGAGTATTATCACAAAATTATAGTAACAAGTATTATTTTATTCCAATATGTAAGGTTTTAAATTCGAATAGGATTTGATTTCATAGAAGATTTTATTCATAGAATTTTTATGTTATAATTTGATTCCAATATTTTCTTAATCAAAATATATTATAATAAAGAATTCGGTAATTTCATAATAGTTTTAAATTTTTTTATAAATTGATTTTATCCATAAAATTTTAGGATATATATAAAAATTGGATGATATCTATTTAAATATATTTCATTTGTGTATTAGTCAGAAACTTTGATGTTAATTAGTAATGTCTTGAAATGGCTAAAATTTGACATGAATGTTAATAAAAAATATATATATTTATTCATGTGCATTTGCACATGGACAACACTAAAAATGTTATTTTTTTCTTCAGTTCACCATTTTTTTCTTTAGTTCCCCATTTTAAAAAAAAATTCACTGGCTCTCCCTTTTTTTCCTTTGTTACCCTTTTATTTACTTTGTTATCTTGAAAGTCAAAAAAAGAAATCTCATATAAGTATATTATTTTTTCCTTAATACATGCTTCTTCGTTTCTCTATTCTGGTTGGAAGTAGCATAGCTATGGAATTGATATTTATTCATACGTATTTTGCAATAGAATTTCATTCCTATATTCTGATATTTTTATGATCCAAATAGAGTACTATTTTTTTTTATACTAATAGTGAATTATATCTTCCAGTCCTTTCGTTTTATATTATGCCCTAACATGGGAATATTTAAGATATCTGAATTTAATTATAGATTAATAAATATATAAAAAATTTATCCAATTTAAATGAATTTGTCTATCCTATATTTTCCTTGAATTAGTTTTTCATGAAAAAAGAATATGTGGTCGTCTTCCTTTTTTTTTGAGTAATTTCAAAATAGGTTTTCATTTTTATATGAATTTATTATGATGGAATTCCATAGATTTTAGAATATATAAAAAAGATTTTATGATGTCCATTTATTAAAGTTTAGTTATTTTTTAATATGAATTTACCCGTCTTCTCAATTTAAAATTCATTTGCATGGTACTTAGAAACTTTGTGTTATTTATATCCAGAAATGGGCAAAAATTTAATTCCATAGATTTTAGGACATAAAATGGATATAATGGTATTTCAGAGATTTTAGGATATATATAATGGATATGATGGTATCTATTTAAGGCTTATTTAATTTTTAATATTATTTTATCAGTTTGATAAATTTTGTTTTTCATTTGCATAGTACTAAATTTTTTATGTTAATCATATTAAATATGGCAGATATTTTGAATTGTCAATAAAATTATGAAAAATGTTTGAATTTTATATTTATAATTGAATGTTAAATCCATTTTATTATTGATATTATCTAAATCACATAATAAACTTTGAGTTTCAATATTTCATTGAGGTAATTATTAAAAAATTATAGTAACAAAAAATTATGTCATTCTCATTTATAACGTTTAAAATTTGAATAGGATTTTATCTCATAGATTTTTTTAGGATATAACGAAATGTTATGAAATATATTTAAATTTTCAATAGATATTATTCAAAGATATTTTTTAACATATTTCAATTCTAATATTTTCATAATCAAAATAGAGTACAAAACATTTTCGTTATTAAAATAAATATGTTATCACTATATTACAGCTATTAAAATTTTAAATTCCAATATATAAGATTTAATATTTGAATAGGATTGTTTTTAATCTATTTAAATTATGAATATAAATTTTTCTTTCATTCTTTTGAATATGAATTTAAACCGATATTTTCCTTCTCAACATAGATTAAAAAAAACTACGTTTACAAGGTCATATCTTGGATATCACTGATTTTACCTAAGGACTCAAGTAAAATAGTAATGTTTCATACAAAGAACAAGGAATGCTCCATTCATGTATATAAATACTTATATTCCTTTGATTTTATAAGCATCCTCTTATCATTAGAATATTATGATTTCTGATTTTAATTATAAGTTAATAAATATATTAATCTAATTAAAGTTGGTATATATAAAAGTATTCATATACATATAATTTATATAAATTTATTTTAATGTATTATCATGCACTATGCTCCAAATCAATTACTTTTTTTTTCATAATCAAAGCAGAGTACAAAATATTTTAATAATTAAAATACATGTATTATCACGATATTACAATTATCAAAATTTTATATTCTAATATGTAAGGGTTAAAATTAGAATATGATTGGATTTCAATCTATTTAAAATATGAATAAGATTTTTTTCTTAGATTCTTTAGAATATCATTTTAGATAGGGATTTTCGTTACGAAAATAGAGTAAATTTTTTTTTCTTCTTATAGAGAGTTATCTCTTCAATATCATTGATTTTACAAACGGACCTAAGTAAAATGATAATGTTTCAAACAAAGAAGAATACTCTTTTCATGTATATAAATACTTATATTCGTTTGATCATCTTATCATGATAATATTATGATATCCAATTTTAATTGTAAATAAAATATTAATCTAATTAAAGTTGGTATATATAAAAATACTCAAATGCATATAATTTATTATAAATTTATTTTAATGTATTATCATGTTTCATTATCATGCACTATGCTTCAAATCAAATACTATTTTTTCATATTCAAAATAGAGTACAAAATATTTTAATAATTAAATATGAAATTGTTAAAAGAGTCTTTTTTGGTATAATTTTTAAAAATAGTCATCTCGCGTATATCTTATATTCAGAAGATTTATTTTAATGTATTTTTTCTTCATATAATTTATTTATAAATTTATTTCATCATATTTTTTTTCTATGTTTCACTTCTTTGTTTCGATTCTCTTATTATCTCTAATGGTGTAGTAGTCCTCCAGATGGATTCATTTTGACGTGAGATGGTCCCTTTGAACATCTCTCGCTAAGTTTTGAATTATTTGGTTTTCTTGAATTGATGAATTATGTATGAATATTGTATTCATTTGCTTAGATCATGTTTTTGGGCCTAATGTACTTATCAAGCGTGGTTTACTTTTTTGTTTTTTTTAAAAAAAACTTTTCAATATTTTTATCTTCGGTATATTAGCTTTATTGTAAAATCTCATGTGGAACAGTGTCTACTACCATATGTATTTTTTTTTGTATGTTTGGTATCAACCATTTTATCATTGATTGAGTAAACTATTTGTATTAAACTATTTGTATTTGCTATAAGAACTTTTAACATAAAGCTCTCAGTAGTTTCTTCTTAAATATGAGTCAAAATATATTAATTTGAGTTTCTATTTAAGTATATATTTCATTAGACAATCAAAATTATAATAACCTATTGGGTAATAACTATATAATAGCGGGTTTGGTATCTTCATAGAAGAAAAAAAAGACATTTTGGTAAATGGATGAATAAATAGACATTAGATTTCTTACATTTAGAGTCATATTTTGATTAAAATGTTATTGTAACTAAATTATTGACATGAATGTTACTAAAAAATATATTAGATTTTATTCATGTGCATTTGCACATACACAACAACTAGTATCATTTAAAAGGGTCTAAATTATGCATGAATACCCTTTTAAGAGGTATTTTAAAATATACATCAAAAGAGTATTTGTACATGATTTAACTATTTTGAGGGGTACTGACGGTGATAGAGTTTCAGGGGAGGTATTTGATAATATAATTTGTTTTAGGGATATATATGCAAAAGACCTTATGTTCTCCTATGGCATTAGATACTCTATTACGGAAAATATAAAAATACATGTACACAAATATGTATTTCATTTTTTTTAAGCATATGCTAGTTAGTCATCAACTACATTAGTATATAAAATTGTCTAATGCAATATATAGTTTATTATGTTAGTATATATTACATGATATAAAAAGAAAAAATATGTGCATTATTGAATTTTTTTAATAAAATATTTCATTAACCAGTATATACCAAAATATCAAAACGGATATAGTCCGCAAAAGTGCTTCAAAATACATTGAGCACAACAGTTTCTTATAAAAAATAAATAAATAATGGTTTCATGAATTAATTTCAGAAAATTATATAATCATCTTTTTAAAATCACAATTTAAAATATAAATTAGTAAGATTTCTTTCATTCTTTGTGGCATTTTTTTATAAATAATTTGGTTTAATAGGAGATAATAGTAGAGAAAAGTGAGAGCAATAATGATAAATTATAATGCGTAGACATAAACACTAATTAAGATATGTGGAATCTACACGAGACCGGTTCTTTGAACAAAGTCATGAGTATGTTCTTCAACAAAATGAGAATGAAAATAAATGTCAAATGGATCTAAGCCCCCGTTTGGAATGGGGATAGTTTTTATTCTAGGGTATAGATTTATCCAAGCATAAATGAGTATAAATAAGGATAAAGTGATTTTGTGTTTGGTTGTATTTTGAATTATTCTTATTGGTAAACGTAAGAATAAATGTTTTGTTGTTTGTGTAAAATGTGAATAAAGTATGGATAAGGATTTATAAAAGGTAAAAAAGTAATGATAGTTGATTTGACAGGTGATTTATAAGAGGTGATGACAGTTGATTTGACAGTGGGCCCACATATTCTTTAGGTGGAATAACCTGGGATAACTTTTATTCTAGGGGTTGATTGGAATCCCTATACCATTTTATCAAGGTTTATTCTGGCATAATTTATCTGGGGTTATCCGGGGTAAACAAACACCCCCAAATACTTATCCGGGGTTATCCGAGGGGTTATACTCGTTCCAAACGGGGCATAAGAGTCTATGGGTTTTAATTAAAAATATATATATTATAGGATTATGTGGTTCTCGTTTTTTAGGAGACTTTTCCTCATATTCAATTCAACATGATAATTATAGGTATATGTCTCCATAAGGATAAAGGGATAACATTGGGGGAAAAGGTATATCTAAAGGGAAAAAAAAAGGTATATCTATAACGGGCTGTTTGGGTAGCAGAATTAGGATGGAATAGGGGTAGAATAGGGTAGGAATAGGTAAAATAGGTGTTTGGCTAGGCGGAATAAGGGGGTATAGCTATGCGGAATAAGGAGAGAATAAGCTGGTATTTGTATTCCAAGTCCACCCATGGAATTGTGTTATTCCTCCACTGGAATAAGAAAATCCACCTATCAAATCACATATCATCACATCAAATCACCTGTCATCACCTCTTATACATCAATGGAGCCCACATGTCAAATCAACTTTTTACACCTTATTCACATCTTATTCTTTATCAACCAAACACCCCAACCTTTATTATTACGTTTTCCAATGAGAATAACAAAAAACACAACCAAACACAAAATCTCTTATTCCATTGATAAAGTCAACAATTCCTGGAATAGGTATAAACCCCAGAATAGCTTATGCCTCTATCCAAACGGGCCCTAAGAGTCACACATTCAACATAATTTATGACAAAATTTGACTATAGAACAATTCCCTAGTGAAAATTTAAAATGCATGCAAACTTAATCTTGATTTTTTTCTTATTTTAATGTAATTAATAGGATGATATATATCTAGTTTAGTTACATTAAGAATTCTTTTTATGAAGTCAAAGCATAATTAAATTAGTTGTATTATCTTGTAGGTCATATCATGAGTAAGCTAATTTAATCCAAATCTTTCACTATACTTAATTGTTGTTGATTATCATTGACTAAAACAATAAGACTAATAGTTAATGGTTGTTGATGACCATTTTTATTTTTGGTAAGGAGGGTTGTTGATGACCACTGACTACAAAATGAGACCAATAGAAACAAATGGGAAAGGAATGATTAAAAAACTCAATCCTGTTTGTAGCCTCATTTACAGTCCAGAGAGAATTCTCTAATCAACTATACACTTCACTAATGAAGTATATGTTGTCTTGGAACAATATATACTTCACAATCTACACTAATATAATATATTCTCGATTAAAATTGTTTCATTTTTCAAAAAATAAAACTATGTGCGTATTTATCTAGATATATATACTTCACTTGTGAAAATAATATCTACTTCATTGGCGAGTAAATATTTTTAAAATGTTCAAAACAGTTAGAGATTGCAAACGGGGTTGGACATATCCATTTTAAAAAAAATATATTTCAAGTTATATATTCACATGCAAATACTAGATTTTTGGAGGGCCTATCCACACCTCTCTCCTAACAAAAAAAAATCAGATAATGCTTGATTACGAAGTTTGATGTAAGTTATACAAAATAATTAAATAAATAAATTGACTTTCCGTTATAACAGTTGAAAGGGAGCCATCTGGAAAAAGTTTCAATGAAGTCAGACAAAATTAAGAATATTCTAAATAGATCCTCCTTTCACATCCAAAAGAGGATATTTTCCATGCATGTTGTCTAAAGTTGTCTAAAGTTGTGGTGTTATGTCATTAATATTTGAGAGAAGTTAGAATTTTTTTCTTCTTTAAAAATACAACTGCCACTGAATGTTATTTTCGGAGATTTTCTCTCTCCCGTATTGTTACACAGTTTTTATTTCATCCATAATTCTAATTTTATATACGTTGATAGAAAATTATCATAGCAAATATTCACTTTAACCAGATATATGTTTTAATAAAAAAAATTTATATTTTTTATAAATGTATCTATGCAATTCATTATAATATGTGTTTCATTTATTTTATAAAAATATATATCTCATTAGACGATGTATGCTATTTTTAAAAATTCAAAGCATGTAGACTTGAAGGTTGAAAAATGAACTTGATATAACATTATCCTTTTCAACTTTATAGTCAATCCAATTCAATTGGTGTATTGTTGATGAAATATGGATAAGAATTCCCAGCCAGTCAAAAGAAGGAAATCTATATGGTTTGTGAATATGGGATAACAATCCACTTCAGATTAATGTATGCGATTTTTATTTCATTCAGAATAATTGATGTTTAAAGATAAAGGATGAAGTGAGTCAATTATAGTGTTGTTTGGTAAGAGAATGAGTGGCCTTAAAATAAATTTTATATTTGTTACTAAAAAGAATTTAAAATACAGATAATTGTCCCTAATTAAAATTTGAATATTTTTGTTTCATGTGAATATTAAATAACTTCTACGATTATCCCCTTTTTTTTTATTTTGATAAACATGATAAAATCAATAAAATTTTAATCTGCTAAAATAAAAGGCCATGAAGTTATTACTCGCATAATAATTTTTAACACTTTGTTAATGAAATCATGTAATTTTTTTTGTTTCACAAGTATATATACAATTGTTTATCGATATGCATTTATATTTTCTATAAAAAAAACACATATTTCATTATATGAAATATGATTTTTTAAACAAAACATGTGAAGATTGCATGTAGTATCTCTGACATTATCCTTATTACCTGTAAATCTAAAGCAAAAACAAGAATACATGTATTCTTTGCCTACAGACAAAGTCACCAGTGATGTGTTTGGTGGGTCCTACACAGATGTGAACAACAATTCAATATCAAGCCAGGAAGAAATTAAATTATTTTTTTGATGGCTCCCCCTGATCTACTATTTTTCCATTTTTTATTATTTAATTGTTTTTTTGGTTGAGTTGGAGGGGTGGGTGGAAAAATTAGTTGTATGTGTTGCTTCACATGTTGACATTTCTTCAGGATTAGTTTGTCATAAATGGAAGCTTGAAAATCAGTCAATAAAAAAAATTTATAATAAAAAAACACACACAATCTAGACTCCAGAGGTGGTACATGCATGCACAGCATAATATGTAATTAATTCTGTAGTTTTCATTAAAAGCAAATGTTAGGAACATTTTTCTACAAATAGTAATATGTTTTGAAATTTTTTTGCATATATTTATTTAATGAAGTATACACATTCACAAAAAAATAAGCATATATTTGAATAAATTGAGTGCATAATCTTAGGAAAAATTATCCAAACTCAAGGATTAGGTATAGATCCAATTTGGGAGGTAGACTTTCCAGAAGTTGCTTTCAACATCTATTGTTAAATCTATTACTATTTAAGAAAAAAAAACAAAAAAAGGAATACATTTGGCATAACATTTGGATAAAATCACAGCATTAACAAAATCTGATTTCCAAATGTGGATTTAAACTAGATTTGTTTGTTTCTCCACTAACAAACTTGGCAGATTGTGAGATTTATGTGAGATTAAAAATGTGTGGGTGGGCCACAAAGATGAAAATGTGGTTTTCGTTCATTTTACAGTACAAAACGCAGTCCGTCGATATTTTTATGTTTTTTGAAAATTATATATTTTATCTAATAAGATATTACTTTTATAAAAAAAATGAATACTTCAACAAATAGTATCATTTTTAAAAAATGTGAAAAGCATCCAACAAGATATATATATCTCGTTACAGTGAGTGGGGACGGCTAACGAGATATATAGAATTGTATTTAAAACTGTAAAAAATACTGAATATAACAATGTTTTACAAGAAAAAAGAGTGTATACATCATTCTTTTATAAAAGAATGCTTCTTTATATATGTATATACTTCAAAAAAAAATCATTTGCTGACTCCAAATGTGGGTCAGCAAATATATGTAATCATCAGCCCTCCTACTTCTTAAGGTCATTTAAAATATACTAATTCAGATTAGTTTCCTTACTGCACAAGGTTTTGCTCTTGAAAAAATGAATGATTAGATCTGCACAATGTTTCAAATGACTTTAAGCAACTAAGATAGTGTTTAAAAATGAGTTTGGATAGTTGTTGGGAGATTTTATTTGTGCAAAAATTATATTTAATCCAAACTCGTTTATAAACATCCATAACAATCCCATCTTTTCTGTGGCTTATGTGCCTCTGAGCCAGAAACAGTGACGCATCTTTTCTGTGTTTGTCGATTGCAAAACAGTTCTGGAGGGTGGTGGAGGGACTTACCGAGCTTCAAGTAAATTTTGACACGCTGGAAGAGATGTGGCTAGCGGGCAAAAGGCTGAAGCATAGGGGTGATCGTAGTGCCTCAACAAAGATATCGCAGTCCCTAATTGCTGCCGGCGCATGGACTATATGGCTTACAAGAAATCACGCTATTTTCAGAGGAACGCGAGTGTACATCGAGAACATGGAGGCAATGGTGCGGTGGTTCATTGTGGACTGGGGGCGGTTTTTATCTGGGGCCAATTCAGTCCTCGTTGGGGGCCGGTTGGAGATAACCGGGTAGTGGGTCTTTCAGTTAGCTGCGCAGGTGATGGTAATCCCTCGCCTACTCCATCTGCCAGACTCGGACTGCGACTAGGGAGGACATCAGCAGCGTGGTTTTGGTGTTTTCTATGTTGCATTCCATATGTTTTGCATGCTTGTAATTTTATATTTAGGCTCTATTCCCCTCATCTTCCCTTCGGACTTGTGTTCTGATGGTTTTTCTTTCATAATACAAAGTCTATCTTCGCTCAAAAACAATCCCATCTTTTGAAGAAATCTGGTTATAAAAACTAATTTCAAAAACTGTTTTAATGGAAAAGATCTCACAAATCTGGTTATAAAGAAAAGTATCAAGTAACATTGAAAGGGCACCACAAAGAGCAATTTTATTCAATAACTGCCTCCCAGAATCTAATCTGCATTGTACATGCCTTGATAAATACATTGTATATTGATACAACATAGTATTGCACACAAACACAGTGTAACAAAATTGTGAAAAAAGAAAAATAAAAAAGGGAATTTAAATTTAGAACCCGGAAAAATAAACTCATCCCATCAATTGTTTAGAATGAATCAGAATGATATAGCACAACAACAAGTAGAGGCTCACCATGCTTTATGCATTTTTCGTCATGATTTCCCGCATAAGTTGCTCTGGAGCTGCACCAGAGAAAGTCAGACACAATTCAGGATTTTAATGTGATTCTGTTTGAAACCAATTGCAAAACTGACTTATCTGAAAATTGATTTTCAGATAATCGGCTCCAAATGTTAAAAAAAACTTGCTTTTGGTTTCAGATTTTGATTTTTATGTGTTTCTTTTTTGTAGATAAATGCTGGGACTTGAAATCATGCCCTTTGGTTGTGTGTTAAAAGTATTTTTTTATGAAAAAGACTGTTGAGAGCAGCTTTTGTAGAAAAGCTAGTTCTGAAAATGGGTTCCAAACAGGGCGTAAAAACAAGAATTTCATATCTTGTAAGTTCTTTTACCTGGCAAGCCGGTGAACAACTCGAATTGTCTCATCGCCTGCCTTATGAACATCTCCAATCCACTGACGACAGCTGCACCAGACTCTTCTGCTTCGAGCAGGAGCTTTGTCATTCTTGGGTTGTAAACAGCATCAAAGACCAGAGAGTAGAATCTAAGCGCTTGCTGTTGATATGGAAAGACAAAAAAAACACACATCGATTAATAGATGGATCTATAAAACTTATGATTTTATGAACTGAGAGTAATATTCACAACTTTTATAAGATAATGAGCTAAGTTACGTTGAAAAGAAAAATTCATGTTAGCGGGAACTCTAAGTTCCACATTCCTACTTTTCATCCTTCATGTCCAGGAGCCTCTCAAAGTTTAACCTATCTTGTGGCTTAGGTAGTTACGTATCAAAACAAGTTGTTGAGCTATAGAGCAAAGTGGACTTCCAACAACTCCACTCTTTGCGTCATGTACAGAGTGGGAGGGGGCTGCGGAACATCTATTTTACCACTGCCTGGAGGTGCAGCGCATTTGGGGCTTGATCAGAGTCGCTACCAGGGTTCCAGTGAATTTCATGTATCATGATAGGGTGTGGGAAACATGGAAGAATCTAAGGAAGAGGGGTGATAGAAGCGTGAAAAAAAAATTTATCACTATCCTTCCTGGAGTGACCTGGGCGATATGGTAACACGAATCAAATCATTTTAAGGGAGCAACATTGTGCGTAGAGAATACTTGGGAGGCGGTCCACTATTTTATTAAGGATTGGGGTTGGTTTTCTGTGGGTGCATGTAGTGTCTTTTTCTTTTCTTTTTTCTTGTGTGTGTGTGTGTGTGTGTTTGGGGGGGGGGGGGGGGGGGGGGGTAAGGTTGAATTCATCATTCAGGAATGGTGAATTGTGGTGTTCAGGCACTGTACCCGAGGCTCCTGCAGATAACTCTTCTACTGGGGGCCTTGACTTGACTTTGCTGTTGTTTTTCCTTGTTTTGTATTGGGGATTTTCTTCATGAATACAATGGAGGTAGAGTGCCTACATTCTCTTCAAACAGAAAATTTAAAAATGAAAAAAAAAAACCTCATTCCACATTTCCACCCTGAGATTTTATGCAGGTGATCACCTCTCAGCTAGCTAGGTGCAACCCCTTTCTTCCATCCTGTCTTCAGAACCATAGCAATCTCCTTCTGCGGATCTATTTTTTGTCCAGAACAGTTTAGGGATGGAGAAGGCGAGGAGGAAGAAAATAGGAATGATGGTTGCGACACCCATCAAAATCGAAATTATATGGCTTGGACCCGTAGCTCAATAGTTGACAACAGATTTGCAACCATGAGATCATGGGTTCAAGACTTCAAGTCCTAGATCATACCTAAAAAAAATCAAAATTACAAGTCTTCCTCTACACTTGGAACTTTATCTTGCCACACCAGAAAAGAGGTAATTAGGACAGGCTTCAAATTTTAGAATCCCTCGTCTCCGAAGTTTGAGGGGCATCATTTACTTAATATGATGGTTCATATACACTTACCAAAAGTTTATACTACTTCGAATATAAAATTCATGGGAAAGCTCACAATATGAAAAAAGAGCAAAATTGCCAATTTCAAGCATCCTATGCACTTTAAATGAGAAGAATGGGCCACCTAAGCTAATGCATGGATGAACCTTGAAAAAAGGTATTAGAAGACGAACCTTCGGTATTGGACTTTCATCAACTTTGGGATGCATTCCTATAGAAGTTGTGTTAGCAAGTATCATCCCTCCTCCGGATGAAAGTTTTCCAACTCAGAAAGAGATAATGCATCTCCTCCAACCCATCGGGCAAGCTCTCTAGCACGATCTTCACAAGACAAAACATAGATCAAGATCCAAATAAAAAAAACAACAAAATATAAACATCAATCTAAAGGCTAGAATATAAGTTTGATATGGAATTAATAGCCAATGAACTCGTGAGAGAAATATGTAGAGGACATAAAAGCAACAAACTTCAAGTAGTGCACAATAACATATTATCTCCCAGGAAAACCCCCCATGAAATATTTGACTGTCATGTTTTAAAGCAAATAAGACCAAGGACAGCAAGTGGCACCTACAGAAATACACAATTCTGTTTAAACATGAAAAAATGACATTTAAGATACAGATAGTATATATACCTACAGTACGATTGGCAATCACAACTTTTGCTCCCTTTTGTTTGGCGCCATAAGCAAGCGCTTTACCAGCTCCCCCAGCACCAATAACAACAAACAGTTTACCAGCTAATGGTGAACCTGTTCCATCCTTCATGGCATTATGTGAGGAAACTGCATATGAGAGAAACAAGAAGAGTTTTAACTCTGAAGGTTACTCAAGCAGTTTAAAATTGTTAGAAAATATTGGTGCTTGATCATCATTCTGATAAATATGCAAACAAGGCTTTGCAGAGAAAACTATAGTTAAGCCACCTTTTATTCCATCCTCGATAGCAGAAATAGCTCCGACATAGTCAGTGTTGTAACCTATTAGTTTCCCATCACTTGGCCTCCTGATAATTGTATTTACTGCCCCTATAGACTGGAAAGATATGAATAGGGATAAAAGGTCAGTTGCCCAGGGAGAAATTGCTTGGACTCTTGAAGATGACAGAATCCAACTACTCACTAATCAGAGGTTGGATATCAAAGCCCAAAATATCTTATAATTGTCAATGTTGGAAATATGATCAGCTACCTTAGCAATTGGGTCAACCTCATCACAAATTTTGAGTGCAGCTTCCTTGTGAGGAATTGTGCAACTGCATATCAAATCAAACAACACACTTAGTTGTGTCCACACACACAATACACAGAATTCCCAGTAACTACAGAGCAAGTAAAAATCAGTAGCCATAAAAATCTAGGGGACAATTTTGAAAGCCGATTGTTGTCCCTATTAGCTCAATTCTAAAATTGCAGGCAGTATGGAAAAACAGGGACAAACATGTGAAATTATATATTGATTTGTATCTGAATACAGTTTGAAACTCATTTGAATCAGTTGAAAGTCACATACAAGAAAGTGAAGCCGAAAATGAGTTGATATGTGAAAGATTGTGCAGTCTGTGTGACTCAAGCAAGCATCTAAAAAATGACATGGCAATACATAGCCACAAATTTATAAAATTCCACATGAGAAAGGTATTGGAAGAACCAATTTTGAAAAGGTTGCTGTAATTTATAAAGAGATCTGTAAAACAAGGCAAGAATACAGTAGATTTCTCTCAAAAAAGAATACAGTAGATAATTCAAAAGATAATCATAAAAAGCTGTAAAGCAATTAATTATATTGTAGATAAAGATTGAACCTGAAACCAGCAAAGTCTGGTGATGAATAGACATTGAAAAAGTCGGCAAGGTTATCCACCAAAAGAGGTACATATACTGCATTAAAACCAACTGATCTAAAGGCTGCATTGTGCAAAATTGGTCCTTTGCTGTGGCCAACGGGCTTCCCAATAATTCCAAACACTTTGGTGTCAGGTCCTATCTGCCTGATATTGTAAACGTTCAATAAGTCTGAGATTGATGGTTGTCCAGGAGCTGATTCTTTTCCAGATTCAAGTGTGCCAAAGGTGAGATATCCACCAAACTTAGAACAAAGTAACCGACAGATCAGGCCTCTCTCCTTCATGACCAATCCAATAATAGGGACCTGAATTTCCAATTCACCACTCGTTTACAAGGGATTTTGCAAGGCTCAGGCTAAATTTTACAAGAAAAGGATAAAGAAGCTGAAATAAATCAAAGAATCTCGAAAATATATAAAAATCAATAAAAAAAAAAGCAAATCCCAAGATATCATTACAACAGACAAAAATGACAAAAACTATATGCTGTTTCATAATAATGTAAGCAACATATCCCACAAGATTTATGAACTACAGAACCAATTCTGTAACCATTACCAACAAGAGATGGGGAGAAACTAGCCAAGAAATTAATTTAAGATTTTTCTAATAGAGAAAATCATGGGGATGAGGGCATTGTGAGAATTCGTTGATCTTTTTCTATTTGTAAAAGCAAGAAACTTTTAAATGTCTTGGGGTGGGTTAATCGTGCGTCACATTTTTGTAACTGTGAACACTCATGAACAGTGGCAATCAGTAGGTTTTATCTTCCCCGAGAACTATGAATACTTCAGTGATTCTGCTCATACAAATTGATCTTCTGGATGTCATACTAAGAGAGTACACTAAACAATCATTTACATATAATGTCTTAACAAAAATGTATCTAACTTTTGCAATCATGTTACTGAAACTTTAGGAATAATTTCTATTTTACATTGCCTAAGTCCTCAGAATTGAATAGGTCTACATGTCCTACTTATTGTGAAGAATAAAATTTACAACTTACTTGGCAATGCACAATTATTTGAAACATGCGTGCAACATCCGAGATGTCCAAGGCAGTTGTTGCGATTTTCACTATATCTGCTCCGGTAGCTTGTATCCTTGCCACAAGGTTGCCAAGATCTTCAAGGGATGGCGTGCTTTGATAGTTGTGAGATGAAACAATTATTTTGCACTTTTCAGGCTTCTTATTAGAGATAGATGCGAAAAATTTGTCGGCAACCTTTAAACAGGAAACAAGACAAAGTCTCATATGACGAAGATTGAGCAAAAACAAAATAACTTGAGTTACTTATATCCAACAAGGAAAGAGAACATGTCATTTGGAAAAAAATAGTTATCTTAAATGTCTCAAATTGGCTAAAGCGCTTTGATTTTCAGATGAACATAGTTGCAGGAAATTTCTAATTTCCTATCTGCTGCACTCCCTTGTAAATCCCTCATTGTGAGTTCTAAAAGCATTGTCTCTGTTTCCTGTTCATGCAGCCCATGATGATTTGCACAACTAAGAATTAAGCAAAAGTACCACATGTCACCAAGTGGGGTAGAGTTGTAGACAATAGCTTTTAACATGCCAAAGGAAACAACTACACCACATTGAATTGGTAGCCAAACCACTTCTCAAGGGTTTATTATATATCAAGAAACAACAGTGAAGCTGAGATTCATGCATATTTATGCTCCTATTGTATGATTCTCATTTCTTCATAGAAATTTTCACACCCAGTTCAAATATTAGGTTCTCATCAGTGATTGGCCTTAGTAATGTCAAAATGGCTCCTTAAAAACTCACTCAAGTTTGAAAGTGGCCTGCTTAAGCAGTCAAGAGAAAATGGATCACTGTTCATGTAAGGTTCTCATCAGTAGTTGACCTATGTCTCTGTTTCAGCTCGCTGGGGGGAACATAGATAGAAGAATTCTTTTAGCTGGAGCTGAACGAGGAAGCAAGAAGATGTGTGGGAAAAAAATCATGGAGGCTGGGAGTTCTGGACTCGAACCAATAAAGCTTTTATCTGAAAATGGCTGTGGAGACTCAATTCTGACTCAGAGGCCCTATGGGCAAGAGTGGTTACTGGTTACTGCTCAGTATTACGGATGGTGCAAGGTTGAGATGGTCCAGAAGATCACAGACAACCTTTCATCTTTTTGGAAAGGTGTGTACAAACAGAGTGGTTTCATGACAGGGAGATTCACTTCGAGGTGGAAATGGGAGGGAATGTTAAATTCTATGTATGCAGATGGCACAATGGAGTGCTGGCTGAGGTGTTTTAGAATCTGCTTTATGTGGCGCTAAATAAAAATGAGAATGCTGCAGAGGTATTCCACAGATCTGGGAAGGGAAGGGGCAGTTTCCAAGGCTGAAGGAAGGAAATATCAGAGAAGATGTTGGACTTCCAAATAACTCCTCCACCAGCTATCTGCATCAAATATGTTAAAAGAAACTTTTTTCGGGTGAAATAAAAGGAGATTTTGAATGAAAACAAGGAAACAAATAAGCTGCAAATAGAAGTAAATACAAGGAGATTTTAGTGGCTACTACAAAAGTTCAGACCTTCATGTGGTTTGTCCTTCTAAGAAAGTTTCCGGATGAGAATAAAAGTGTGTGTTGGATGGTGTAGAAAAGTTTATCGACCACCTTCCAACTCAAAGCCTTTCAGACAAAAGTTGTGGGGCAGGTTGGGTTTATATTAGGGAATGAAGTTTTTTTTTCAATTTGTTCAATATACATGGAATTTTTTCCATCATTTCAACAAGAAATGGAATATATTCGCGGAAAAGATTAGGAACATTATACCGCACGGAGTGTGTTGGAGCATATGGTTTTACAGAAGAAAAGGTATTCCATGGGAAGAGAGTTTATTTGAAAAACACATGGGATTGGTTTCTTGGATGCCTTAGGGCTCCTAGGTTCACATTGCCGAAATATTATTTCTATTTATAAGCTGGGAAGGGTTTTTTGTGGTGAGAAGGATTGGGTGATCTACCATTCTTTTTTTCTTCTGGTTTTTGCTTTCTATGTATTTGAATTTTCGAAGGCTCCTTGTCTCCCTTTTATTTCCAAGGTTTGGCTGTTTTGACCCTTCTGCTCTTGCTGAATGTATGATCTTATTCTCTTAATAGAATGTATGTGATGCACTCCCACTCTTCGTCAAAAAAAAAAGGAAAAAAAAGTGAGAAATGGCTGCCCAGGTCTGTAAAAGCTTGTTTAATGGCACCCGTTCTTATCTGAAGTAGGCACTTTATGTTTTTAGGGGTTTCCTCCTCCAATGCATCGTATTCAAGCACTTAATATAACCAAAATATAATTTCTGCTTCCAATCTTGACTACCCTTGACTATTTCTTTTCTTCTTTATCAACATATGAACCATTCCTTTCCAGTTATATCTCTTTTCTAGTGGGTATACTCGGTGTACCAATTTTTTCACAGTGAATGAAAATAAGCACACGTGAAACCAGATTTAGTGCCACTTTTTCCCAAGAAGATTAAATAATTACAAGAACAGCAATTGCAATTGCATATCAAAAAACCTTAAGTCTATACATGTCATTTGAAACTCATTATGAAGATTAAAACATTGGACTTTAAACTCAAGACTGCCAAACATGGTATCAATATATATTGCTTACTGTTTGCAATAACTCACCATAGTTTACTATCATTATGTCACAAAACCCAAATCACAGGAATATAAGAAACAAAAGAAAAAACCAAACAAAAGCAAACCTTAAGCTCCACATCCACGTAATCAGCTCCCAGTTCCATGGCCAAACAAAGTGCCTCGAATCTTGGTTCATCATCGCCCTCATACTCACCCCCCTCCCACTTTGGCCTAAAATAAATAAAGACTGGCATTAGTGCCACTTCAGTGGCACGAATAGATTCATCTGAAAATGAAATGGCTTTGTCTTTTTAAATCATTACAAGTATAATCTAAGAAAATATTAATAAGAGAATAAAGGCATCCAATAATCATCCAATGTCAGGTAGTAATATTATGAATTCATATATATACACACACTCAAAATGCATACATTTTTATATTTTCAATAAGGTCGCTATTACACTCATACAGTCTTATATGCCATTATAGATTCAGTGAATGCATCATTAAAAACTTTTTACATTTATAATTCAAAATTGAGTAATATACACTTTTCATCAAAACATATACATCGTTCGATTATTTTTACTATTATGTGGTCAATATTTGGACAGTAAAAAAGACTGAGTCTAACATTTTCCTTTTAGTAATAGAGTATATACTAACGTACTACGATATATTCATTAGGTGGTGTGGCGTCTACAAGAATGACTGCAAAAGTGTCTTATAAATGTGACAGCACAAAAAAAAAAAAAAAAAACTAATCAAACCCATTGTTTCAAAAATCAAAACAAAAACAAGTGTTCTTGCTGATCCATCACTAAATTCACTCTACCCATGCAATATTATAAAAATTGCTGAAAAGGGAGGGAGAGAGAGAGAGACCTGTAGGTGACGAGAGTGGGCAAGGGAGGGTCTTTGAGGAGGAACCGGAGGTCCCTCTGCGGATCGAATGACTGGAGGTGGTCCAGCCTGATCTCGACCAGATCCGCGCCGTTCGATCTGGCGAGACACATGTCCGCCGCCATCTGATCGGTGGACTTCGCCACCGACGGCACGCACAGCAGCGTCGGCTCCCTCATCGTCGTCTCCGCCGCCTCCCCCCTTCGAAGGTCACCGGATCGTGAGAGATGGAATGGGAGATTGATTGGGTGCGGTGGATGGGGAAGTCAGATTTTGAGCTTCTTAGCTTTTGCCTTTTTGACTGACGATCAGTTGGTTGTTGGAGAAGGGAAAAAACAAATGTTCAGCGTTTGGTTATGCAATTGGACAGTTTTTCAGTGTTTGCATCAAGTTAATTTTATAATCGTATAATTAAATAATTTTTCGATAGTAATTTTTTTTGTAAACAAATTTTTTATTCCTAAAAGTTGTAATTGAAGAAAACTGGGAAGAGACAGTTTTATATATAATCAATTTTAAACTATAAAATCAGTTTTGCAATCTTACTATCGAATGCTATCAAATAAATATTAAAAAATAGAAAAAAATCTTCTTAACTCAAATCTTCTTAAAATCACAAAAAATTATTCAAAAACTCAAAAAATCGTCATAGGTCCCCATAAAATGTATATGGTTAATGAATTTAGTCTCCCGGTCAAAATTATATCGAAATAAGTCCTCTGAAACTTATTAAAATCGGATTCAGTCCCTAGAAACTTTATAAAATCAGATTTAGTCATTTTATAAGACAAAAATACCCCCGTCATTTTTCAACATTTCTATCTCCTTAAATGTCATCCTTAACTATAAAAAAATTAGCCCTCGAACCTCATTTGATCTAAAATTGAGTCATTTTTTAATATTCTCACATTCTCAATCTCATCACAGAGACCAAACAAAAAAAATTACAACTTCATCAACTCCATTACAAAATAAGAGAAAACAAATTAAAAATCAAATTAAAATTCTGTAATATATTTTCAACTCAAAATTACTAGCAATAAAAAAACAAAACACTTTTATTATAAAACTATAATTTGTTTAATAAATTTTTTGTGATTTTAAGAAGATTTCAATGAGTTAAGACGATTTTTTTATTTTACAAGGATTTTTTTCAATTTTCATAAGTTTTCATGGAGTTATATCAATTTTTTAAACAAAGAAAATAAATTTTAAAAAGGGTATAACAGTAATTTATCATGCATGATTAGGGTTAACCACACATCTGGTTAGTTATAGGAACTAAAATAAATATTGTCTAATAAGATAATGACTTAAGGAGATTTATCAATTTTACAGAAATTTTTTTTTATTTTCATAAATTTACAGGGAGCTACATCGATTTTTCCCTAAAAACTAATTGACATTGAGACCGCTCCACGCACGTGGAAAGGGGTAGGTGGGGGCGTTTATTTTAAGGGGAGTTCATTTTTATTGTAGAAAAATACATTCTAATATGTGAAAATCCATATAATCCCTTGTAAATTGATTGAAATCCATATAATCTCCTCAAAACACCAATGTAAATTTAAATAGCCCCCTGAATTAAATTTTTTTTGACAGGTGATGAATATTTTATGAATATTCTATTGAATTAACCCTAAATAAAAACACAATATACCATAAAATCCTATAATTTGTTAAAAATGCATAAAACTCTTTGTAAATGACGATTTTACCCTCTATATAGATTATAAAACCCTATCCGAATGGGTAAAATTATCATTTACATATGATTTTTCATGTTTTTACCCATTGTAGGGGCCTGTTGGTATAATATGATTTCATTCAAGGTTAATCAGACAAAATATTCACATAATAATTCTAATCTGTCAATGAAATTTAATTTATGGGAATGTTTGGATTTGCACGGGTGTTTTCAGGGGGTTATATGGATTTTGGGCGGTTTATAGGGGGTTATGTGGATTTTTTCTATTATTTTATTTAATTTTTAGTAAAATGGGCTTTGTTTAAAAAAAATACTAATATATCTTGGTATATACTTCATTTCATATAACTGCTACAATTGAGGCTACTAACGGGGTTGGATATATCATTTTCCTCACTGAGCGCTGATACACTCAATCTGAATTGTACTCCATAATGTATAACGCAAAAAATCTTATTAATTTTTCAACACAAAAAATATATTGATGTATTTTAGTATATATTTTGTTTCATTTAATAGCATGTACTTCAATGAGATTATAGGAGAGTGTGATTTTTAAAAATTTGAAAATGAGTGTGGACTACAATTAGGGTTGCACAAGGGGTTGGCTGGGCATATCATTTTCCAAGTAATACATATTCAGTCATATTTTTAATCTCAGCGTCATACAATGCCTACTGCGGGGGCTATAAAAATCAAAATTATATTTTTAAAATAAAAAATATAATAGTATATCTCAATATATGATTTATTTATTTTATAACAATAAGTATTATTTGAGTGTAAAATTTTTTTAAAAAAACTAATGAAGCTATGGACGAAACTGCATACAGAGCTTGTATCATTTTCCATATCACTGGTGAAGCACCAGGCCTTCCAACGAAAGCTGTATTGAGCGTCTTTGCTCATGGGCTCAGGACTTTAAAACGCGTCTTATTATGTAAAAGTTGTAAGTATAGAATATCTCATTCCCTTATGCGATATGGGACTAAACAGCTCACCATCACTTAATTCATGGGTCTCTTGAGACTGTTGGGTATTTTAGCTATCCTGATTCACCCCTCAACAAGTCAGGTGTCACACCCACAACCTATCTATAATGAATGCTTCTCCCAACCCCTCTTATAGCATCGCTTGATGAATTATATAAGTTAGTGTAGTTATATTATATCATCCAAGTTTGTCACAAGGGGGTGTTTAGTAGCACCCCATTGATCTCTCGCCCCGAATATTTTTTGGGATGGGGTGACAAGCTAAAAGAAAAGAGAGAGAGAGAGAGAGAGGGAGGGAGGGAGGGGGGACCTAGGAGCGTGGTGAATGATGGGCATAGAAGGTGGTAATGGACGAGGGCGTGTCTATCCCCACCAGGTTATTCCCTTAACCCACCATCGACCAAAAAAAAAAGGAATTTTAGGTTTGGTGACCAAACTTTGTCAAACATGATCACTCTTATTGACCCCCCTTCGACCTGGAAAAGAGATTTGAGCCTCCCATGTCAATCAAATGTAGTCGCCATTGTAGGTTTTAGTCGACTAAACTTGATCAACCAGGGCCCCGAACTCTATGGCCCTTCCTGATCCCCGTTCAACAAAAAAAATGTGATTTACACCTCCCACGTCTACCAAACATAGTCGTCATTGTATGTTTTGGGTGACTAAACGTGATTGAACGGGGTCCAGAACTTGTTTACGGTCCAAGGTCGACTAAACTTGGTCGAATTGGGTCGAGAACTATTTGACCCTTGTTGACCCTAGGTCTAAACATAAATTCACAAATGCTAAAAATGATTAACAATAAACAATGTCAATGACAATGTCATTTTCTATTCATTGTTCATTTCATTTCATTTAAAATCAATCAATGCTACAAACCATTGTCAAGCCATTATGGATTCGATATATATTGGTAGATATCTATCATGAGGGTGTGTGGAGGATCAAGGATGAGCTACTTTTAAGTAATGGTCTACCAATATTGATTGAATACAGTCCAGACCTGGAAAATGAGATTTAAACATCCCAAATCGACCACATAGAGTTGCCCATTCATGTGATGGTCGACTAAGCTTGGTTGAATAGAGTTCAAAACTCTCTGACCCTTCCAGACCATTGTGTAACGCCCCCGAACCCATGACTCTATTTTGAAGTGCGAAATCCGGTTGCGTTACCTTGAATCCTCAAATCTCAGAGTTCTATTTTTTTATCCAAATATATAATAAAATAATACTAAAATAAACATTATTCTTCAATATACTTAAACATCTAAGATTTCAACAATACTCCCAATGTGTCTGGATATAACTTATACAAAAATACACAACTTGACATAAACATGGTTAGTAGGAAGATGGGTCAACTACATGCCCAATGAAATTTATCAAGTCCTTTAACCAAGCAAGTCTAACGTTCTCGCACCCACAATCTCGTTCGCAGCTACATAAGATCCACCATTCTAATCCTTTAAATATGAAAGGTTGGGAAAAATGAGGGGTGAGCAACCACATGCTCAGTGAATGGGCCTATGGCGTCCCATTAATAATAATATATATCAAAATACCTTTGATAAGATATCATAAGAAACCATTAACAAAAACAATATGATGATATTCCAATAAAACGATATATGAAAAACATAACTTAACAGAAGCCTCATTTCAAGATTCATAGTCCCATAAAAACTTCAGAACCATATGATGCATATGTATGCAACGGACACGCATGCCCGTATGGCATGTAGTCGAAAAGATGCTTCATCTAGAGCTTGGTCATGTAGGCCAATCGTCACGCAGACAAGGTCCCACTGGACTGGGTCACACAGACAGGTGTCACGCAGACATATGATATGCATGCAAGATCAATTCAAATATTCATAGTTTGCATGCAAATTAACGTAATATCCAACATATACTTCATACATAAAATAATGTCTCAAACGTGATGTCATGCTCATGTATTCCATACTCAAAATAACAGTTGTATACATAACATAGGCATGATGCGAATATGACATAATATAAGTAGTTTCAAATTCTACATAGAGATTAGACTCACTCACCTTTGATCCTACGCAAGACCACTGGACTAACAAGGAAGTTAACGAGTGTCTACTGCTCCTGAGGGTATTCATACCAATGAACCAAATCAGAAACGGAACATAATGATTAACTAAAAACAGAGATCACCAAAAGACTGGGCTCAGCCGGCTACTCAAATTTAGCCGCCTGGATTCCGACGGCTACTCAAATCTAGCCGCCTAGTCTAAAGAAATACAAATAAAAACATGATGAAAACATTTAAGTTTGATCCCCTAAGTGATTGATTCGATGATAAATCAAAATACCGAAAAAATGATGAAATCTCTATAAAAATCAATTTGAAGAATGGTGATATTAACACCATATACTTTTATACCTTAAAGTAGCTTTTAAATATTAAATAACAGTAGGTTAACGATGATAAAATATCCTAATACATGTTTCTATCATGTATGTAAAAATTTGTGTAGACCTAGGCATGATTTCTATTCAAATATCGATAAATCGACAAAACTCAAATAATAAATAATACAAATCTGAATATATATATATATATATATATATGCGGCGTCGATATATATATACGGTCGGGTGCGATTCACGACCGTTGGATGCGAACCCGCGATCAGACGGCTGCCGCACGGTGCGGCCGCCGCACATCGCGGTCGTATATATATATATATATATATATATATATATATATATATAATATATATATATATATATATATATTAGAAAACCATAACAATACCATGATCTACGATATAATAAATTCAATATGATGATCATGCCTTCCTAACCCTAGATCCATGCAAGGCTATGAGTTGTGCATCAGAAGCATACGTAACCCACCCGAAAGACCTTGAAAACCACCGATCCAATATATATACGAATAAATAACATAGATCTATGTTATAACTCATCAAAACATCGATGAAAACATATGAGGTTTAGGTTCATGCAAGGTGGTACCCAAAACAAGGCATTAGAAACCCCAAACATGCTTTCTATCTTAAAGAGACAACCCTACACATGATGCTTGTATAAAATATTCTAAAACAGCATGTAAATCTTGTAAAAACATCTTAAAAAGGTTATCAATGAATTAATCATAACATCAAGATCAAAATAAATAAATATCACATAAAATCATGAAATAAAATGAAGAAAAACCCATAAAACCACACAAACCCGAATCACCTCGGGATGAACCCATCATTGGCGATCAGTAGCAACTAAAACCTTAATATTATTAAAGAAAAACGAAGTAAAGGAACCCACCTTGATCCACAGAGGACTTCCTTTCAAAAATCACCTAAAAGACCCCTTTTAGGGTTTGATAAAATAAGAGAGGGAGATGACTCGAATTAGGTTTTCAAATGGGGTCCTAGAGCATCCAAAGTTAGTTATTTATGGGGCTAAACACGTGCAATGACTTGCCCCCGAAGAAAATAATCAAATATTTGGCAGTTCCATCAAATCCCTAAATTTTTGCATTTCTGCGCACAGGCACCCGACGACTACTTATATTGAGCCGTCTGCTGAGAGACGGCTACTTTCAAGTAACCACCTCTAGACAGTTTTCCCAAGACATAAAAACGGCTATAACTTGCTCAATACTCATCCGATTCATGATCCATAAAAAGCGTTGGAAAGCTAACAGAATAACGATTCCAACCATACCTTAAATTCCGAAATTGGAGATATATAAATCCTCCAAACCTTATAATAATGTGACCCAATGTACAAAAATCAAGAAATGACTAGGAAAAATCATAGTCATTACACATTATTACTTATTCAATCAATTTTTCAGTGTTGATAGGTGCCCAAACCATTACATGCTAAACTAACAAAAATTAATAGTATCTAACAATAACATATTCATGGAAATATGGACACACGTGGCACTCATGGATGTTAAGGTTTGGGCATTCATGGAGGACATCCACGCGACCCCCACATAGGTCATCCTCTATCTATCCGGTGGCACCTCCTTGTCCCTCAGATGGTTGCTCTCCGTTCCGGGTACCTCAAACACCGTCCTCGAAACCCTCGTCCCCTACTCTCACACGCAACGGCAAGCAACACCTGGTCGATGGGAGTGAAGGAGGGAAGAAAGGAACATGTGAGGATGGCAGCACGTGACGGCGGCACGTGATGGCGAGCAATACCCAGATAATAGGAGTGAAGGAGGGAAGAGAGAGTTTGCTGTAAAAGATGTGATGAAGGTGGGTTTGGTGATTCATTAGAGATGTGTTTATATGATAGTGGATTGGCAAAATGCACACGTGGTGGCTAGAGAATGATGGTGAATTAGACAAAAGGATGGTTTGGGATAGACGCGCCCAATGGATGATGGGAGGAGGGGAGAGAGGGAAAGAAAAAAAGAGAAGAGAGGCCAGGGAGGGGGAGCAAGGGTTGCCCGTTGTCCTCATTCACTCACCACCCTCTCTCTCTCTCCTACCCATTGCCCCTATTGCCCCTCCCCCTCATCTCCTATTGCCCTCCCCCCCCTCTTTCTCTCTTACTCTCTCTATTTTTCATTGGTTCTTCTCTCCACAAAAAATATATATTTGTTAACGTGATGGTGATCCATCGTGGTGTGGACTGGCTTCACACCCCCCCCCCAGATACCACCAGCCAGCATATTCTGCCCTCCCCCTCACCCCTGACAACACTGCCATGTGCCCTCCCACCTCCACAGCCTCTTTCTTTCTCTCCCCGTCATCTGCCACCCTTCATGATTACCTCTACCTCATCCACCCACTTCCACCACTTTCCATCGCCCCCTCTCACTCTCTCTTTCTCCTATTTTTCCTCTCTTCCTCTTCTCACCTTAGAAATGGGGTGGGTTCCACCCTCAAGTGTGGGAGAAAAGGCCCTCCTATGAACCACCTTGGCTGATCTAGTTGACATTATAATAACATAAAAAAAATATCCTTTGATGTTTTAATATATAATTTTGATAGGATAGGGTTAGAGGTGTAAAAGGAGTTGGACTTGCTTAACATAGATACAAATCTAACTAGTATTTGACGCACCCTCCCCTCCTATGAGGGAGGAGAAATGTGTGCGTAGATGAAGATCAAGATTGTCGGGATAAGCTTTGTAGCGATAAAGGGTGTTTTGAAGCAAATATACACTCACCCAATATCCATTAAAGTATATATTGTTATATAAAAAAATAAAATATACTATGTTTTTTATTTGAATTCATATGTCGTGAACTTGGAATAGTGTAGGGCCCATTTTCGGAGCGTACTAACTATGTTCAACGTGCTCGCGGCCCAAGACTTGATTAACAAAGTCCTATGACCCGAATCACCCACGATTCGTGAATGATCCGTGAATCCGGCCCATTGGCCCATTCACATCTGACGACTAGAAACTATCAAATCAGATTTGAGATTAAATTCCAACAGAAAATATGATTATCAATGAGATCTCAGAATCTTATGCAAATCTCATATTATATATTGGATTTGAAACTATCCTTTACTGATTTTTCAATTCAATATATATGTTTGATTTGGAATCATCAATGATTGATCTCTCAAATCCCAATAATATATATATTTAGTTAAGAATGATTTCCTAAATCCTAGCGGTATATATTTTAGATTTGGAACTATCAATAATTGATTATCAAATCTTAGCAATATACATTAAATTTGGAAACATGATTCCATAACATCCCAAAGAAAATATGTATATCCGATGGGAGAAAGATTCACCACTTATTATAGGGTAATATTTTTTCACTAAATCCCTTGTAGGCTGACTTGGGTGTCAGAGGGTCTTCTGCAGGTCACCCCACCCCCGTTTTTGTGACAATGCGGAGTGGACAGATTCGAGCATGGTACGTTGATTTTTCACCCCTCCAAATTGTGTAATATATAGTATGATGAGTATAAAAAAGGAAAAATGACTAAAAAAGTTTCCAAAAAGTTAGAAATACCAAAATCAGCCACTTTTTAAAATTATACATAAAAAGTCTCATTTTACAATTTTAAAAACACAAAAAATTAATCTATCCTTATGCAATTAGATCCTTAATACATTCCATATCTCTTAACTTTGTTAAAATATTTCACTCTCATAATTTTATTAATATATTACATTTTCATGTAGATCAATTTTTTAATTGTAAATTCTTTGTGATTAAGTGGATTTTGTGAAATATGTATCAATATAATTTAAGTTTTTTTGATGAATCCCATTAAATGTTGATATATTTTTTTAAATGGATATGCACTAATGATATCATAAAAATATGTAAGTAGCCAAAAAATAAAAAATGTGAATAAATGTTTAGAATGCTAAAATATCATCCGCTGTATTGGGGCACAACACATATTTAAATTATATATTATAATTATACAGGATGAAAAAATGATAAACAATATCTTGTAAGATATATATAAGAAACACACAGTATGATATATAATAACAAAATCTCTAATATGATTGATTTTTATTATGTATAAAGAGATTATTGTTTTGTATGAAAAATAAATTTTTAGTGTGGAATAAAAAGAGATATTAAAGATTTACTTACATAAGGATATATTAGTCTTTTGTCTTTCCAAAATGGTGAAATGAGATTTTTTTAGGTATAACTTAAAAAACAATAATGATTCACAGACCCCAATTTCACAGGCCCTAAATAGGTCCCATGAGGTGGCATCAAGACATTACCAATTATACCTCTTTTTATTATTTCCTTATAAAGTGATTTTTCGGTTATGATTTTCCAATTTTTTGTGATTTGTTCTTTATTAAATCTTTAAAAATTCCCCACTCAAATTTTAGAATAAAAAATTCAGATTAAACAAATTAATAAATTCCTTTTTAAGTCTTCATCGTCTTCACCTCAATCAAAACAAAAAAAACATCAGTCGGCGATGGAACTCCTTTATCAACTTCTTCTTCTCTCTCTCTCTCTCTCTCTCTCTCTCTCTTTTTCTTTATACTCCACTCATACTCTCACACTCTCTTCTCTTTTATTACTAAAAAAAAAAAAAACTTCGCTGACTTCTTCCATTAAAACAGTCGACCTCCCCTTGTATAACCAAAGAAACTCCCTCCGAAACAATCCATTCTCCTCCTCTTATCCAAAATAGCCAAGTCCCCCTTTATGTACTCCCTTGAAAACCACTGTTTACCCATTGTTTCAACTCCTCTCCCTCTCTTGCCAAATAAACCATCCAAATGACTATCCTTGTCACTTCTCCTTTTCCTTATTCTTAAAACTTGGGCTCAACCAGGTCACCATGTACTTCTCCTTTCTAACATCCCAAAAGAGAGGGCTTCACCTACTTTATATTAAATCAAAACTCCTCTCTTTTTCATCTATGTTTAGCAACAAATCCCAAAAGCGGTTTTCAGTTTTTGGGGTCACATTAATTCAAATACATTATTTTATTTATTTTTTTTCATTTTCTTTTCTTTCTAAGCGTCCAATTGGGCGAAATCGGCGCACAATCGACAGTCTCTTCCATCGTCGCCGCCGTCATCCCCTCCAAGTGAGGTCATGTATCGTATTATTATATTTACATCGTGAAAACTGTGTATTGATTAATACTGTTACATTTACATTTAAATGTAACAGTTAATGAATATTACGGTTTGATTCGAAAAAGACACATTTAAGCAATACACAGTTTTTTTATTTTGTTACATTTGAAATGTAACAGTCTTGGAATGATATAATGTTATTTATGCAACACTGTTACATTCGTAAATGTATATTATTGTTGCATTCGTAAATGTAACATTCAATCGCATACACATAATGATTTGTATTTATTACATTTGTGCAACACTGTTACATTATGTAACAGTTATAATCCTAAAAAAAAACTAGAGCATTTTTTTGTGTTATTTAGGTAATTTTAGTGTAATTTAGATACATTTTGGTGTAATTTCGATGAAAAACAATTTAGATGATTTTTGTGTAAGTTATATAAGTTTTGGTGTAAAATTCATAAAAATTTTAAAAATTCAAATTTTGAAATAGGCAAATTTTAGAGAGATATATTTTTTAAAATAGGTAAATTTTAAATTATGCAAATTCAAATTAATGTGAAATATTAATAAGAGAAAAAATAGGGATTTGAGTTAATTGGATCTATTTTTAATGAAGGGTATATGTATATTTTGTCATTTTACCCATTTTTAAAATCAACAAACCAATCAATAAGGTGATGATACCTCATGAGCATGTGAATGAGGCCTATGAGTAGGGGTCTAGGTATCACCACTCCTTAAAAAAATAGCTGATTTAGATATTTCAAACTCTTATGTGATTTTTTTAATCATTTTCCTTATAAAAATAATTATATAAAAAATGAAAGATCACGTATTATAAAACTTACTGAGTTACATCAATTTCCTTTTAAATAACACTTTAAAAAAACCTTTTAAAAAATTAAAATTTATGACATTTCTTTTTTTTTCTTTGTACTAGTTAAAATGCACGCACTGAAGCGCGTGTTAATTATTAATCACATATAAGCAATTAATAACAAAATATAAATGCTCCATGTCTTAAAAGAAAGGAATTTCAGAATAAGCTCGTATATTTTTTAAAACAGATTCTCCAACGGTTGATACTGAGGATCCATCATTTCTTGCATTTTACCTGCAGCTGACCAGCAAAACAAAATAAATCAAAAACAAAATATTTATAGTAAAAAACATGTTACTGAGAAATAAACATGAATAAACAAGCCAACAATGCATTTAGAACTGTTACAAAATTCTTTGATTCAAGAAAAATAGAAAATATCTAAATCCCCATGAAATTTACTACCATTTTACAGGTAAATTTTCCACCATTAATCTATAAAAGAATCAATGCATCAACAATGGAGCTTGCAAGAATCAAATGCACCATAAATAAACAAATACATCGGTTTAAACACTCCTCAACTCTCCAAGATTCTTTTACAATCTTTCTTCAAAAATTCCTTCCTGCCTTTAATAGTTCTCTGAGCCTATTGAAAGTAAAGGCTAAAATCAGCCTTGATGGCAATAAACAACACGAGCTATGGAAAGAAGAGACATAATTTCAGGTTTTCCTGTAAAAAGGAACTACAATTTTATACAACTTCGCAATAAAGTTGAAGCAATATTCTTTCATGCTCCCTTGCAACCATTTCAATACCTCCACCCAAACTTAAAGGCAACAACAATCTCCACTAAAAATTTACATCACAATTCACAAATTAAAAGAGTAATAAATAATATTAAATCTAATATCTTAAAACAAAGTTTTAAACCATGGATGTCCAACTCATTTGGACTCCACCAATCTTAAAACAAAGAAAAGGCATGCATAACTTGGCGATTAAATGAATATAGAAAAGTGAAAGATAACAAGAACCGATAAAATGGTAGTAATTTATACAGTTTAATGACAGGTAGCACCCAAACAAGTAACACTAAACATGACTGAATATATACTGAAAAACAATTCAAATGAATGAAAGGTGTATCTTTTCAGGAACACAAAAATTTGCAGAGAAGTTAGAGAAGTTAGATTCTGACGTGACAACTAAATACATAAAAAAATCACCATACATCCAATAAGACATGGGGATATGGCAATGACAAAATACATTACCAAGCTCACAAATAAACCCCACAAAAACAGAATTATGGTAATAGGACTTGTTAGTTTTTGAATAACAAATCCCAAATCTCATAATTTATCAATTTGATGATCATACAATAGGCCGCATAGTCACCACTATCTTATTTTAAGGCTCAGGGGCCCCATAATACCATTAATCTTATCCACGAATTCTACTGAATAAAAAAAACATTAAAAAGATGAATGTTATACCATAGTACTACAGAACTATAGAACACTACAAATATAATATACATATCTTTAAACTTATGGACTTGTTTTCAAATCTACGAAATTGTAAACAGTCATGATAATTGTCTAAATTATATCCTCTTTGCAAGGATGAGGCCTTAGTAAGTTGGACTAACGAAAATTTAACACAGTTGTTTAAGCAGCTGACAAGTACACACACATCGTTATATGTTTTGCATTAAAAAAGAAGAAGCAAACTCTCTAAAAGCATATGATATCAATTGTAAGCAAACAAAAAAAATGTAAGCAAACAAAAAACTTATTTACAAATTTACTGTCCTTATTTTTTTGGAAAAAATTACTCTCTATTAAGAGGAGACTAATAGAAGAACCCCAAAAAGGACCAAGGCACACTTCAATCAGAGATGTGTAGAGGATGCAAACCATTTCGAGTCACATTTAATACATTTCCATGTTAAAATTATTACACTATAGGAGAATGCAGGAACATTGAGAAATAAAGTAGATTAATTAAAAACTTTATGAAACCATGAAATCAAGCAATTTCTGTAAAATTTGCTTATAGAATAGAAAATCTCACCTTTGCCTGCTTTCTCAGTGTTGAGTCCAACAGCCACTCCCTGAAATTTTTAAAAGTGATGGACCATAAATATAAAGTTCACTTTGTTTACTTGACAAGAAAAAAGGAGAATTGATCAAATAAATCAAAAGTGTTTATCCATTTGTGTAAACATCATTGCAGAAACACAACAAAGGAATCATATAAATGGTAGTGATCATTACCCATAAAAATGTGTTGATATTTGTTGTTTCGTGACGACGTACTGGTTAATCTCCTTTTATTTCCTTTCCCACTTGCAAGAGGTGTGTTCTAAAACCTTCATCACGGATTCCCAAAACGATCATAAGAACAACAACAAAAATCAATATGAAACAACATATAAACAACGGAAAGAAATATATTTAACATGGGTTGATCCCAGGGTCTACCTTGCCATAAGAGGAAGGACACACATTCATTAATCCTTTCTTCAGAGAGGTCCAGCTTTTCTAACTATCAACTTCCCTATCGACCACCATAAACACTATGTAGCACTTCCCTCGGTTGAAACAAATGCACATGACAAACCATTTGGGATCACCAAAAAAAAATCACCAACATATCAAAATCTATCTTTAACATCATTCATCAAATCCTTTCTAACCTACAAAACCCACACAAGAAGAACCACCAAATCCTAGAAAACAGAAATCACATCTGGAAAAAATAAAATTATAGGAAACTTATAATCAAATCGAAAGTATTAGATTAAGCATCACCAAAAAAAAGCAGATTAAACAATAAAATCGTGTGGGGAAAACAACAAACCTTGGTTTTTTTATTTATTTTAGATGTGTTCCTTCTCTACTTCACCGATTACCCTCTTCTCCTTGTGCCTAAATTATATCCTCTTTGCAAGGATGAGGCCTTGGTAAGTTGGACTAACGAAAATTTAACACAGTTGTTTAAGCAGCTGACAAGTACACACATATCGTTATATGCCTTGCATTAAAAAAGAAGAAGAAAACTCTCTAAATGCATATGATATCAATTGTAAGCAAACAAAAAAATGATTACTTTCAGTTAAAAGCATTGCAATGATAGATGAAGAACTCGTAGTATACATCATGTATAAAAAGAAAACCCACATAGCAATGTTAGATGAAGAATTTGTAGTATACACGTGGATGACCAATGACTTATTTACAAATTTACTGTCCTTATTTTTTTGGAAAAAATTACTCTCTATTAAGAGGAGACTAATATAAGAACCCCAAAAAGGACCAAGGCACACTTCAATCAGAGATGTGTAGAGGATGCAAACCATTTCGAGTCACATTTAATACATTTCCATGTTAAAATTATTACACTATAGGAGAATGCATGAACATTGAGAAAATAAAGCAGATTAATTAAAAACTTTATGAAACCATGAAATCAAGCAATTTCTGTAAAATTTGTTTATAGAATAGAAAATCTCACCTTTGCCTGCTTTCTCAGTGTTGAGTCCAATAGCCACTCCCTGAATTTTTAAAAGTGATGGACCATAAATATAAAGTTCACTTTGTTTACTTGACAAGAAAAAAGGAGAGTTGATCAAATAAATCAAGTGTTTATCCATTTGTGTAAAGCATCATTGCAGAAACACAACAAAGGAATCATATAAATGGTAGTGATCATTACCCATAAAAATGTGTTGATATTTGTTGTTTCGTGACGACGTACTGGTTAATCTCCTTTTATTTCCTTTCCCACTTACAAGAGGTGTGTTCTAAAACCTTCATCACAGATTCCCAAAACGATCATAAGAACAACAACAAAAATCAATATGAAACAACATATAAACAACGGAAAGAAATATATTTAACGAGGGTTGATCCCAAGGTCTACCTTGCCATAAGAGGAAGGACACGCATTCATTAGTCCTTTCTTCAGAGAGGTCCAACTTTTCTAACTATCAACTTCCCTGTCGACCACCATAAACACTATGTAACATTTCCCTCGGTCGAAACAAATGCACATGACAAACCATTTGGGATCACCAAAAAAAAATCACCAACAGAAATCACATCTGGAAAAAATAAAATTATAGGAAACTTATAATCAAATCGAAAGTATTAGATTAAGCATCACCAAAGAAAAAAAAAAGCAGATTAAACAATAAAATCGTGTGGGGAAAACAAACCTTGGTTTTTTTATTTTAGATGTGTTCCTTCTCTGCTTCACCGATTACCCTCTTCTCCTTGTGCCTCTTCTCTGCTTCTCTGATTAAACAACAAGCACGTCTAAAATTTACTCAGACAAAGAAGATGGGACACCAAGTTGTGGTGTAGTTACAGCATAAGAAACAACATGAAAGCAGACTTAATAACTGCTAAGTAACGTAAAAAGAAATAATAAAATTCAAAATAACCCCCTTTCTTTCTCTTCTCAATTTTTATTTTTTTTTGTAAAATCTTTGAACCAATCAAAAAAAAAAAAAATTCAAAATAACAGTTACTACTAATAAAATTCAATGAAATTGGGACAACAAGGAAAGTAACTCTGTTATTTCACTCAACGATGACAAGTTTCTTCTCAGCCCCCATTGGATTCAACTATACTTACAACATGGTCAAGGGATTGGATGAACATACACTAAAAAAATAACAGTTACTACTAATAAAATTCAATGAAATTGGGACAACAAGGAAAGTAACTCTGTTATTTCACTCAACGATGACAAGTTTCTTCTCAGCCCCCATTGGATTCAACTATACTTACAACATAGTCAAGGGATTGGATGAACATACACTAAAAAAGTATTCTGTCCACCGGTCCTAGACTCCTAGTGGGTGGCATAGTCATCTGTCTCTTTTTGGTTTGATATAGCAGACCCATGCCGATAAGCTACAAAAAAAAAAAAAAAGTGCAATCAACATCTTTGCTGCCTACATTTGAGATCAAGTTAGAAAAAATTTAAGGCCAGGGTTTTGAAAATCCTATAAATCCTCCATTCAAATCCTATAAATCCTCACCTGATCCTTCATTTCCTCCCATTCAAATCCTATAAATCCTCACCTGATCCTTCATTTCCTCCCATTCAAATCCTATAAATCCTCACCTGATCCTTCATTTCAACGCCATCTGATTCATCAGGTTCTGCATATTCGACGCTGTCCAAGCCCTTGAGCGGCCGCTGCTCTCCGACCAGATCGGTCCGACCTCCCCGGGATCCTCTCCGACAACTGCAGCCTCGCCATTCAATGGCTCGACGACATCGTCGACTACTCTAGAAAACTCGGTCCCTCTGTAAAAAGAGATGAATGAGGTTCAATGTCGTCAAGTATTCCAGAGAAAGTCCCTCGTCAAAAAAACCAAAAGAAAATGACACGTGTAGTGAGATGTGAAAACACCTAATCAAAGAGGATGACATACTGAAACTCTACTGTTCACCAAGCGAGATGACGACAAAGTTTCATGGGTAAAATTGGAAACTAAAAGTGTTACACCATTTTGTCGTCACATAGATCCCATCCTTTTAATATATAGTAGTAAGATACGCAAATCGAAAACACACCTCAAAATACATTCCTTCAACAGACAGAGAAACACGGGCATGGCCGAAACCCTTGTTTGGGCAGCCATTCCGACTTCCCTTCCCCTCCCAAACCGCCTTCGCCCTTCAAGAACCATCGCCTTCACCCCCTCAAAAGCTTCTTCTCCCGTCCGTCGAGCGTTCCGATCGACCACCGCGACCGTCGATGACGGGACCAAGAGGTTTCCCGACGACGGAGGCAACAACAACGGTTACAACGGCGGGAGGCCGAGGAGGGTCTTCTTCTTGGATGTGAACCCTATCTGTTACAGGGGGTCGAGGCCCAGCCTCCGCTCATTCGCTCACTGGCTCTCCCTCTTCTTCTCCCAAGTCTCCCTCCGCGACCCCGTCATCGCCGTGAGTCTTCTTCGTCTTCTCTTTTTCTCTGAATGCATTTCTATGGAAGGTTTGAATGGCTTCCATCTCAAATTTAGGGTTATTGGATGGTGAATTATACAGGATAATGTTAGGGATTGCCCCATATGCAATCAGACAATGGTATATGATTTGATGAAAAGTGTATACGCTCCATTTCGAATTTAATGGATTCAAATGTAATAAAAAAAACTAATAAGGTATATACATAAAAAAGTGTATACGCTCCATTTGGGATTGTAAAAAAGACTGTTGTTTTACAACACCCAATTATATAATGTAGTTTTGGAAAGAAGACTTGGGTGTGCATGCCTTAGTTTGATCTCAAAGAAGGTCAACGTGGAGGAAACTGGGGATTATCATTTGAATGGTCTTCTTAATGTTGCTTATAAAATCATCTCCAAAGTTCTCGATAATCAACTTTTAGGTGGCATTTAGAAATTTGTTTTGGTGATTATGCTTTTTATGAAATAGTCCAAATGGTCATAGCCGTATTAAGGAAGGTATAAAGCAACTTTAAGTTGCAAAGTTAAAAAGATTTCTTCAAAACCTTGGGATCATTGAGGGGTGTGTAAAAACGAGTTTGGTTTAAGTATGATACTTGCGTGAGTTGAATTTTAAAAGTTGTTCAAACTCATTTTCAAACGCCACCTGAATTATAAACATTGAAAAATTAGCTTTTCAGGAATTCTACAATGCATGATTCAACTAATTTCAAAAGCAACTTTAAGTGAAAAGCTGTTTTTCAAACATGTTTCCAATTGCTACCTTAGAGAGGTGTTTGGGGGTAGAGGAAGGATTATCCACTGCAGTCAATTGTTTATGGATGGTTTCTTGGGGGCTCGCGAGTGTGTGGTGGATATAACTATAGTCATAAATACGCCGAATGATACGCGCATATTCGGCCAAATCCGGTGAATGGAGCCTCTGTCGAACAAATTGATGAAGTTTCGGGTGATTTAGACCTTAGCGATTGTTCGGTGAATTCAAGATGGATCGGGTATTATTTAGAAAATTCGAGGGCATTTTCGCGAATGACAAGTATATTATAAAAAAACACCCACGAATGGGTCCCTGCCCTAACCCCTAAAAAACTGAATGGTCCCTCTCTCTCCCTCCATGGCTCCATCTTCGGCAATTCGATTGAGCGGTTGACGAAGGTGACGACCCTCCCTCTCCATCTCCAGCAGTTTCCGACTCTCTCTGTCAAGCTCCTGCAGCCTCACCCATAGTTACAAATTCAGGAGTCGGCAATAATTTGGTAGGGGTTCGGTTCAGTTCGGATTATTCGGGGAATTCGGAAAAAAATTCAGAGAAATTCGGGGATCTAAAAACAATCCATGTTGTATCTACAAAACATGATATGCATGCATATCCTACACAACCGAAGTAGAACATCTACAAACATAAGTACCAAAGTTAAGTTGATTATTACACATTAAAGAAAAAGAAAAAACATACTTAAAGTTGGAAGATGATCATATAGACACTGAAATACATCAGAAAATGTTCCTCCTAATTTCCTGAATTGAAGAAAGGTAAAGTGAAAAAAAGTTGTGAGAACCATGACAAATGACAGTATATTAAAATATGGCAATTACAAAATATTATCAAGTTTTAAATTCTTCGTAGACAAGAGACTCCAATTCCACTCCAAGTTCTCTTTCTTCTTCTCTTTCATGTTCACCATCAACATCAAGCAATGCATCTTCTTCAACTTCATTGAATGCAGTAATATAGTCCAAAGAAAATGGATTCACCACTGAATCTGAATTCTTTAAAAGAAACTTTTGTAAGAGAAGGTTCACCCTCACATATACAAGATCATTAAGAGTTTGTGGTTCCAATGTATTTCTTTTTTGGTGTGTGCTGTATCAAATGCACTTAAATTCCTCTTTCAAGGTGAAACACTACATGGTTGAGAGAGAAGCCTCATAGCAACTCTTCTAAGTTCTCCATACTTATCAGAAGCAACAACTATTTTCCACCATAAACCTTCTAAAGTTCACATAACATATGGAATATTAGAAACATGGATTAGCAAATAACTAAATATAAACTTTTGATGTTAATTGAAATAAAGCTTACTTGGATGTTTGACACGGATAGTCATTTTTGCAAATGATGAGATATATTGGAATCCATATCCATGTAATCCACTAGTTGATTGTTGAATGTTTCCTTTCCATGAATGTCATACGGCGCAAATATTTTTAGAAAAACTTTAGCAATCCCTTTATTTGTCTCTTCATCATGTTTCACCAATTTGTCATAATACAAATGTTGATTAAGGAATTGCATACATAGGATGGTGCAAAAGGACCCATCTTCTATCAATAATAGTCCAATAGGGTTCATACTTAGCTCTTTCTCCATTGAAATATTCGGATATTGCTTCTTTTGCACACTCCATGGTTTAAAAAATATATCCAAAAGTACCTCCCTCGGAATATACCATTCTCAACACTTTTATTAGAGTTTCCATGACCTCTATAACCTCTCTTCCATCCTCCCAAAACAAATTATCTTGTATTAGTTTGGTGACTTCCCTTCCCTCAATCGTCCTTGTTTGTGATAAAGACCTCTATTCATTTGAAGCAACCATGATCTTAGAGGTTGCTCTAGTTTAATTATAGATTCCAACATAATATAATTAGTTGCAAAGCGGGTGACCACAGGTCTCTTGATTACTCTCCCCTTTGTATGGCTTGTCATACAATCCAAAACATGTGTGAACCTGTATATAATTTTTTTGTTTCTCTAGCCTTCCTCACTGTCTCCATTACTTTCTCAATTTCTTTATCAATGTCTTTAAATAACAAGTCAATGAATGAGTTGCACAATTTGACTTGAACACATGTGGCATTCTATCTTCTAGAAGAGCCCCCCACCACATTGTAATTTGAAGCATTATCAGTAATAATCTGCACCGCATTTTCTCTTCCTACATGCTCATCAATCCCCGTCGTAATAAATTGGCAAGAAACCTTCCATCTTTCACTCTTTCTTCTGTAGATTCAGAGCATAAGAAGACAATGCCTTTAGATGATGATGCTAACAAGTTGAGGTGATTCCTGCTCATGTCTCTCTATCCATCGGACATGATCGTGCAACCCGTTTCTGTTCAAGATTCCTTTATTTCCTTCACATAATCGGTTGCTTTCTCCTTAAGTGTACACAATAATGATGTCCTTATTGTCTCACTACTAGAGGAGCATAACCTGGTCCATGTTCTGCAACTTCTTTCATGGTTTCAATAAATTCCGAGGTCCTGGCTACATTGAATGCAATGTTGTTAGTAACAAAGTGCTTTGCAGTGGCCAATATCAACATTTGCTTTTTCGGTCTTTCGTAGATGAAAATATAGAGTGGTCTGGTGTACTCTTCTTTCTCCATCAGTACCACCACTACCGTTGCCACCTTGCTCTACAAGCGTTGAATCAATTGAAGAAAGTTGAGTCCCAACCCCAGACCCTGTAGATGTAGATGATGCCGCACTTAACATTTCCGAATCAAGTTAGATATTTATGTGTAGAAATTGGAAAAAAGAAGAAAAATGTCCTTGAAACATTAAGAGCAGCATCATCTACAAGGTTTGGGGTTGGGAATCAACTTTTTTCAGTTGATTCAACGTTTGTAGAGCAAGGTGGCAGTGGTGGTACTGATGGAGAAAGAAGAGTACACTTGATCACTTTGTATTCTTAGCTACGAAAGACCGAAAAAACAAATGCCGACTTGGCCATTGCAAAACACTTTGTTACTGACAATATTATATTCAATGTAGAAAGGACTCCAGAATTTATTGAAGTCACGAAAGAAGTTGCAGAACATGGACTAGGTTATGTTATGTTCCTCCTAGTAGTGAGACAATAAGGACATCATTATTGCATACACTTCAAAGGAGAAATCAGCCTATTATGTGAAGGAAATAAAAAAATCTTAAACAGAAACGGGTTGCTCAATCATGTCCAATGGATGGGGAGATTTGAGGAGCATGAATCACCTCAACTTGTCAGCATCATCATCTAAAGGCATTGTCTTCTTATGCTCTAAATCTACATAAGGAAAATGAAAGATAGAAGGTTTATTGCTGATTTTATTAGGAGGGGGACTGATGAGCATGTAAGAAGAGAAAATGTGGTGTAGATTATCATTGATAATGCTTCAAGTTACAATGTGGTGTGGGCTCTTCTAGAAGATAGAATGCCACATGTGTTCAAGTTAAATTGTGCAGCTCATTGCATTGACTTGTTATTTGAAGACACTGATAAAGAAATTGAGAAGGTAAGGGAGACAGTGAGGAAGGCTAGAGAAATAAAAAAAATTATATACAACTCTACACATGTTTTGAATTGTATGAGAAGTCATACAAAGGGGAGAGAAATCAAGAGACCTGTGGTCACTCGTTTTGCAACTAATTTTATTATGTTGGAATAGAGCAACCTCTAAGATTCACGGTTGCTTCAAACGAATGGACGTCTTTATCACAAACAAGGATGACAGAGGGAAGAGAAGTCACCCAACTAATATTAGATAATTTTTTTTGGGAGGATGGAAGAGAGGTTATAGATATCATGGAACCTCTAATAAAAGTGTTGAGAATGGTAGATTCTAAGAGAGGTACTTTTGGATATATTTTTTAAACCATGGACCGTGCAAAGGAAGCAATATCCAAATATTTCAGTGGAGAGATAGCTAAGTATGAACTCTATTGGACTATCTTTGATAGAAGATGGATCCTTTTGCACCATCCTATGCATGTAATTGCCGCTCTCCTAAATCCACATTTGCTTATGACAAATTGGTGAAACATGATGCATTATTGGGCTAGCGCATAACGAAGGAATCTTCATGCAAAAAAGAGTATACTGGGAAAACATTTGGATGGGGATTTTTCAATGCTATCGGATTGGGTCAAATTCATTTTAGAGGAGCCTTCGCCGGGCTGTATTTTGGGTGACGTTTGGGGAAGGGGATGATACATTCTTGGCTCCCTTATAATTCATTGTATTTTCCCTTTTTTATTTAATTTGTAAGGAGATTCCTTGTCTCCCTTTTTCGGGTTTTTCTTGGAATAAGATTCTCTAGTATTATCCTCAAAAAAAAATGGTGAAACATGATGAAGAGATAGATAAGCAGATTATTGAAGTTTCTAAAAATGTTTGCGCCGGGTGACATTCTGTGGAAAGGAAACATTCAGCAGTTAACTAGTGGATTACATGGATATGGATTCCAATATATTCTCATCATTTGCAAAAATGGCTCTCTGTGTCAAATATCCAAGTAAGTTTTATTTCAATAAACATCAAAGTTTATATTTAGTTATTTGCTCATTCAAGTTTCTAATATTCCATATCTCTCCACCATGTATTGCTTCATCTTGCAAGAGAAATTGGAGTGCATTTGTACATCACACACCAAAAAAAGAAATAGATTGGAACCACAAACTCTGAAATGATTTAGTGTATGTGAGGGTGAACCTTCATTTACAAAAGTTTCTTTTAAAGATTTCAGATTTAGTGGTGAAGTCAATTTATTTGGACCATACTACTGCATACAATGAAGTTGAAGAAGATGCATAGCTTGATGTTGAAGGTGAACATGAAAGAGAAGAAGAAAGATAACTTGGAGTGGAATTGGAGTCTCTTGTCTAGGAGTAGGTTTTACGAAGAGTTTAAACTTGATAATATTTTGTAATTGCCATATGGACGTGTGTTTTTGTTAGACTTGGATATGATGAATTGGTCTTGGTTCTCACAACTTTTTTTCACTTTACCTTTTTTCAATTTAGGAAATTAAGAGTAACATTTTTTGAGTCTACATGATCATCTTCCAACTTTAATTATGTTTGTTTTTTGGCTTTAATGTGTAATAGTCAACCAAATTGCATTTACACATTAAAGCCACCAAAAAAAAAAAAAAGGGGATTGTCTCCCCTGTTGATTCAACCTACTGCCCCAACCCCGTTCCCGCAGGATCCTCAATCTCCACGGGGATTCAAGGATGCACTCAGGCTAGACCTGAGATCCCTCTTGGTCCCCACTCGTAGAGAGAGGTGTTGCGGGGACCTCGTCCCTTTCCAAGATTTCCTCCTCCACCGAGATCTCAAGGATGCACTCAGGCTCGGCCTGGGATCCCTCTTGGATCTCATCAGGGGAAGGATTTCCAGGAAGGTTCGTCTATGGGGCATAGATTCAGAGGTGATCACCCATTTGTTCTCAAATCAAATCAGTGTTCTCGATGTCTAGGTTATGGCCATTGGGCCAAACAGTGCAGAGACCCTGTAATGTGTTGGAATTGTCAGTCAGTTGGTCACCGCCGATCTCAATGTACCAGACCTCCGAAGAAAACTTCGCATGCCCAGTGGTACACATGAACAGAGGAATCCTATATCTTCGAATATTCTGTCGATTGAGATTTCTAGTTCAAATGAGCTTTGTAGAAGCGTTGAGTTTCTGCAGAGATGTGTGATTGGCAAATGGAATGGGTACTGCAGTATGACTTGAATGGATTTTAAGGTGGGGCTCCAATCTAGATGGAAAGGTGTGAAAGGCTGGAGGTTCATCAGCCTCAGCCCAGATTCATTCTTGATCCGGACTCCATCCATTACTGTGAGAAATCTGATCCTCAAGGAACGTCAGTTACACCTTCATGGGGGGACGCTTAAGTTTCATTGTTGGTCACCTGATATGGGGAAGTCTTATTCTTCAAAGGTCCTCAAGACCATGTTGCTTAAAGGCATTCCTTTGCAGTGGCGAAACAACTTTTCTTTGCAAAAAATGGTTGGTCCGATTGGCAAGGTTCACCATGTACAAGAAGTGATCAGAGAAGGTGAACACTTTCCACTGGTGAAGGTGGAGTTGGAGGTTATGTCTGATCGCCCAATTCCTACGAGGATCGCAGCGACTGCAGTTGATGATTTTTTTTTGGGTGGATATATTAACCAATGTTTGGTCCGGTAAGGAGACATATGCGGACATGTTAAAGAAAAACATCCCCGCGTTCTGTTCAGCCCCACCTGTTACTCCAGCAGCAGGACGCTATCCTTCTGCTCCATCTACTATTGAGTTGCAGGTGGAACATCCCTCGGGTGACTCAGTGACTCGGGTTAATTCGTTACCCATTTCAAAGAGTGTAGCGAGTCATCGTATAACTCAGTCTCCAAAGGTATCAAGCGTCACACGTGCATCTGAGTTGGCCGAGATTCCACCATTATTTTCGAAGATCCTGACAACTGGAAATCAGAGATCTTCATTAAGTCAAAACCGTGCCGCTTGGAAACATTCAAATTTTGAAATGGAGAAGGCTAATAATCAGGATCGTAACATCCCATACAGTTGGCAAATCGTCAATCATTGGAGAAATCCTCGAGAATTAAATTCCAAATGTCCCCCTAATGATTACACAAAGGCTAAACAGGCTGTTGCCAGACAATACCTTTTAAACATTAGTGGGGATATTGGTTCATCAGATTCTGCAATTATTGGACATGTGGAAGGGTCTAAATCCAGTGGTCTTTCTATTAATGTCTCTGAACCTGTCAATTTGACACCGTTGATCAATCATCAGGCGTTCAAATCTAATGGTCCTGATGAAGGAGAGCAAATTCATCGGGTGGAGAATGAAGATTCATCTACTGGAGCACTAATTTGCTATAAAGGTCCTAAATGGGCCTCCGTTTATAACTGTTATAGAAAGAAAATCGGGCTGGGCTTTCCTGTGGGCCAGAAATTTCAGTGGAGGCCTCGAAAAATAAAAAAAGTCCAATCATATTCAAACCCTTCTGTCCTCAAGGTATTCGAACGTCTTCATTCAGATCTGAATATTCGCAATTCGAATGCTAAAGAGAAGACTTCTTGGGAGGCTATCATAGATAAGGATCCAATTGTTCACTCTGAAATTTTGTTCGAAAATGATGAGACTTTGAACAAGGTCGTGATGCCTTCAATGATCCAGGATCTGTTGGAATTTTCTGGTGGAAGACCAGGGGAAGCTCCATTCAATGGTCTTTCTTGGAGGTCTTCGGAAATATTGAATCGAGGGTATGAGTTGGGATTTTTAAGTGCTTCATCGTCCCAATTTCTGGATAGACTTAAGCAACTGTTAGAGGAGGCAGAGGTTATTAACCCAGTTACTGCATTAGTCCCGGTTGGATAGTCTATCCCCGGAGCTGGGACTCCTAGGAGGAAGACCTATCATAGAAAGGGTTCTAGAGAGCTTCTTAACCTCCTAAATTATGAGCTCGGATGGGGATCTAGAGATTCGAAAAGGCGTAGAAATTTGGTTATTGATAAAGAAGGAAATCGGATTAGGTCCGATCAGACTGAGGTGATACTAGTCAGCCAATGAAGCTTCTATCTTGGAATATCAGGGCCTGGGAGACCCAAGGAAGAGGGAAGCTGTTCGTGATTTGATGAGGAAACACAGTGTGGATATTTTCTGTCTGCAAGAATCAAAGTTATCATCTGTTAGCCCAGGTATTCAGAGGCAATTAGGTGGTGCCTCTTTTGATTTGCTAGTCCTTCCAGCAATAGGTGCCTCTGGAGGAATTATAATCGGTTGGAAGACATGTCAGTGGAAAGTAATTAACAATAAAATCGGCGATCATTCTATAACAGTTATCCTTGAAGATTGCAATACTGGATGCACATGGATGTTTACCGGAGTTTATGGTCCGATTGTTCAGGAATCCCGGTCAGATTTTTGGGAGGAACTCCTTGTCGTCCGTGAACTTAGTGAGGTTCCATGGTGTATCATGGGAGACTTCAATGCCATTTCCTCTCCTAAGGATCGTAGCTCTCTTTCCTGTACTCCTCGGGAAGTTAGAGAGTTTCGTGAGTGGATTTCAGATTCCGGTTTGATAGAAATTCCCTTATCAAATCACAAATTTACGTGGAGTAATTTGCGAGAAAGGCCGATTCTCTCCAAACTGGATAGGTGTTTTGTGGATGCTGCATGGGAGGAATTATTTCAAGGTGCTAGTTTGCAGGGGCTGGTCAGATCATGTTCAGATCACACACCTATTCTCCTCTCCACAAACACCACCTTTGCTCGAGTAAAACATTTCAGATTCGAGAACCGGTGGTTAAAGGAGAAAGGTTTTCATCAGATGGTGGAAGAATGGTGGAATTCAGCCATAGTGGGTGGCAAAGGTGCTCGAAAGATGGCTGAGAAACTTAAATGTATAAAACGCAGATTAATTGAATGGAACAAGGCGGCATCAGCAGTACGGCAAGAAAAGAAATCTTCATTAGAGACCACCATTCGCAAATGGGACAAATTGGAGGAAGACAGATTTCTCTTGTTTACAGAAATTGAAGATCGGAAAAAAGCCAAGGAACTTATGGGAGGAGGCTTGGCGTCAAAGATCAAGAGAGGTTTGGTTAAAAGTAGGTGATGGTAATACAAAATTCTTCCACAGATCAGCCAACGCAAGAAGAAGGGTGAATCAGATCACATCAATCATCCGCAATGGTAGACGATTTGATAAGACGGAAGAAGTTGAAGCAAATATTGAACAACACTTCAAATCTTTCTTCAAGAAAGAGAAATCTTGGCTTCCAAATTGGCATGATGACGATTTGCCTCGGTAACTTCAGTCCAACGTGATGTTCTTGATGCCCCTTTCACAGAAGTGAAAATTAAAGATGCAGTGCTGCAAATGAATGGAGACAAAGCTCCTGGACCGGACGGATTCACTTTGAGATTCTTCAAACCTTTTGGAATGTAGTCAAGAGGGATGTTTTTGATATGCTAAATGAGTTCCATGCATGTCGTCAAGGTTGTGCATGTCTGAATGCCACGTTCATTGCTCTCATTCCAAAAAAAAGTGGTGCGGAGCAATTAGGAGACTTTCGGCCAATTAGTCTTCTAAATGGAGCTTACAAAATTATTGCCAAATCCTAGCGAACCGCCTCAGAACTGTGATTAGGATCTTGTGGATCTTAGTCAATCAGCCTTTATAAAGGGCCGTTCTCTTCTTGATGGTTTCCTTATTGCTCAAGAATGTATTTCCGGCGCTCATAAAGGAAAGCGAAAGGGTTTTCTATGCAAATTAGACTTTGAAAAAGCTTATGACTCAGTTCGTTGGGACTTCCTTTGGAAAATTTTAGAGGATTATGGATTCTCACCAAAATGGAGATGGTGGCTGAAGGAATGTATTGCTACAGTCCGCATGTCGATCTTAGTTAATGGAAAGGCTATTGGTTATTTTGATTCGGGAAGGGGTCTTCGTCAAGGGGACCCTCTCTCTCCATTCCTTTTCATCCTTGTGGCGAACATTCTAAGTAGAATGATACATAAGGGTGTGAGAGGTGGTTGGATTCATGGTCTAGAAGTTACTAAGGGTGGATCTCGGATTTCTCATATTCATTATGCGGATGATACTATTCTTCTTTGCGATGCGAGAGAAAGTAATTTGGAAGGTTTCAAATTCATTATCAAATGTTTTGAAATGGTTTCAGGCCTCAAGGTAAACTTCTTTAAGAGTACTTTGGTGGGGATCAACATTCCTTTTGTAGAGGTTCAGTCATTGGCTTCAAGGATGTGTTGCAATGCTTCGAAGTTTCCAATTAAATATTTGGGACTTCCACTTCATACCCGGAGTCTTCGGAAATCAGATTGGGACCCACTCATAAGGCGTTTTGGCAAGAAGCTTGATGGCTGGAAGGGTCGTATCCTCAGTTTGGGGGGGGGGGGGGCGTCTGGTGCTACTCAAATCGGTCCTTACGAGTCTTCCTCTATATTTCTTCTCAATCTTTAAAGTTCCAAGCGGAGTACTTGGGATAATGGAGAAAATACGTCGCAGATTTTTATGGAATGGTACAAAGGAAGGAGGTAGAAAAATTCACCTTGCAAGTTGGGATTTGATATGTCATGCCAAGAAGGACGGGGGCATGGGAGTTCTTGATCTTCGCAAAATGAATAAAGCCCTTTTAGGGAAATGGTTGTGGAGATTGATAGCTGATCCAGAGGCATTGTGGAGTAGAGTGATTCGTGAAAAATATTATTCGGGGTGCACAAGGCTTTCCATTCTACCAAGACATTCTTCATATATATCCTCTGTATGGAAGGATATTTTGGAAGGTGTGGAGAAGATACAAGAGGCCATTCAACTTGTTCCTGGAAATGGAGTGGAAATCCGCTTTTGGAAAGATGATTGGCTCAATGGTGCGTCGCCAACACAATTATTCCCTAATCTTTTTCGGGTGGCACTAGATGGAGATGATCTCATTTGTGATTCATTTACTTGTGAAGTTAACTCTATTGTTTGGATGCCAAGGCTTCGACGAGTAGTGACGAAGAGACAGATGAACTTGTTTCCCTCCTCGAGAGTCTTCAGAAGGTATCATTAAGTTTAGAAGAGAAAGATTATGTGAGTTGGAAGGGGTCTCCTAGGAATGGATTTTCTGTTCGTTCTCTCTATCGATGGCTTCATAAAGACCCAAATCCACACCGTCTCACTGCCAAATTTGAATCACTGATTTGGGGCACACTTTCTCCGCTGAAGATTAAATGTTTTATGTGGCTGCTGTCCAACAATAAAATTCTGACCAAACTTAATCGTGCTAAGTGGTCACATGAAGGGGATACACTGTGCAGTTTATGTGAAGCTGAGGAAGAATCAATTAACCATCTATTCTTCAAGTGTTCCTTTAGTTCACAAATCTGGAAGAAGGTCGGGGAGGTATTAGGGTCACCTTGTTCCTTTTCGGATATGGAGACCATGTGGCGGTGGTTTAAGGATCGTAGGAAGAAGGGCGATAGAAGTAATCATGCTAAGTTCTATTGTTTGATTCCTCATGCTACATGTTGGTCCATTTGGTTGACACGTAATGAAAGAGTTTTTCAAAATAAAAGAGTGTATTGGGAAAATACTTGGGCAGTCATTTCATCAATGCTTCAGGATTGGGTAAAATTTATATTGGAGGAGCCTTCACCTAGTTCTATAATGGGTATCGATTGAGGGAGAAGTTAATATTTCAGAGTGTTTGATATATTTGTATTTTCTTATTTTCTTTCTTTTTTAATGTTATGATGTAAGGATATCTCTCGTCTCCTAATTCGGGGGTTTTCTTGAAATAAGATTATCCTATACTCTATCAAAAAAAAAGTTTGGTTGCTTTTGTTTATGAACCTTTCTAACATGTCGTGTACTCATGTTTAGTAGATGTTCTACTTTGGTTGATATGCCTGTATATCATGTTTTGTAGATACAACATGGACTATTTTTAGATCCCTGGATTTTTCCGTATTGGACTATCTTTCCTTCCCCGAATAATCCGAACAGTGCCGAACTGAACCCCTATCGATTTATTGCCAAATCCCGAATTTGTGACTATGGGTATAACAAGGACAAAAGGAATGAGTTGTTTGTAAGCTCGATTTTGAGAAAACATATAATATTTACTTTGAAGTATATTGGTGGAGTGTGGCTTCTCTAAGTGATAAATTTGGTGGATTAGATATTGCATTGGTTTCACGATTGTCATTTTTTCTCAACAGGAAGGCAAGTACTTTGGGATGATAGTTTCCTTTATTAAAAGAAAATTATCCAGAATGGTTTGGTTAAGACTGGTTTGTTAGTCTTTGTGTCGAAAAAAATAATTATTTACGTGTTAAAGAAGCAGGCTTTAGGTGAAGTGATCAAGCCTGCAGAGAATATTCATTTGCAGTTGTGAAGTTTTTTTCTCATATTTTTTTTTCACTTCTATTGAATTGAAAATTCTCAGGTTCTTGATGGAGATAAGGCAAATGAATTCCGAAGACAGTTATTGCCTTCATATAAAGCACACAGGAGAAAAATACTGGTGCCACCTTCTTCCACAACATTTTCAAGGGGCCTTGGTGGTGGAAGTCCACAGATTGCTGAGTTACAGATCATAGATGTCCTAAGGAAATGCAACGTGCCAGTATGTCTTCATATCTTTAATGCTCTTGGCTGTGCTTGTTCTTGAATAGAGATTGAACTGAACTACATTTATTGAATATTTTTCCTTTAATCCAGCCAAACTGCATTTTTTCACTAGACTCTAGACTCTAGTTGAATTTTGGTTGTTTTCTTCATTTGGTAAAGTGCAATGTCAGTTTCATAGAGAGATGTAAATGGTTCAACAATTTTCTTTTATTTTAATTAGAAAGGAGTGAACTAATTTCCATAAAAAAAGGAATGAACTAATTCATTTTTATTATGGCCGAATGGATTAATGACCATCAAAATCTTGTGATCTATTTAAAAAATGTCACGAGTAATTGCAAGCCTTTTTGAGTTCTCATTCAAATGAGGAGGAAATCCATGTAACGTATGGATTTGTAGAAGTTAAAATATTGACTAGTGTAAATAGGTCTCTTATGGGATGGACAACCATTGGTTTGGGGAGTAACAATTGGTCTCTTACATGACGGGGACTCCCGGTCCATCTAATTACATATCTACTTGCCTTGCTTTAGCTTCTTTCATTTACCATTGTACAGAAATCTCTCGTCTCCTTTGGTTTGGGGTATCTTTTAATAATAAGATTGCTCTTATACTTTCTTCAAAAAACCTAGTGTTAAATAGCATAGTAGGACTTGAAAGCTAGCCTTGAACTCATGGAAGAAGGTTGGGATATATATTATTTCAAAAAGAACAATTGTTCATTCTGAAGCAGAGCATAGAGGGCATTATTTGTAAATGTTGCTATATTACTGAATGCGGTTTTTGGCTTTGCACATTGCAGCCAAAAAGTTAATTTCATGTGCGGCCCTTGATTAAATTATCAAAATTAATGTCTGAAAAAGTAAATTTTAGTTTATTGAATGGTTTTGATTAGTTTTATTTCATCCAAATATAATTAATCTATATTAAGGATGAACTTATATTTTTATTGGTCTTCATTACATTGGTTAGCATAAAGCATTATGGAAAACGCTTTTCAGAATCTCCTCATTAGCACTTTTTAGTATTATAATTCTTTAAGCATATAAATTAGTCATGTTTTGAGTATGAACTTGATAAACATATGCACTTTCTTAGTGTGTCCAATTTTCCACAGGACCGCGCTAAAACTATATGACTGCAGGTCGTTAAAGTTGACAATTATGAAGCAGATGATGTGATAGCTACACTTGTAGATCAAGTTTTGCAAAAAGGATTTCGTGTTGTTATTGGTTCGCCTGACAAAGATTTCAAACAATTGATTTCAACGGATGTCCAAATAGTAATGCCCATGCCAGAGTTTGGGCGTTGGTCCTTTTACACATTGAAGCATTATATAGCTCAATACAATTGTGACCCGAGCTCTGATTTAAGTCTGCGTGAGTATATGTATCTTTGTGTTTATTGTTTCTGTATGTAATGATATTGCTAGTGTTACCATGTTTTATGACTTTGATAATGTCGAATCATGATTTCTGTTCACTACGTGCTGCACTGGCTGAGCTTTAAACGTTGCTATAATAGAATAATTGACTGTAATGTTGCAAACCTTTTTGAATGAGAACAATTATGCAAATCAACAAAGAATATTGCATTTTTTTTCTTATATGTAATTTTATCATTTAATTGATTTTGAGAACATACAAAAGGGGTTGTGGACTTGTGGTGGCCATCAGAACTTATATGCTCCATGCCCTCATATTTGTGCCTCTATAATATTCTTTTTTTTTTGTATTACTTTTAAATTGTGCCTTTTAGGATGTTCTGTCAACTTTCATTACTCATAGAAGCAAGTAAACTATATGCTGCCATTATTGATAATTTTGTATATATGTTTTCTATCTCATTTAGCTTCTTAATCATTGTAAACTTTAAATCAACTTCGAAGGAGTATGCTCCTTAATGACATGTGGCAGCTTTATATAGAAACATTATGCCAGAGTTTGCCTCTGAAGTCATCCTTATTTTTTTATTTTTTTATGTAATTCTAACCACATCCATCGAAGTCATTGTATTATGACAAAGTTTGTGTCTTTCTTGCATATCAACAAGTCAGTGCCTGACTGATAGCTTCTTTAACATGCGAGCTGGTTTGATGGCAGGCTGACCCCATAAAGACTGATGGGTCAAACCTGCTGACCAATTTCCAACCTATTTGGTCAGTCTTTTTTTTTTTTCCAGAGTAAAATAACAATCTATTGAAACAATCCATAATAAGATGGAACGGTCTATTGGAATGCTCACTCGGCATAAAAAAACCAACCCACTGGACCCCTTTCGTAACCCGCCTTCATTTGGGTTCTTCAATTAAAAAAACAGAAAAAAAACATGATAGTTACTGTGGGTGGGAAAATTAAGATATGAGTTGAGAAGTAAGGATTCCATGGAGGAATGTATCAGATTCATTTGGGACTGGCAACTAGACACAGACCATACCCATTTCATGCAGGTCAGGGATTGCTTGACCCAAACATCATCAACTGGCTTGGCGAACCTGTAGGGGGACATGATGCACTTCCAAAACTAAAGGAGATTCCTAAGGCTAAACAGAACATTTAAGAACCAGATAAAAATCATTGAATCAAGGAATCCAGGAGCCTAATTGATAGCATGTATTGAACAAGTTCCCGGGCTTCCCAATAATGCCATTCTCACAGTATGTGGAGGCTTTCTATGTTGCCATTTGGGGGCACCAATTTTATGTATCACTCATATGGATTAGGAGCTTAAATTAATGGCTGGTCTTTTTAGATCTTAGAAGTGAGGTGGTATGGTAGCCTCTTTCATTTAGTTTTCTTATAAAATTACTTTTCCAATAAAATATCTCGTGGAGTTATGCAGAGTTGAGGTTGTAGAAAGTCAAAATTGGTGTAAATCTCCAAAATGAATTATTTAAACTCTTACAGAAGAGGAGCTTCGTGCTATTTTAATAGTCCTGTTTTGAGTTAGAATAATATTGGAAAGTCTTGGATGGTTGTAATCTGAATTTGAAATATCATAGGTTCTTGGGTAGTTTTGATGCTTATTTTTAGAGTTCTAAGGAATTCTGGACTGTGTATATTGTAGATTTGATATTACTTGAATTTTAGAATTTTGCAGTTGGTCAATACTAATTGTCATCAGATTTTAAGATTCTGCAGTGAAGTGTTAGATTGACAAGTTGCCGAGAACATGCCATATTAACTCTTGTTAAGCGTACCTCTTGTTTTCCTTTGAAACCTCAACCTTTGCACTATTAGAATTGTGTCATAGAGCACAACATTCAATAGCACACCTCCAGTTGATTACTAATGATAACTAAATGTCAAGTGCTAAAAAACTAAGGTTTCAAAAGCTGTCCCTTTGGATGAAACCATAAGTACTCTCTCCACAGGGCATGCACACCACAGTTATCAAAAAGAGCATCAAATCACATATAGTGGGCTCCAAACTGATATGTCTCACAAACCAGTGGTTATTGTAATATCGTCTAATAAATGTTCCACACTGTACTAATAAGCAAACTAATGATAAAATATGAGGATAATATTTGTTTGTTCTCAAGGTTCTTTAATTATTTTTTTTGCTTGTTCTCATTTGAATACTGAATGATTTAATAAAAGAGAGAGTCCGCACGCACGATCGCTTGCTCGCACACACATTGGAAGTCATTATAGCTTCGGTTGTTCTTTTTTGTCTTGTCTTTTTTTTTTTCTTATGGAAATATTTGACTAAATGTTCACTCTTTAGGCTGTCTTGTTGGTGATGAGGCTGACGGTGTTGCTGGAATTCAACATCTGGCTCCTGGATTTGGTCGCAAGACGGCCCTGAAACTCCTAAAAAAGCATGGCTCATTAGAGAATTTGCTCAGTGCTTGTGCTATCAGAACAGTGGGGAAACACTATGCACAGGATGCACTTATTAAGCATGCAGATCTGTTGAGGAAAAATTTCGAGGTTCTTAGGCTAAGAAGGTATTTTCCCATGTTTTGAGTATAGAAAGCTCTATTTGTTTACAATCCTTTTTATTGATGTCCATGACATACATATACCTATCGTACAGGGATGTCGATGTTCATCTTGAAGAGGACTGGTTATGTGAGAGAGAAACATGTAATGACACAGACATTTTGTCAAATTTCTTCAAAACATTGGATGGGCGTCTAACCTACCAGAGATATGTATCCTCTTGAGATATATCGTTCTGCCTGTAAGTAGACAAATATCTTAAACTTACTTTCTGGGAACTTTTATTAGGTGTGTGCGTGGATTTACTTCCTAATATATTTCATAGATATGTATTAAATTCCTCAAATGTTAGGCATCATGTTTGTTTAATATTTGAAGCGACATAAATAACCATGACAGGCTTAAACATATAACATTGACACAAAATCTCAAAATTGGCCGGGACAAAATTGTTACTATGATTCAAGAATCAGATTCTAACATCCTGGATTCTGATGTGCTTCTGCAGAACCAGGAACTGTTTGAACAGTTCAGTCTGACACTGTATTGTTGAACCACAAGATCTATGTAACTGTGTTTTCTTCTAATTTGATGAAGGTAAGAATCTAAGCTCACCCATTTTACTTCTAATTTCTCGCTCGTCTGATTAAAGCGTCGATACACTCTGTCCTTTTTGCAACTCTGTTTGCAGTTGCCACGCCTAACGCAATATATACTCCACTTTATCAATATAATCCTTTTTTTTTTTTTGAAATATGCATTCAATTCACATGAGTACATTTTTTTTATAGAATGATGTACTTCATTAGCCTTTATATATTAAAAAAATTATCAAAATATGTGCGGACTACAAATGGAGCTGCAAAAAGGACCGACCATAACATTTTCTTGTTGGAAAAGAAAACTGATTAGTAACCACTGGATAGTGATTCAACCTTTCACTTCTAAACAAACTCACCAGTGAAGGACATGTACTGAATGTATAAATTTTTTGCAGAAAGCACTGCATCAAAAGGAATTGATCTCATCCACACATACAGGAGAAACATGAATCAGCCTTTGATGCAGGTTGATGATAGTCCTTTGAATATGCAGGTGAAAGAGGGATATAAAATGAGTTATGTATTTGATTTTAATTTCTTTTTCATGTCCTTTGCATCTACCCCAACTTCTTTGTTTTCTTTTTTTTTTTGAAAATAGAGTTGGCAACTTCCAGACGAGATCATATCACTGGGGCATGAGCTGTTGGGAAATAAACCTTAATAATGTGTTGATGATATTTAATTTTCTTTATTTTCCCTTTCTGAAAATATGAAAATTTTATTTGAATTTTGTAGTTTATTTGAAAATTTACTGCACTTGTTGGTCTCTGGCCATGTGAACAGAGGTCTAATTTTATGTGCAGTTAATGGTGATGAAGTTTGTGTTAGAATTCTTTGAAGGTTTGCTAGGAAATTTGTGGGACACAACATAAGCAATGTTTTGGTTGCATGCAGGCCCCGTTTGGAACCAAATTGTGAGATGATTTTTTTTTTTTTTTTGTAAAATCAGTTTATAGATAACTGGTTTCAAACTGATACTTTTTTGAACTTTAGCTTTGGTTTCAGATTTCAGTGTTAACATAAAAAAGTTTTTATGAAAAATCTGCCATGCATGTGATTGTCAATTGTGAATCACTTGTTGGGAACTGACAAAATCTACGGTTCGATCAAATGGTTTTTCACAAACGTTACAGATTCAGTGTTTTCTTTAATAAAACAATGATTTTTGAAGGCAGAGACTCTAGTTGACAGTCTAAGGGCCTGTTTGGGAATCTCACGTTTCGAAAAGCGAGGGGCTGAAACCTTGCGTTTGAGGAACATTATTTTAGGAGCTTCTCAAAAGTGGTTTGTTTTGCACATAATACTCGTGAAACATGTTCGAAACTCACCGAGTTTTGGCCTAACGACCATTGCAGAATTTGCTTCACCACGGATCCAAACAAGCCCTAAAATTGTCATAAATGCTCCCATGTGAGTCGACATCTACTACTTGGGTACTAACGAAATAGTAGATTTAAAAAAATCTAATTAGATCTCAATAACATGACACATGGACAAACGGATTAAATAATACTGTATATAAACACTTTTAAACAGAACAAATGATAAACTAATAAACTACCCCCACAAACACAGTCATTCAAAGACCACCATTTCAGAGCACGTGTTCTCCATGTGCCCATGCTCACAACTAACAAAGGAACCCCATATCTTATGCGCCCACATAAAAACAAATAAAAACGCGATGTAGGGAGTGGTAGGTTGCACAATTAGACAGTTTTTGCATTTGTAAAAATTATTTATGTAATTGTGCAATTAAATAATTTTACTGTAGTTGCTTCATGCAGGTAGATTGCAGACAAATAATACTAAAAAACTGTGTTTTTCAAAAGCTGTGGGATAAGCTTTCTGTATAATCAGTTTTGCAATCGCGCAACCAAACACACCTATAGACGAAACAAGTAAATTTACACCCTCTGCACAACACACGCTTAGGGGCGTTTGGATGTGGGTTTGAGAATTAACTTTTCTTCGAAAGTTGAGTTTAAAATTGAGTTTACATGAAGCTGTCACTCAACATATTATGGAAAAGTTAACTTTTGGACACTTATTTGTTAAAATTTTATTGTAGCTTTTTAATTAAGCTGTAACTTCTTTTTCTTCTATTTGGAAACGGGTTTAGGAAATCAGATTTCTCTACACTCGTAATCTTTCTAATTTGGATCAGTGGTTGAAACTCTAATATTATGAAAAGTCACTCAAATATGTCTATAGTTTCAAAAGAGTTTGAAACGCAGAAAAAAATATACTGTCACTGTATAAAAATGGATTGAAACGCAGAACCTGAAAAAATGTTTGGCTCCGTGTTTGTATTTCTACGGCTTTTCCACCGCGGAGCCAAACGGGCCCTAAACCAACGTCCAAACGCCATAATAGACGCTGCACGCACAGTTTAAATTTTCATGTTCTATCTACGTGGCTATCCAACAACAGACCACATGTCGTCATACATCAACCCGCCCAAATATCGATTACAAAAATGGGGAAATTAATTCCGGGTCCTTATAACATCTAGATTTATTTTTACATCCCTAGATCCATTATGTATTATTTTCAGATCCTTTATGCCTGTACACCATTAATTCGATTGTTATATTTTTCCTTTTTATCCACTTTTCACCATCTGCATACATTGTTAAACTATTTATATATAATATTAAACTGTCTGTGTACTTTGTTGATGAGTTTTGGATGTTATTAATTTTTGCATTATGAATGTCAATATATTATGACATGATGAAAATTTATTATATTTTAGGATTGATGTAGTATATTCATCTTCAAATCTGACACGCATGGTGATTGTCTATACAGATGGGGGGAGAGAGGAGGGGGCGTACAAAAAAGAGTGAATACAGGGTAAAATTGAAAAAAAAACCCCTATCAGATAGAAAATCTAACAATAATACAACAACTAATTTGAGACCTAAAAATAAGTTTAAATGTTTTAAAAATCTAAAAATAATTCAAGAATTCTTAAAAGTACCTGGAATTAGTTTTCACTGAAAAAAGAGTAAAATTTTCCCTCTCAAAATCCCTCTCTCTATTTTTTCAAAATCAGAGACAAATTTTCTTATATATTTTTTGAAAAAAAAGAATAGTTTATTATTTAGAGCTCACGTTGGATCTCTCTTAAATTTATTATACTTTTATGATTGATGTGACATATTCGTCATCAAATTTAATGTGCATGGTGGTTGTGAAAACGAGCAAGATATAACGCGCGTGATGAGCGAGAGAGGAGTAAAATTAGAAAAATGGATAAAAAATAACCCCAATTAGATGGAATGACTAAGAAATAATACCTAAACTAATTTAATGACCTAAAAATAAATTCAAATATTTTAAGGACCTAAACATAATTCAGGGTTTCTCAGGGACCCGGAATTAAGTCCCCCCCCCCCCCCCCAAAAAAAAGTGAAAAGTCTTCCCTCTCAAACCCCCCCCCCCCCCTCTCTCTCTCTCTCTCTCTCTCTCTCTGTTTTTGCAAAAGCCGAGACATTTTTTTTTAATTTTTGGAAGAGAAGAATAGTTTATCATTCGATCTCCCCCAAATGTTTCAGATTCCATTCGATCTCGTGAAGCTATGGCGGTTGAGGAGGGGAGGTCCCTCGCCGAGACCCCGTCGTGGTCGGTCGCCACCGTCACCACATTCATGGTCGCCGTCTGCTTCCTCGTCGAGCGATCCATCCATCGCTTCGGAAAGGTTTGAGCCGTTCGATCGATCGATCCTCCATCGTTGTCGAACCTGACCGTCCGTTTCTGACCTTCCTTTTCGATTTTTTGTAGTGGCTGCAGCGGACGAAGAAGAAGGCACTCTTCGCGTCACTGGAGAAGATCAGAGAAGGTACGAACACGATGGTCGGTGTTTTTAATTGAGTGCTGTTACACTTAGTTTTTTTTACAGTCCAAAATGCAGTCTTACATACCTTAAATTTTTTTTTTACGCTTATTGAAAATGAGTTCATTCAACTTAAATTGGAGCAATATACAATTTTTATGAAAGCATATACCTCATTATATGGTGTTTATTATTTTAAGAAAATGAAAACATGTGTGGTCTGAACTGTAAAAATGACCGAGTGTAACATTTTTCTCTTTTTTTATCCTTGTTTCTCTGTACTCGTTTTTGTTGATGCAACGTCGCCTCTTAACCCCCGTTTTGACAGAGACATAAGTTATTTAGGGATAGATAATTGTCAGGGATAGATAAATAATGAATCATTTTTTATTTGGTTGTGTTTTTAGTTATTCTTATTGTGAAACATAATAATGAAATTTTTGTTGTTTGATTGATCTTAAATAAATTATGGATAAGAATTTATAAAAGGTAAAAAATTGATTTGATATGTAGATCCCTTGATTTATAAGAGGTGATGACAAGTGATTTGACACGTGAGCCCTTGTTATACCAGTAAAATGAATTGGGTGGAATAACACAATTTTTGAGAGGGGACATGGAATACTAATACATATTTTGGTATAACTATACACACCTATTCCTTGCAAATAAACAACTTTTTGGGCTTATTGTCCCATATTTTTCTATTTTCCTCCCCTATTCCACTATCCAAAAAGGGGCTTGGGGTTAGATCTGAACATCCACGGAACAACGTGGAAAGATAGACAAATCCAAGCAAAGGAAAAGACAGAACAAGATGTGGATGTGGTTAGGCAAATTTGCGTACAGTGGAGTAGGAGTCAATTCCTTATTGATTTGTCTCTTCACCATCACCCATTTTTCTCAATGCAATCCCTAACAACTGTTACTCTACTAAAAAACACACTTATTTTCGCGGATAAGAGGGTAGATAAGAGAAGAATGGGTTTAATATTTGAGAAGTATATTTATTTAGTATGGATAAACTGTAAGAGGTATATCTTGACAAGTTAGAATAAACCCTGATAACGTATAGTTTGTTCCTACATGTCCCCCCAAAAACTTTGCTAAATTGCAATAAAACAAGCACAAAAGACAAATTTATGAAAACCAAGAAAAATAGCAATCAAATTGAAAAACATCTAATTCTCCTCTATCTTTGGAAAATCATCTAATATCTGGATAAGCTATCTAGAAACAAAAATTCAAGCCTTAGACAATAGGTCCTCTGATGCTAAAATGTAACACATCTCATAGCAGTTTGGCGCAATGTGATGTTTTCGGGGTTTGTGGAATGATTCAGAGCTCATGTTGCTTGGGATCGTGTCATTGATGCTGGGGCAGACAGCAAGGTGGGTGTCAGAAATTTGTGTGCCATCGTCACTCTTCACCAGCCGTTTCTACATCTGCTCGGAGGATGATTACGGTTCCGCTGATGACGATGAGGGCCTGGGGAATGGCACTATATCTGAGAATGCTCGGAGGCTGTTCAACATATTGCCACACAACTGTGGTGAGGTAGAATGACGGTTTGGTGGTTTTCATTGTTTCGATCTCGTAGAACACGGAGTTGGAATGATCATTTTGTTGATGATCTTTCTACAGGGTTACGAGCCGTTTGTTTCCTACCAGGGCTTGGAGCAGTTGAACCGCTTCTTGTTCCTTCTCGGAATCACTCATGTTTCTTACAGTTGTGCGATGGCAGTTCTTGCTATGATTAAGGTGTTTTATTCGATGCCCCCATTTGATTGTTAGTGTCTGGGGATAAAATTTTGATTGGGGAGATATTTTTGTTGTGACTATTTTGCAGGTGTATGGCTGGAGGAAATGGGAGAACCAGACTCCCCAACAGCCCAGTGGGAACTTGCAAGGTAAGCAGCCAACAATATGATAATGGAATTGCTTATAATTGATTAGCTATACAGTTAGAGCCTCCCTTGTGAAGTTAAAGTTCACTGTAAGACCAATAAAAAAGAAGAAAAGAGTTCACTGTAAGTGATCATATTTTGCTATAATTTAGTTAAGCATGTCGTGTTTTATCAAATGGCCGTCTAGTCGATATACTGTGTGTTCCATTATCAGTCCTAGTCTTATCTTTCAGTGACACATAACTATGATATGGGTTTATGATGTACGTTTAGAGTTTGCCATTGCCAAGGAGTGTTTAAGCCTTATATATGCCTGCCACTTAAATAGTGGTGGCCCAAAACATTTTGCTTATAGTCTACTTATTTGTGTGTTTGATTGTTGGAATGCCCAAGGGAATGGGTGCTCATACACCTGGTGATTCATGCAGTTTTCACATTCCCTTAACCGAGTATATACTACGGTAGAAGAATGCAAAATTGCATGCACTCAAATCATATGATTATATATATATATATATATTTGTAAAAATATGTATTTCATTTAAAAAATGCTAGTGATTGCAAAAGGGACTGCGTGAATGATTGTCCCTAACATTTTCCCAATTGAATATGAGTTTGAGCCCAAGACATTCTTGTAACAGTTTAAATTAATACATGCATGCTTACCAAACTTAATCAAGCCAAGCCTATTATTGTTTGAGTTCACTAGTTTAACAACTGAGATCTAAATCAAGTTCAAGATTCGCTGATAGGAAAATATGCGAGCTTGATCAAGCCATTGTCCAAGGCAAGCTCGATGTTGTTTGAGGGCTACCGGATTAACCTTACAAAGTTCAGTTTTGTTTATGTCTTCTATGTAGGTCTATATCAGGAGTGTGCATATTTGTCTGCAAGAAACATCATGTGAATATCTTAGATTTTCAACACAATGTTTAATAGATCACAATGCCTATTTTCAGCACAATGTTTAATAGATCACAATGCCACTCCCATCTTAAAAAATTAATTTTGAATGGTTCTTTGAGTAGGCGTGTTGATGTTTATTTTGCTTCATCCTATTAGCCAGGAAGAATACAACAATGAGGAGACAATCAACATTTGTTTTTCATCATACATCTCATCCATGGAGCAAGAACAAGATTCTTATTTGGATGGTGAGATATTATGTTTTAAATTAGCTTTACACCTTTTTTTGTGTGTTGGTGTTGGGGGGGGGGGGGGGTGATGTTAACTATTATTCTATTGTTCTGTATATGCTCATTTCTGTTGCATGTGGTATACACAAACACAAATATTGGAGGAGTAATATAACTTGTTTCTTATTTGTTTCTATAGCACTTCATACCTTTTCTGGTTGGGTATCCATTAAGTCTCAATTGGTTTGTGAGTACTGTCTAGTGAAATAGGTCCATTCATTCTTTCACTACTGATGAGTTGTTAGCGCCATCTGCAGCTTTGTTTTATGCGCCAATTTAAGGGATCGATAGCAAAATCAGACTACTTGACCATACGTTTGGGTTTTATCACGGTTAGTATTCAGTTTCCCTAAATATAAATGACTTTTATGACCTTGTCGATTGTAACTAATTATTCTCTCTCTGAAGTATTAACCGAATTTTTTAATAGTAATTTGTGTTTATGGATGAAAATTTATGTCAAAGAAGGTATCATTGGATGTATCCTTTACTCGTATACATGGAATCTCTTTTGTAACATGGAATGCTAATCATAGCATGTCATAGCCTTTGACTTGTTCCATCATTATTTTGTTGGAGGAAGAAGCAGGACCCGTAACATGCACTACTGTTCATCATTCCTACTGCTGGCATCATTAATCATGGGACTTATTACAGTTTGGGCTAGATCAGCTGTACAGGATTCCAAATGGAACAGTGAGGTCATGTACCCTTGGGCGAAGGCTTCCATGACTGTTTTTATTTGTGAAATGTTTCATTTTTCTCTCTGATGTTGAGCATATCACTGGACTTTGTTTTGTGAGTTAATTTCGTTTGCCTGATTAATTACCTCACAAGAAAATGAGAAAAAAGAGGAAATTGGTATTCAGACCAATAGTGGCTGAGTAGTCATTTATTTTTTAGCTGTGATTCAGTTGCTCTTGCTCATGTGCTATAATTTTTTCTTTCGCAAATTCAATTCATTTAGTTGATAGTGTACATGGTATGATGGAATCTAAAGAAGCAAAAAGATATTTCAGGGGAAGCACAGTTATGCGGCGAACACATGGGAAAGTGTGTTTCAATGCTATAGGGCTTGGGGTAAACACGTGTGGGGACATGCTATAGTTCCCTGAATAGGTGTTGGACCTTCTCAATCGGGTGGTTGCTTTTGAGGGATGCTACTTGCTTTCTTGTTTATTTTTGTTTCCCTTTTGGGGAAGCATCTTGTCTTCTCCTATTCTTGAAGGTTAGGTCTTATGTCTCCCTCCTTAGGAGCATCTACTGTTATTAATAAATTACGTCTTATCCCATCTTTCATGACAAAAGAAATAAGAAAATTACCACACAGGAAAGAAATCATTTCATTGGCAATCTATTGTTTGTATGATGCATCCATACAGCTTGCACTATATGGCATGAAATGGTATGGGCAGCATGAATACCAAATTTTTGTAACTTAATATCGATTCAATATTGGCATGATATCATGTGATATGTGAATGGGAGCCATTCAAAAGTGGACTCCATATTCTGGTTCATTAATGAAACAGTAAATATATTCATGAAAAGTAGTGTGGATCTCTGATCTTAACCTTTTAAAGAGCTGCATTTTCAGATATATGTTCTTAAAGAAACTGTAGTACTGTACCAATGAGTTGCAGACATCAAGCTCATATTAAAAAGATCATGCCAAACTCTGAATAGACATCAAGCTCATTTTCAGATATCATGTGATATGTGAATCTCTGATCCTCTGAATATCATGCCTATATTTAAATTTAGGACCCTTCCTCGTGTTTTTTTACTGATCAAAAGAGCATAAAATCATGTTACTATCATCCACTGTTTTAGTGCTTATAAAACTATCCACTGATACTGTACTTTTATTTTCAGAATCATAAACTGCCACCTTCCTATGATTTCCATAGATATATTGTCCGGAGCATGGAGGATGAGTTTCATGGAATAGTTGGAATCAGGTATGAGTACACCTGAATTTGACTGTTGTTTTAAAAGTGCAAGTTCACATGAATTCTCATGTTTGATTCTGGTGCTCAATGTGTGTGGGATCTGGGAAAGGATGTCACCAGTTAAGTTTTGTTTGGCAGTGAATGAGTCACATAAAATGAGCAGCTCCTTGGATGTGGTTAGCCAGTTAATGAGCTGACTAGCCAGATTCGGGTTCTTCTGAGGAATGAGAGAAGTCATCCCTATTATGTAACAAAATTGAGCTGGTCCCTGCCTTTAGAGAATAAATATTTTCAAAAACTGAATAAATAAATATGATAATCTTAAAGTACATAAGACCTTCCCACTAATAAAATTCATATTTCTTTTAATTAAATAAATATACACTTGGTGAGTAAATGATATATTTTTTCTCTTTTGAGTTTTTATTTAGTTAGTTCCTCCTATGAAGTCAAACTGTGATATCATTAAAAGAATCACTATGAATGCATTAAGAAAAGCTAAAACAATGAATACTGCCAGACGATGTTGAGTATATGGAGAACATACTTCCAGATGTTAAGTTTCTAGATGGGTTTAAATGCTAAGATTTATTGCATATATTGCTATATTGAGCTTGGTAGGTAATTCTGTTGGAGTTATTAATTGATATCATAGTTTGGCTGCAGATTGTTTAATAATAAAATTTTGCAAAATTATTAGAAAATCATAAATAAATGTGAAATTGGGTGCAACAAGCAAAGCCGAGTAGTATCTAATTGAATTTGATCTCAACTCTTACCAAATGAGACAAGCATGAACAAATATTTAATCAGCCTCAGTTTTTTATGTAACTTGACTAAACAATATGGTTTCCAAACAGGTTGGTTAGTCTAAAACAAGTTTGCATCTTCAGTGATGATTCAGTTCTCGATGTTAAAATTCCTACCGAGTTACTGAACGCCAAACAGAATTTAGAAGTTTAAACTTATGTGAGAGAGAGAGAGAGAGAGAGAGATTGAGCATGATGTTATTATATTTTTCAAAATTTAATCCAATAGGCAACAACTTAGTTGTAGGTTTGTGGGGCATCTATTTCACTTTCAAGTCTGACAGTGCTGAGTCAAGCCAACCACTGGTTTCTCTTGCTCAAGTCAATTGAAGGTTTGAGCTTGTTTCATTTATCAAATAAGAGGAGCCAAAACACGCTCTGCATGAACTTATTTTGAGCTACTTGTTAGCTGTTTGGATTGTTTACCATAGTTAAATGACTTGCAATTTTTCCCTGAGATGGTGTATGTTTTGATTCTAGAACGCCTCAGAAGAACAAAATATATGTTTGAAAACATACTGACAAAACTTGTCAAATGAATATCAAAATTCTAAGCAGGATTGTGAGAACCATGTGTATTTCACTAGTGATATAAGAAAGTCGACTAAATTTAATCCTTTCATCATGACATAAAAAGAACACTTAAATTCCTTTTCTAAGAACTCTGAGATATCCCTACCCCATCATATAAACAAACTATGCTTTTCACAAAGTTGTTTCACTCAAATCAGAATCCCTAAACTGATTGCTAAACCTTGGTCATTAAACAAATCATAAAGACAAATTGAAGGCATTATCATAAAAATATAAAAGGATGCTGTGAGACTGGGGTTAGAGTACTGGAATACATACATTCCCTTTGTGCCATGGAATGAATAAGTTTTGTGTGGGTGCGAAGTTTGTTAAGCAATTGTTAGAGTAGATGAAGCGAGCACCTCTTTTGTATTTCTTCTTGAGTAGTCTTTTAGGTGCTGCCTAGAACTATGATTAATAAAAAAAATCCAAAAGATGCTCCAGCCAGAATGGAAGATATGTCAAGGTAACATCTTGACACAAAAACATCCTATCTATTGTGTGTTGTGAAATGGATACAGAAATGAGGACTTTAGTTAGTAGTTTAAACTACTCAAAACAGAATGTTGTTTATATACAGAAATAATGGACTATTACTAATGTAGCTATATTGTATAGAAATAGGCTCCATTCCCAGGAAGAACCTAATTAAGATGAATCTGTATCATACTGTTTTCCCACTCATCTCCTATTTGGACATATGTTTTATTTTGATTCAATTGGAATGAATATGCCAACAATTCTCTTAAGAAAACATTAATACTAAAAGACACTTTATACAGAGTGAGACAATAGTTATGGAAATCAGATAATGTCAGGGACAACCCAGCCCCTTCATTTGTTATGAGAATTGTGAATAAAAAAAATTATAGTCAATCAATTTTGCAAAGCCATTGCCTAAATTTGGTTTCCTCTAGCTGTCTTATGTTTTCTTTCTGTCCTAGTTATGGTATTGCTAAAAGTTTGAATTGAAACTTGACATCCATTAATCTTGCAGTTGGCCGTTGTGGGGGTATGCAATATTCTGCATATTCATAAATATTCATGGTAAGTGCCTATCTGTCCGTGGCTTCTTTCATTTATGCTGTTTTGATCATATGAATTTTTTGACTTACTTCTTTGTAAACTGTCACTATTTCCAGGTCTTAATATGTATTTTTGGTTGTCTTTCATTCCTGCCATTGTAAGTATCTCATTTGTTCTTCGTGATATATTTCTGATTGATATTTTGAAGTGCATCTACATTGTCAAGGCTTAGTCCTCCTCTATCACATGTTTTACCTTCTAGAACAAACTAACCTGGAAATTTACTGAATTTAACACCTAGTTTTTGTTTACTTGGAATGAAATAAAGATCACCATGTTGGTGGGTACCAAACTTCAACATGTTGTCGCCCAGTTAGCTCTTGAAATTGTGGAGACAACTGATCCACTTGTTGGCACTCAACTAAACCCACGTGATAGTCTCTTCTGGTTTAGAAGGCCAAAGATTCTGTTATGGTTAATATATTTTATGTCTTTCCAGGTATCGTTCTTGTGGTTGTTTTAGGAACTATGTTGAATTCATGATATTGTTTACGCTCCAGTTTTTCTCATCTTTTATTCATGTATGCAGAATGCTTTTGAAATGGCATCTTTCATCTGGTCATTGGTAAGTCCATGCATTTTCCAGGTCATGTTTCTTTGGAGCAATGAAAATGGGCTATAGCAATGTAAACTTGATTGATAAAGTAAACTACCATGATAAATTTTTTAAATGTGCTTTATGCTTAGTTTTGCAAGTTTAATATTGATATACAATAGTAGATAATATAAGTGCACTTTGTATGTACTTCCACCTTAGATGACCTCTATTTAACAGACGAGTACAATAAATCCCCATCTACTGGCAGCAGAGTATGATAACTGCCATGTTAGATTCCTATTTGTCAATTTCTATCACTGCACGTATAATAGTTGATTATATGCTATATATTTCAATGTTATACAGAAACCATACCATAATTGGCATTACTGCCTGAACGTCATTCCATTTAGAAATTTAGAAGAAGGAAATTTAGATATACCCAGGATATCATCTTTCATCCTACTTGGATGAGTTTTTTTTTCCTTGGTCTGATACTACTGGATTAACTATTAGGAGAGATATTAGTGATGTTTGTAGTTCATCCGTGGACCAGCTATGAAGTAATTGAAACAAAGGTCTTAAAATTGAGATCAAGAAGCTCAGATGCACAATAATGCTAAACATACTAAATAACATTGTTTTATTGGATATTGTCACAACAAACTCACAGCCTAACCATGTATCATTTTTCCAGTGGGGGTTGAATATGCAATCTTGTCTCCTGAAGAACCATTTATTGATTACCATCCGTTTGATTTCTGGGTAAGTTTCTTTGGTGATTTTATTTGATTTTCTCTATTTAATTGTTATACACACAATAGCGCACATGTATCCGTGCTCCAAAATTGAAATGCATAACTTGCAAATAAATAATATGAGGACCATAAAGAACTGTTAGTCACTTGTAATGAAATTAACTTGAAAATTTCTTTCTTTCTCACTGAAAACCCAAAACTAACCTCTGAAAAAATTTAGAAGCTGTTCTCATTTACACTATATAATATTACAACAGCTAGTGAAACAAGACAGTGAGATTGAGACTTTGGGTGCTTAGAAAGAATGTGCAAATAGAATATTGATAGATAAATAGGATGATTTTGTGTAGGGACTAGGGCGTGTATTCATCAATTGATATTTATGCAGAAATCCTGAATGAACAAATTATATTATGATTGAAGCTTGCAGTACCAGTATCAACACAATGTGATATTATTTATTAGCAATTAAAATAAAATAACCATACTAAATTTACAGTTAATCACAACAAATTAAAAGGACTAGACCTTGTTAATTTTTGTAGGTTGAAGGAATTCTGGTGTTAGATTTTTCAATACATTGTGGTGCGTAAGTTGAACTCCAACCCAATACCTGTTGATTGCAGACTTGTCAACCATTAAGTATCCCTGTTATTACTGTTAGAGGATTATGGTTTTAGTTTGTTCACATATGTAATGTGCATCTGCATAAAAAATTGTGTATATATTGGGTAGATGCCCTAATGGTTTTTTTTTTTTTTGAAAGAGCCCTAATGAGTATTATCACTCATTTTCTTGTTAAATAAAGCCTTATCGAACAGCCCCCGCTAGATTTTTTTCCCCTCCTGAGCCCTTTTTTACTATAGATTTATCTTATCTTTTAGAGAGGATTCCTTTCTCTCAAATTTCTTAAAATTGTGGCATGGCTACTAATGCCCGCTAATTATTTTATTCCCAAGCCTCCTGCTATGATAACTTCCTTTCAGAGAGAAATTCTAGATAACCTCTATGCTTGGGCCAGGGTGAACCGCATCATATCAGAGTATGGGAATGTTTCCCCATTTGATTGGATTCCATACATTAAAATATGATCTAGGCCAGTTGAAATATGTGCATGGCGCAAGATATTTACTGGTTATCTGCATTCTTGATTGCCAAGTCTTAGTTAATTTTAAGAAATCTTGTTTTCCTTTATTACATACTAAAACAGTAAAACTTCTTTCTTTTACTTTTTTCCTTTTAGTTAGTTGTTTAATTTATAGTTTTTGGTTCTTGTTGTCAAATGAATAAGAACACACATTATTGTTTCCCTCCTAGTAAATGATATATGTGTATAATTGATTGAAAAAAGTAGCATGTTGATAATATTTTGATTGCTGAATGCAGGCTGTTAGTTCAGTTCTGGTGTAGCTACAGCACACTCCCTTTAAATGTGATTGTTACACAGGTTTGTTCAAACTGAGAATTTGAACTTGAATTTTTTACAACTTATGTTATCATCATCTCATTTTAAGTTCCTAATCCATAGTTGCATATATTTTAAAGAAAATTGATTGAATAGTTGCGACAATTAAGCAAAATGCCAGCTCTTTTTTCTTCTTTTGTGCTATCTTTCTTTGTGATTTTTCCTAAATGTTATCTGGATAGGGTGGAGGGGTTAAGTGCAAGTGCATAATGTTTGGTGGGTTTAGCAACTTCTCAATTCAAATGGGAAACCTCTACAGTTTCAAGAAAGTGGAAGGCTGACAGTTCTCATTGCAGACAATCTCCTTTATCTTTGATTGACGGGAAGCTCATTAAGATGAGCAATGATAAAGAACCATTGTAAGAGTCATTGCTATTTGGAATCCAGAAATTCAAATGTACCTTTTAGGTAGCAGTGATGGTTAACATTCTAAAATTCGTGTTATATCTAGAACATGAGGGGTTTGAATTGAAACAGATCAATGACAAATCTAAAACCATAAGATTCACCAACCCCAAAAAATAAAAATAAATTAGATGACACTCATCAGATTTTTTAATGCACTAAGATGTTAAATTTATATTAGCTTATTCTTTTTATAGTGTTTTAATATATTTGGTCCCCCTTTCTTCAAAAAATAAAATAAAAAATATGTGGTGCCCCAAACCATCAAGAAATAAGCTATCAACTTGAATTTTTAAGTAAATTATGTTTTTGTTAATTATAGAAATCTAGTATCATCATATAGCATTTATCATAATAAAATACGTAGTTTATTCATTAAACATTTCAATCAAGTCAAGTTTTAATTTGAAATATGGCCATTTAGTTGTGAAGCATGTTAAAAACTAGGGAAAAATCCATAAAACCCCTTGAAAACACCTAGTAAATTCAAATAACCCACCGAGTAAAATTTACATTTATAGATGATTAATATTTTATGAATATTATGTTTGGTTAACCCTGGTAGAAAACATAGTATACTTAAAAACCCCTACAATGTATTAAAAATACGAAAAATCTTTTGTAATGACTATTTTACCCCTCCAGATAGGGTTTAATAATATATCCAGAGAGGGAAAATCGTCATTTTCATAGAATTTTTCACATTTTTAACACATTGTATGGGTTTTTTTTAGTATATTGTGTTTTCAGTTAGGGTTAAGCAAATGAAATATTCGCAAAATATTTATCATCTGTCAATGGAAATTTTATTCAGGGGATTATTTTGATTTACGAGGTGTTTTTAGGGGGTTATATGGATTTTTAGAAAAGCCAGGGGGTTATATGGATTTCAGTCAGATTTAAGGGGGTTGCATGGATTTTTCCCTAAAAACTAATACTTCAACATTAAATAGCGGGAATTCATATCACTGCTGACGGAAAATTTTAACGGAGCAACAACATATTTGATTATTCTCCATTTGTTTTTTATATGCTTATAACCCCCTTTTTGAGAAAAACTAAACGTTAATGTTATTGGAGTCATTATATAGGCTTGTTGTTGGGCCTATTCCCGAGGGTTGAGGGGCAACCCCCATGGGTTGCAGCCTCCCCCCCGGGGGTTGAGGGGCAACACCATCAACTTGAATTTTTGTCATGGGTATTTTGGTTTTTTTTTGTTTTTAGGTTTTATACATCTTGTATCTCATATAAGAGACATTTCGGCCTCCATTACTGAATATAACATTATTTCATTTATTTCTTCTACTATTTCGCGATATGACATGTTGCCCATTTGTCACTCGATAGCCCCGGTCAACAGAGCATTGGATTTTGATTTGAATTCTAGTTCCATGTCATGTTATGCACATGAAAAAAAATTAGCAAATTTGAAGAAAATCTAGAAAACTTCAGAAAAGTTCTGTAGGTTGGAGGACAAACATCCACCCTTAGAGGGCATTGGAGACTAGTTGTTTGCATATTGGGAGATTTTGTGGACATGTATGGTTTCATCGGTAAGTTGGGCAAATATGGCATCCATCTAGTGAGTTGGGATCTGATTGTAAATCTCTAGAGAAAAAGGTCAATTCCGTTGAGGTTATCATAGGCGAACACTGTTGAGAGATGAAAAAACTATCAAAATAATTTGCCCAACTGATGAGTGCAATGAGTATCCAATATGGGATTAAGCGAGATGAGGATTTTGAGGATGCCATGTCTGATCTATATGAAGTTTTGTGGGGAAAGGCTGTGGCCTATGATGATAAGAATGATATACCAATAGCAATGGGATTCCCACAAGTCAAGCTGAGGCTACAAAGGTTGTACCCATTGTTAACCACAATATTCTATGGAGAAGCAGAACCAATGTTTTTTTTTGAGACAAAGGTAGACTAGCTACCGGAAGCAGAACCAAAGTTGACAAGGAGACTACTGCACCATTGCCAAAGTTGGAATAATTTGTTGCTGTGCCTCTCCCACATGAGTTTGGGGGACTATGTGTCATCTCTCATAATATTTCTTCACACTCGTTTGAAGTCCTCGAAACATGTCTTAAAATTCTTGTCATAAGACTTCTTCCAAAATTTTTAAAATTATCAAATACTCTTGAAAACGATTTTTTTTTAATAAGGGAGAAAGATGATGGATAAGATAATGATTTTCTTTGTCATTTGGGATATTTTCATTATTAGGATTTATTTAGAATGAGTTCATTAGGAATTTTTCAGTTGTAGGATTTTTTATGTAATTATGTTTGGTATCTTAATTGGTTTAGGAACCTTTGCTAGTTTTGGAGAACATGATGTCGATGTGCTCCTTGATTTTTGATGAAAAATAATATGGAGCATTCATTTTCCTATCTCCTCTCCTTCATCTCTGTCTACACCTCAGTCGTCCATACTTTTCTTCCACTCTACATTTAACTTTGCTATAATTAGAAAACTAAAGAAATGAAAATACCATATCATTCGTATCATCAAGGCACGTGCAATGCCAACAGAATCATATGTTCATAGGTATCTGCGGCTACTTATAGCTATGTATTAACGTCAAGTTTATGTAGTTTGCAAGTCTTATGTTTTCGAGAAGCCACAATGTATGTCGTGTTAAATTTATCTATTATGATTGCAGATGGGATCCAAGTTTAAGAAAGCTTTGATCGCGGAGAGTGTCAGGGAATCCCTTCATAGTTGGTGCAAAAGAGTGAAGGAGAAGTCCAGGCGCGATTCATTGAACTCTCATCTGACAAGGTCGGTTTGTTCTCTTGATACAACAACAGACGAGAGAGACGAAACAACCACAATCGAAACCATCACTCCATCTGAAAGTCCATCCACGTCCCCGCGGGTGTCAGTTTCATGCGATGAAGATGCTGTGAATTCGGCAAATAGACTGGCATTGAATGGCTTCATATTGGACCCCTGACAATAATAATGTGCTTACATGCAAATGCTCTTCCAATATGGAAGCTAACATCAGGTGAGTGAACCATGAAAGACTGATTACATGCCTTTATTTTGATTGTTATTATATAAGTAGGTCTATATGATTCATTGCAGTGTATAAACCTCATTTTTATGAAAGTACATGCTTTGTTGCATGAAGGGCTTCATATTCAACTCCTGGGAATAGTAATGTGTTTGGCAGTCTCAGTGCCACAGAAGATTCTGAGACTTGAAGTCTCCAATATCAGGTAAGTGAACCTTGAAAGACTGTTTACATGCCTCTATTTTGATTGTTAGGTTTTGTTGTTGGTATCTGTGACCTTCCATGACCACATATAAGGAATTTTCACTTTTTCAGTCCATCTACGTTCATCATCACAGTATATATCTCATTTTATAAAAGTTAGTGTCATTACTATAAATAAATAAATAAATAAAAATCATAACATGGTGAGGATTACATGTGGGGTTGCACGCGTGACTGCCCCTAATATTTTTCTTTGAATCCCATCTGCATCTCTCACTGTTTTTTTTTTAAATACATTCGTCCATTACAGTACAAACTGTTATAAAAGGAGTATTGAAATACATTAGTGCTTTTTTTCCCTTTGAAAAAGAGGAAGAAAAAAAAATTCATTCACTATGATAGTGTAGATATAGGTGGCTAGGGGAGCTCTTCTAGGTTATAATTAGGGACTGTAAAATAGATTGAGTGTAGCGATAATTTTTCCATTATTGGGTGACTGATGTTGGGCCGTTTATTGAATGGGCCAAGAGGTCCTTATTGAATGGCCCATTAAGATGCCTTGCACTTAAGCTGTCATGTGCCAAAGTAAATTGATTTTAATCAGTGTGCTAAAATATTTACTACAACCAAACAATGCATGAAACTTTGTGCTTTTAGTTTTCTACTGTGTTTTATAGACTCATCCATGATAATAGAAATCAAATAACTTCCAAAAAAAAAAATTAATTAATTAATTATAGTATAGATCTTTGCACAACCACAAAATAAACAATACACTCATGAATCATGATGTGTGCCTGATGAACAGCATTTGTAGGTTATTTTCCTCTCTGATTTTCCCAACTCTGGTTAGGGCTCATCAACAATAAATAATAATAATAATAATAATAATAATAATAATAATAATAATAAAAGTTGAGTTATGCTTTGGAAAGGTTTCAAGCTTTGTATGTAAACATGGCTACGTACATGGGTTTGTGGAAGTCACATCCAAAAATATACTAAAAAATAAAAAATGGGGTCCATTCACATAGTGTTGTGGAGATCACTCAATGGCTCTCATTTTCCTCCATAACAATCCAAAGTATCAGGTTCTCAAAAAAAAAAAAATCCCAAGTATATGTTAAATCAATTATTAATGTTGATTTTGCATCACTATCTTATTGTTTAGTGTTTACACAGAATATAATTATAATATGCCCATCACATTTTTTTTTATTGATTATTGAAGGATGAGAGGGTGGACTTGGAGGTGTTAGTTTCCAAATAATACAAACAGCTGGAAATCCATTGGGAGATGTCCTAAGGTTCTCTTAGCACTTACTCACACCTCATTCTTATGTTTAATTTATCATTTGATTAAGGTAGATAAGCAACCTTCCTAATCATTGTTCCACTTTTTTTTTTAATTGATTAAAACAATAACCTATGATAGGCTCTCCACACAACTTGAACACAAAAGACAGTCGTGACAATGTTTTTGTATTGGTTGGAGTAGGCTTAGGTATCTTTTGTCCAGCAGAAAATGGCAAGCAACTCAAAATGTCAATAGGCACCCCCTAAAATTGAGTTGAATTTTTCTCTTCTTATTCTTCTCTTTTTTTGATAAACTATTTCTAAATTTTTATTAGGTAAGGGAAGGAACTCACCCAAAATCTTATGATTGCAAATTTTATTGAAAAACACTGAGCTATAGTCTAAACTCTAAACCCTAGTTTGAAATGTTTTTAACATTTTAGGGGTGGGTTTAGGTGACCCTACCCCCTAAAGTCTTATGATTGCAAATTTTATTGAAAAACACTGAGCTATAGTCTAAACTCTAAACCCTAGTTTGAAATGTTATTTTGGGTAAAATTTTAGGGGTGGGTTTAGGTTCCTACCCCCTAAAACTATGGGGCCCTGATTTATATGCAGTGGGAAAAATGTTAGATAGACTTTTTACATATCAAAATGGCAGACCACACATTTAAAAAAAAAAACCGCAGAAAATGAGATTTTCAAATATTAAGAGGGCATTTGATAACAAGGTTTGGGGGTGATTTTACGTTTTAATTAAGCAGAAAGCTCAAATATGTTATCAAATACGTTTAAAAAATACTTAATTAAAAATTTATTTATAACTTTAGTGAAAAATATTTCTTTTTAATAAAAAAACAAAAAAAAATGATTTCAAGAAATTAAAGTCTATTTAAACTACTTTTATTCAAAATCTTTATTTTTTAAACGTGTTTTCAAAAATTCTAATCACTTCATTCAAAATCATACTTTTTTACTGTCTCTAAACGCACCTTAAATATTGTAAAGAAAAAGAGTGCTGATACACGATGTCCGTTTTATAGCCCGTTTTGCAGTCTCATGCGCTATGATGACATAGTATATATTGTACTATCATAGTATATACTGTAGTCCATTTTTTTATTTTTTTACCATGAAAAAAAATACACAAATGTATATCAGTATATACTCCATTTTATATAATAACGTGCACTTCAAATAGTGAGTGTATAATTTTATAAATAAAAAAAACATGATGAACTATAATTGACTCTGCAATGGGGCCCCATGTATCTTTTTCCCAAAAAAAAAAAATGAGTTTAACATTCCCCAAGGTAGGGGTGGTAAACGAGCCGAACTTTGACCTGCTTAGGCTCGGCTCGGGCTCGGTTTGGCTCAGGACCGAGCTTCATTTCGTGTTCAAGTTCGACTCGTTGGGCTCGTGAAGAGCTCGATAGAAGCTCAGCTCGGCTCGTTTGTTAAACAAGCCAAGCCGAAGCTCGAATCAAGGCTCGGCTCAGGCTCGTTTAGCTAAAAAAACTTTTTTTAGCATTTGAAAATTCACATTTCACAAATCACAACACATTATACATGTGAAAATAACATAAGCTCGGGTTCGGTTCGGGCTCGGCTCGTTTCCTTTTTTTTCTATTAAGTAAACGAGCTCGTCCAGGCCCGGGCTCGGCTCGTTTACAAACCGAGCTTTAAAAATTGTTCAAGCTCAGCTCGTTTATCTAATCGAATGAGCCTGAACGAGCTTTAACCGAGCCCGAGCAGAACCTGAGCTGCTCGGCTCGTTTACCAGCCCTACCCCAAGGAATGAAAAAATCACCCACAGATTCTGCCATCTGTCCATGGCATGGATGTAAAATCACACAAACTTCATGCCCATAAAATCCTCACGTGGGACCCACACGTGCAAGTGTCGGCATTTTTTTTCAAAATAACCCCCCCTAATTACTAAATTATCAAACTAATCACCCTTTTAAATAATTTATCAAAGTAGTCACGAGACCCGGTCAAAGGTGTCACATAATCATTTTTATTTTTTTTAATTCACCCCGCTTAAAACACCAACGGAGGTTGAATTTTCAACACTTGTAATTTTTTTTCTCAAATTTTCTACATACAACGCAATGTCGTTGGCATTTTCAAAACACAAGTAGTATAAGTCACCCAAAACATCATAGGAGTTGGTGTTTTATTTTAAAAAACTCTCATGGGTTGGTGTTTTATTTTAAAAAATAGTAAAATGCCAACCCCAGTTGTGTTTTTATGATAAATTTAGTTAAACGCTAACATGAATGGCATCTTACGAAGAAAATGTAAAAAAAAATTACAAATGCCTAAAACTCTACCTCCGTTGATATTTTTAGCGTGTAAATTAAAAATAAATAAAAAATACTGACATGACGGGTTTGACAGGATCACATGACTAGTTTTATAATATTTTAAAAACTATGATTAGTTGGATAATTTCGTGAACAATGATGATTAATTTAAAAAAAATGGTTGAAAGTAAGCTTGTCAACGGACCGGATACGGAGCGGATATGGTCATATCCGTATCCGTATCCGAATTTTTTTTATATATCCGTATCCGTATCCGTATCCGTATCCGACGGATATTTAAAAAGTGTATCCGTATCCGATCCGAAATTTCAGATACGGATTCGGATAATGATCCGAAATATCCGAAATAAATAAATAAATAATTAAATATAACAATTTTTTATTTAAAGTTTAAAAATTGACTTAAAATTAAAAATTCACAAACACAAGTCCTAACTTTACAACTATTAGAAAGAATAAATAAATAATTAAACATATCAAATTTTCATTTAAAGTTCAAAAATTGACTTAAAATTAAAAATTCACAAACACAAATCCTAATTTTACAACTATTAGAAAGAATGTGAGCCACTTGATCAAAATCCAATGGTAGATATTAAATACTAATATTAACATTTTTTTAATGTCATCGGATATGTATATTTTTCGGATCGGATAGGGGTATATCCATATCCGATCCGAAAATTTTCGGATACGGATTATGTTTTCGGATACGGATATGAATTTTTTGGATATCGGATATTTTTTACATTTTATCGGATGCGGCGGTCCGATATTCTCACCCAACATGCTTTTATAAACCCCCGAGCACGTGTTTTTTACGCATGTGCGAGAAACACGTGTGACGACCGAGTCAAAAATGGGGAACACATTCTTACAAATATGCTCCCTCCCGTTGTAACCGCTTTTCACATTAATTTCATTTTAGAAAAAATCAATATAAACCCCACTCTTTCTCAAATCCATACAAGATGTAACTCTTTCTCAAATCCATACAAGATGTAACCCTTTAAAACAAGAGTCATGATAATAGCTAGGCTTCAAAATATAAGCCTCACTTACAAGACACATGAGGTGTCATCATCTCATTGATTGGTTTGTTAACTTTTTAAAAAGGATAAAAAGTCAAAATACAAATCTGTCATTCATTAAAAATCTATCTCATTAACCCAAATCTCATTTTTTCTCTAATCAGTTATTAATTTTTCATATTTACACCAAAATTTATGTATTTCAAAATTTAAATTTTGAAATCCTTACTTATTAACTCAATTTTCAATTTCAATTACACTCAGATCTTACCTAAATTACACCAAAACTTATTTTTTTGTCAAAATCCTTCAAACGGCTACTGTTACATTCATGAATGTAACAAAAATAACACATATTTAAAAAATTAGTTGACTGTTACATTTTTTTGTCTAAAAATTTACATGTAGTTGACTGCTACATTTATAAATGTAACAAATATAAATCATTACATGCATGGAGTTGACTGTTGCATTTACAAATGTAACAAAAATAATACAGATTAAAAAAATGAATATTTACATTGTCAACAATGTAGTAGTTTTATCAAACAAACTACTCATTAAAAAATGTAACAATATGGAATGTTACATATAGATATTGAGATAAAAACAAATCAAACTGTGGAAAATGATATTCAATACATGAAAAAAAATCATGTTCTAACATTTAAAACAAAAGACAAAACACAATTCGATTACGAATCTAATAATATCAAACCTGATCCGAGAGACATTGATGTGAGATACAAATATATAAAAAAAAAACGATTTCGTACCTTCCAAAACCTAAAAAATAGATTTTCAGATCTGTCCATGTGTTCTTCATAAACAAAATCAGTTACAAAAATATTAATATTGATGTATGATTTTTCAGAATCAATTAATGATGAATAAATACAGGATTTTCAAAATTAAATTCCAATTGTCTTATATGAATAAAGAGACATTGAAAAGTAAACTAAGAATCTAAGATTGACATAGTTACATTACATAAATTCATCAAACCAAAGCTTGCATACTCTGTTCTAAACAGCTCTCTTAAGGGGAACTTGGGATTAGGACAAGTTGAATGGATAGATATTAGATAGTTAAAGTACGACTTAAGAGAAGCAAAGATAGCATACTCTGTTTTTTGCGGTGGTCTTTGGCTCGCTGCGGTCGCTGTGGTGGTCGAAGAAGAAGGGGAAGTCGCTGTGGCAGTGCGGCCGGAGGAGGAGAAACAGTTGGTGCAGAGGAGAAGAAATCCTCGATGAAGAGGAGATCAGAAGAACCCCTTGATGAAGAGGAGAAGAAGTCGATGAAGCCCCAAAACTAGGGACGGCTGGAGTTGCAGTCGACCAAAACTAAAAAACTTTCTTCTTCTTTTTTTGATGTTTTATATGGGTTGGGCAAAATAAATGGGCTTGCTCAACCTGTTTATTTTTTAAAACTTGTGCGGGCACCGAGGGCATATAGACCACATAGTGCCGAATCGGTTCGATAGTGTTACCAAACCGTTTGTCCAGTCACATATGCGACCACACGGACCCAAGGGCGGATCCAGGAAATCATTTTGGGATGGGCTAATGTTAGTTTTTAATTAAAAAATTTATTTTTATTTTAACAAAATCATCAAGTATTTTTCATAGAATGAAGACATTGATATTTAAATTTGATAAAAAAAATCATAGAAAGATTTGATTTGTTAAGATGATATGAGATTTTCACGTAGGCTTGGAAAGATTATGGGTTTGCAAGAATCTGATTTTTTCAAACCCGTTTTTTAAAAAAACTTATAGCTTAATTAAAAGCTAGAGACGCATTTTGACAAATAAAGTGTCCAAAAACTAACTTTTCATAAATTGTGAAGAGATAATTTTCTACAAACTCAGTTTTAAATTGAACTTTTGAAGAAAAGCTAATTCCAAAACCTGTTTTGAAACACGATATTAGCTTTTTTTATTTATATTACTATTTAAAGAATATCTCATATCATCTTATTTAAATGATTTGAAGTGAGACATACTCCCTTCTGAATTCATTAAACCAACATATTTAAATTTAAATCTACAATACAAATTAGATTTAATTTTCTATTTTTAAAGTAATTCGTTTAGATTGGATTAATATATATGATTTAAAATTATTTATATATAAAATAGAAAGACATATATTATAAAACACAAATATTGTGTGTAGTAAGTAAATTTCTTATAAAATCTGGGCCGGGCTAGTCTACTAATAGCTCCGCCTATGCACAGGCCATCTTTCTGAACACTGATTCACCTAGTCCTATTCAGATAGCAGTACAGATAAAGACTATGACAGAAAAACGTGAATAAACTTCAAAAAAAATTTGTTAGCACAACATAAATGAGTATAACTATATTAGAATATACAAGAATAATCTATTATTGGTATTCCATTTCCTCATATACTGTGTTATCCAACCAGGTAAATTTTATTATTATATAAGGGCACATGTCAAATATTTTTCTGGTGGTATATATAATTATTAAAATTCAAATTCAAAATTTTGAATCTAATTCAAATATTTTATTTAAGTATCTGAATATATAGGTTGTCAACCCAAAATGAGCAAAGGCAAGTATTAACATCCGGTTGTCCATCGGACGGTTCAAAATGAACAAGGCAGCCGTTATTTTTTATTCTAGAAAACCTTGACTGAAAATACAGTATATCAAATACTCTTACAATGTGTTAAAAATTTGAATTTATAAATGATAATTTTGCATCTCCAAATAGATTATAAAACTCTATTTGGAGAGGTAAAATACTCATTTACAGAGGATTTTTAACACATTTGAGGAATTTTTTGATATAGCATGTTTTCAGTCAAGGATAACTAAACAGAATATTTCTCTTTTATCGATGAAAATTTAACTGAGAGAGATATTTGAATTTACATAGATATTTTCAGATGATTATATGGACTTCAATAAACATAAGGGGGTTTATATAGATTTCAAGGAGGTTTATATAGATTTAGAGCAATTTACAGTAGAATATACGAATTTTTTCTTAATAAATAATAAAAATAAATCGATTAAAAATAATATCTAAAAAAACAAATCCAAAATAGGATTCTCTCAATCTATACTTCCACCAAAGCAAAGGCTGTCAGTCGCTGTCGCTTCTCTTATCGTGAGCGCGACTGGTCAAGTATTCTCACCTCCCGGTAACCTTAGATGCCCAGTTCACACCCCATCGTGAGGAATCAACGGTGAGGATAGGGCGTTGTAAAGCGAGAGTGAGTGAATTAATGGATATAAATATATAATATAGGGCAGCTCTATCCCCACCAAGCACTTTGTTGCCCCCCCCCCCCCCCCCCCAACCTAAAAAAATATAAAACACAATTTTTTTTTTTGTTTTGAAACCCATTAACCCCACCTTCTCTCCCCACCAGCCCAAAACTTTGAAAGGTCATTCCCACCACCTGAATCAAAATATAAAAATATAGAGATGTGGTTGCATCAATTGATGTTATTGTGTTGTGGTTTCAAAGACAACCTGTATTCTGGAAGTTGTTCGACAACCCTGAAGTCGAACATATGTATTAGAGGACGACAATAGGTCAGTCGACCTGTGCAATCATAGGCGACAGTAGATCCGTGGAAGAGAATACTAGATAGCTTGTGTTTTGAAAGTCGTTCGACAACCCTGAAGTCGAACATATGTATTGATGGACGACAACAAGTTAGTCGACCTGGAGGGTCATGGGCAACTAGAGACCTATTGAACAAGCCAACATGCAACCTGAAATTTGTTCGACAACCCGGAAGTCGAGCATATGTATTGCCAGACAATAACAAGTCAATCGACCTGGGAGTCACAGGCGATAGGAGACCGTCGAACAAGACAAGAGGCAGCCTGTGTTCTGGAATTTGTTCGACAACCTTGAAGTCGAACATATGTATTAACGGATGACAACAAGTCAGTCGACCTGGGGATCATGAGCAACAGGAGACCCGTCGAACAAGCCAACATGCAGTCTATGTTCTGGAATTTGTTCGACAACCCTGAAGTAAAAAATATACAAAATTATCATATTTCTTCATTATGATTGGGTCCTCACATACATCAGCTGAACAAGAGGATATATAAAAAAAAAACTTCATGTTTCAAATTCATTTTAAACATTTCTTCATTAATCATTCACATCTTAACTGACTATTCATACATATTTTAAACAAAACATTCATAACAATCATTTGCATTCACACACATTTTTAACGACCCCAGTCCCCAGCCAACAGTGACAATTTACACACATTTTAAACAATGCATTCCTTACAAACATGAGCTGACTTAAAAGTGATAACAAGGTTGTTCTAAAATCATTCGTGTTGATCATATCTTTGTTTCGACCGTCATTCCACACTTGGTCATCGCGAAATGATGTGCCATTCTCCAAGTATTGAAGCACATCCCAGATGTTGAATCACACAGAAGAAATAGTTGTACTTCTATCCAGTAACGGCTGAAAATGTTGCCTCAAATTTGCCTTAAGCTACAAATAAACAAGTTCCATATCAAAAGAAGAAATTCACATACTAAAAAATAACAATAAATCAACAGTATACAGTATGAACATTTGTAGAGGCTATTTGAGCCAATTTCTTGTTTAAGGGTCATCCTACATAAAGAGGATTGAAAATTTACATTAAACTATATAACAAATGATTGTAAACAATCAGTACATTTTATGAAGGTATACAATAGGCGAACAAGGTGTGACAAAATGTAATTGGTAAATACAAGTCCTTTAGGAGCATCAATTCTATTTATCATATTGATCTTCGATCAATGTTAATTAATTATTAAGATATTTCAAAGTTAAGCATTCTAAGAGTAATGACCAATGAATGTGACAATACATTCTAACTGATGGCAATTTAAATGCTTTTATCAAGAATAACAATTCCTCATCTTGGACATGAACTACCACTCTATTAATTCACTCTATCAAATTAAGTGACCATATGATTTTAATTAATTAACAATAAAATGCAAGAGTTGTCAACATTCATTTTCAATATTGAACACTAAATACAATTTAATCCAAAAATAACTCTAGCTTTCTATGGAAAACCCTATGTTTCTATCACAAACCATAATTTTTTTTAATAATCTATCTTTCAATTCATATGTTATTTAAAACCATAGGTTTCTATCCACATTCTATTCCAAACCATATGTTTCAATCCACATTTTATCCCAAAATCTAGGTTTTTATCCCAAACCATAATTTTTTTAAAATAATCAATCTTTCAATTTACATTTTATTCCAAACCATAGATTTTTATCCACATTTTTTCCCCAAACCTTAGATTTCAATCTACATTATATCCCAAACCTAGGGTTTCTATCCCAAACCCTAGATTTCTACCCCAAATTTTAATTTTTTTTGAAGAACCAATCTTTCAATCCATATTTAGGGTTTCTATCCCAAACCCTAAATATTTTTTTTGTTCAATAATAAATCTTTCATTCCAAAACCCTAAGAACAAGATCTATAAATACACATTCAAGAAAAAAGAAGAACACGTACCTGTACGTACTTTATAGGATCGTGGAAGATACCGCGGCTTACTCCTTATGATCGGCTGGTTGGGTGGGAGGGAGAGGAGAGGAGAAAAAAAGGGAGATTAGTGTATGTCAGGTCTCAGGTGGGAGGGGAGGGGAGGGGAGAGGAGAGGAGGGAAGGCATAAAAAGAGAGAACTAAGGAGTGCTGGGATCAGAATCTAACTTAGTTGTAATATAAATGATGGTGGGATTAGGTATTACAACATATCTGACTTGTGAGATCAGTTGGTTGGGGGGGGGGGGGGGGGGGACAGCAAAGTGTATGGTGGGGATAGAGCTGCCCTATAATATAAGAGAATGAATTTATTTTACTTGCATGTCCTCGATGAATCGATTATTTGTAGTTATGCCCTTCAAAAATGGAAAATTAAAGTGTACTTGATTTTTTAAATACTCGCATTGTATTTTTAAAAAACACTATTTTATTTAATTTGTATATATTTGTTATTTCATTTAACCTTACACCCTGTTTGACAACGGGTTTGGAGAGTTTTTTAGTTTAACAGAAGTTGAATTTCCTAAACCTTTTTCATACAGAAATAAAAATTATAGCTTAATTAAAAGTTGCATATACATTTTTATATAAAAAAAATGTTGAAAAGTTAGTTTTTTTATAATTTGTGAAAATGCAGCTTCATGCAAATTTTAGTATATGTATCACATCATTTTTATAAAGAAAAAAATAGATTGTCAACAAGTAAAAAAATGCATCCCACATGTAAATGTATTTTTTTATAAAGAAAATTATCAAAATAAATTCTAATTTTTATTTCAATGCAGTTCAATCCCTGCCAAAAAGATATATGCAAAAAATTTTAAAAAATGGCCAAAACATATATATAAATTATCTAAAACAAATATGTGCTCAAACATAATCTATACAAGAAAATTTGATATTTTTTATGGTATTTGAAAATCCATGTGTATTTGAAATAAAATATTCATATTCCCTCTAAAAGATATCCATATCTCATATAATATTATTATTAATGTATTATTAGTATGGAATTAGCATGAGCCAATTTTTTTATTTTATATGTATGCTTGTTAATTTACATTTTAGAGTAGATAATTATTGGTTTTTATAAATTTATCACAAATATTATTTTTCTAGATATCATATAATTGAATTTTATATCCATATGTGTTTATATGTTTCAGTTATTTTGGATAATTATTTGGATTAGAATTGAATATTAGAATTTAACACCAATAGTTATTTGTAATATCTATTAAATATTGGATTCATATATTTTTGATAAAATACCCAAAAAAATCATCTAAGTATTGAAAATATATGTATATTCTTCATATTTTTAGTTTGCTACATACACAAATACATACATGGATGTATTTGCAAAAAAATAAATAATCGGGGGTTCCTATAATCATCCATCTATTATTTTTAAGTTCCTGAAATTTTTTAATTTTTTTAAGTCCCTAGGGCATTGAAAATTTATCTTTAGGTCCTTCCAACCGGATGATATTCAAAAATATCGAAAACACAATCGTCCATTTTTGGGAAGGTTAAGAATGTACTGGGGAGTATTAACAATATACTATAAACTATTTATAGTGTATTGAAATAATTGGACAAGTATGTTATGTGAATGTTAACAATATATTGAGGAGTATTAACAGTGCACACGGGGGTGTTAACAATGTACTTAAATAATTTGATGGAGAGAATTTTTTATATTTTTGAATAACATCTAACTAGAGAGACCTAAAGACAATTTTTCACCACCTCAACTACTTAAAAAAAACTTAAAAAATATCAGGGATCTAAAAAATAATAGATGAACCACATGGACCCCTAATTAATGTTCCCAAAAACAAACTGTAGTAGATGAACAGCTAATGCATAGTAGGACCCACCGATAAACCCGGTGACCCATCCGCCCGATGATTCCGATACTCCCTAAACACCCGTTACGTTTTTTTAAAAATAATAATTAATTATTTAAAACCAATAAAAAATTATTAATAATTAATTTAAAACCAATTAAAACTCATTCAAAAATCAAAACTAACAACAATTAATTAAAAAACAATTATTTAATTTTTTTTTATAGAGAAGACGTGTTTGTCTTGTTAGAGTTACGTGTCGTGGGCCCAACCCTCCGTTTTTCGTGGGCCCGTACGAGCTGTCCGTGCCAGTCTGTCTGGCCCGACAAATCCTCTCCTTTATAAACCGCTTCTCTTCCAAACCGAAACCCTAAAAAAACAAATCCTCCCAAAAAAAGTGACCGTTGAAAACATCGATTTCTGATTCAATGGCGGAGGAACCACAATCGACTGCCACTGCCGAGGCTCCCGTAGCGACGGATACGAAGGTGGAGGAGGCCGTCGTGGAAGCTAAGGCGGCGACGGCGACGGAGGAGACGAAGGTGGAGGAGGTCGTCGTGGAGAAGAAGGAGGAGGTGGTGGCGGAGGAGATCGCCTCGTCGGTCTCGTTCAAGGAGGAGAGTAACCGAGTCGCCGATCTGGAGGATCCAGAGAAGAAGGCGTTGGAGGAGCTCAAGCAGCTCGTCCAGGAGGCCCTCAACAAACACGAATTCACTGCTCCGCCTCCCGCCGCCGATCCTGCTCCGGCGCCTCCCGCGGAGTCCGAGGAGCCGGCGAAAGCGGAAGCCGAGGCGGCGGCGGTAACAGAGGAGCCGGCGAAAGTGGAAGCTGAGGCGGTGGCGGTGACAGAGGAGCCACCGAAAGCGGAGGCTGAGGCAGTGGCGGTGACAGAGGAGCCACCGAAAGCTGAGGCGGCGGCGGTGGTGGTGACTGAGGAGCCGCCGAAAGCGGAAGCCGAGGCGACTGTGGAGGTCCCGGCTGCGGCGGCGGCGGCGGAGAAGCCGGTGGAGGTGGTTGTGGTGGAGGCCCCGGCCGCGGCGGCGGAGGAGAAGACAGTGGAGGCGATCGAGGAGACGGTCGTCCCGGTCGCCGCACCGGAAGCGCCTGCTGCGGCGGTGGAAGAGACTCCGGCACCGCCTGCGGCGGCGGAGGTGGAGGCGCCCCCGCCGGAGGAGGTGTCGATATGGGGGGTGCCGCTCCTCGGCGATGAGAGGAGCGACGTGATCCTCTTAAAGTTCCTCCGCGCGCGCGACTTCAAGGTGAAGGACGCTCTTGCGATGATCAAGTCGGCGGTCCGGTGGAGGAAGGAATTCGGGATCGAGGAGCTCCTCGGGGACGCGGATCTCGAGGCGGCGGCGGACGCGGACCTCCAGAAGGCGGTGTTCATGCAAGGGGTCGACCGAGAGGGGCACCCGGTCTGCTACAACACGTTCGGGGTGTTCCAGGACAAGGAAGTCTATGCCAAGGTCTTCGCCGACGAGGAGAAGAGGCAGAGGTTCTTGAGGTGGAGGATTAGGTTCCTGGAGAAGGGGATCAGGGAATTGCTCGATTTCAATCCGGGTGCGGTCTGCACCATGGTTCAGGTGAATGACCTCAAGAACTCACCTGGGTTCTTCAAGAGGGAGTTCGTGCAGGTGACTGATAAGGCGATCACCATCTTGTCCGATAACTACCCCGAATTCATCGCCCGGCAGGTACATGCACCATTCATTCTTTGTTTGTAGATTTGGGTTTGATTTGATGTGGTTCGTTTTGTTTTTTTCTTTTCATCTTTGATTGATTTTGTTGGTTTATGTAGGTAAAGATAAAATTTTGGGTCTTAATTCTTCTGTTGATGTTTAAACTTTAAAGTAGTGAATTTTTTTTAATTAGGTGTTTATTTTCTAAGATGATTGTGGGATTTGATTTATTCATCATGTAGATTGATTGGGCAACTCTGGTTTTGTTTTTTCTTTGTTGTTATTGATTTTGTTAGTTTATGCAGGTAGAGGTTTATATTTTATTGAGTCAGAATTATAAATTGTGTCTGAATTTTAATGTTGTTGCTTACAACGGTGGCTGTTTGATCTTACTTTTTATGTTTTCTGACATCTGTGAATCGATGTTATTGTCATCTTGTGTTGTATCCTCGCGTTGAAATTCATACCTAGACTGGCATCAAAGGGCATGATCTGATATTTTTCGTGTCCTATATATTCATTTGATTAAGATTCCTCATTTTGACTCGTAGTGTATGTGAAGAAATGCGTGATGTTCCACTCTGTACTAATGCTTTGTCTGTTGTTTGTAAGGTTGTCATCAATGTCCCATGGTGGTACCTCGCATTCAATCGCATGATCAGCCCGTTCCTTACCCAAAGGTCCAAGAGCAAGTTTGTCTACGCCGGGCCATCCAAATCCGCCGAAACCATTTTCAGGTCAGTGACCTGAAATTCTTCTATTTACATTTTAAATTTTTGGATGTTTAATTGACAGTTCGTGTGGTGATCTTCTGTGCAGATACATCGCTCCAGAGCAAGTACCAGTCCAATACGGAGGCCTAAGCAAAGAAAACGATGCGGACTTCAGCACTGCTGATGTTGTTACAGATGTCACCATTAAACCAGGAACAAAGCACACAGTGGAGATTCCAGTTTCTGAGGTATAAATTTTCTTCCCTCATTTTTAACTTTGCTCTTATTATTATTTCTTGGTTCATAAGATCTGTTTCTATAAATTTTATATACATTTTTCATCATAAGAGAACAATAGTGTCTCTGTTATATGGTTTTTTAAGAAACTTTAAATGATTCATATGTTATTTCTTCCATTGGATTGTCAACATGACCCACTTGAACATGCTAGGGTGTGTCAATTCTCATGATATCAGCCTTAGTATACTTGTCCAATCCTAATTCATCCGAATACAAATATTAATATCCGAATTCAGATCTTTTCAGATTTGGAGCAGATACAGATGTTCAGATAATTGACATGTCTAAATATATACGCTAGTCTATTGTTAGCGAGTAGATATTTAAAATCGAGATTGAATGCTTCTCTATCATACAAAGAGAATATAATAGTTATTTAAAATTTTAAAATTATGATTAATCATGTAAGATAATTGAATTTATGTAATGCAGACTGGCGTTCTTGTTTGGGAGCTCCGTGTCCTGGGTTGGGGCGTAACTTACAGCGCGGAATTTGTGCCAACCGCGGAAGGTGAGTACTCTGTCATCGTATCTAAGGCGAGGAAGTTCGTCGCTACTGACGATCCCGTCCTTAAGAACACTTACAAGGTCGGGGAGCCCGGAAAGATTGTCATCACCATCGACAACACCTCATCAAAGAAGAAGAAACTCATCTACAGATCGAAAACGAAGAGCGCGACGACTGAATCCGTATGAGGGTACTCCCAAAACAATGCCCTCATCAAAAACATGAAATATGAAATACTACAGAACTTCTGGGGGAGATTGTGAGGGTAACATATCAGAAACCTTTTCTTTTTGAGTCTAGACATGTTTGTTTTGTTTTTTATTTTTTTTCTTGGTTGGGTTTTCTATATATTTATTGATTTCAATTCTCTTATGATTAAAATGAGTTGGATTGGTTGATATGGGATTTGGAGCCTGGAGGTATGAAATGACCTTGTAAATTCTGTGTACATTGTTTCATTTGTTGTTTGGTGGGGGGTTTTTCCATTCAATGTGTTTCTCTCTTTATCTAAAAAAAGAAAGTGATGTTGTTATGTTATTAATGGGTAGTGAGTGCTTCTCTGTCATTCAATTTGAATTGTTTTATTTATTACCCATGTTTCCAATGATTGGCCTCCTACTCTCACCTAAAGGACATCCACTTATTTTGTCACATTTGCTCTCATTTCAGTCAGTTCTTTATAAATTTAGTGAAACACATACTTAGTTAAGACAATATGTTTTGTTAAATTTTTTTTTACATTTACTAACAATGGATTTATTAAATTTGAAATGGATTTATATGCACTTTTTATTAAAACATATACTTCGTTAGCTGATGTTTAATATTTTTAAATAAATGAAAACACGTGTGGTCTGAATTTTAGTCGATAAAAATGATTGAGTAACATTTTCCTTTCAGTATCTATTCAACTTGTCAATATATATGATATTACAAAAGATATATAAAAAATATATGCATTTAATTCTGGAGTGTGCATCAATAGAGATTGGATTAAGCCTGATCTGGGTTTGGTCAGTACTATTAGTATCGAATTGTATAGTTTATGAATAAAATTACACAGTTAATTATTGGATATAAATGTCACTTTATATTGGATATTGATGGTCTTGATCAGTCTAATAGGAGAGTGATACTTGTATTCAATAATTGACTGTGCACTTTGATTCATACATTGTATAATTCGATTATTTTCTTGTTAATGCACGTGCTAAACATATGACTTTTAACATTGAAATTATCAATTGACTTTTGATCTTATTAATCCTTAAAACCCGCATAAATTTTAAAATCCACCATTTCATTGGTTGAACTATGAGAACACGTCCGGATTTTAAACTATATATAAAAAATTAAATTGTTGTGTAAAGAATTTGTAGAAATATTTTTCAAAAAAATTAATATTTCTTGTTCTTTGTTAACTATATTAGTTAAATAATTTTATTAATAATATTACTATTTATAATGATGTAACAGTTCAATTTTAGTCAGTGACATTTGATGTGATCATTTTTTCAGTTCAATTTTTAAAACTTTAGAAATATACAACTTAGATATGTGAAATGCAAGTTTTCTAGGTTAGTTTTGCAGAACTTCATAATAAAGAAATTCCATGGCCCCCTGACTCTTGCAGATTGCAATCCAACAACCCAATGAATTTCTCCTCAAAAATTAACTTTTATATAACCTCCACATGGTATTGAAGATTCTCTTAAACTATATATGATATCAAATTTATTATATGGTGTTTCACAGTGCCAACAAAATAAACAAATTTACTTGTTCCCTTCATCCAAGAATGTCTCACCTCTTTATTCCCCATGAGACTTCAGAAAGAGAAAAGAGAGAAAAGAAAAGTAAAAATAAACATTGATTGACTCTGATTGAAACAGAAGGGCCCCATCCCACCTGTATAAACAGTGTATTAAAGAGGGATCCTAAGCACCAACTCTCCTTTTGTCTTTACATAAAAAAAAAAAAAGGGTAATTAGCACTTTTAACCTTGAGAAAATGAATATTCACAAAAATTGCCCCACCCTCGAATATTAACAAAAACTAACCCCTGTGAGAGATTACACTGGAGACGGATTACCAGTGGTAAATTTTTTAAACAAACGCCAACCGTGCAGCGAAAAAATACACAGGTGACGGCATGTGTACATGTCGTTCCCCTGGAAATTTTTTTAAACAAACGCCCTGGAATGTGTAAATTTTTTTAAACAAACGGCATGTGTAAATTTTTTTAAACAAACGCCTTGAAATGTGTAATTTTTTTAAACAAACGGCATGTTTAAATTTTTTTAAACAAGCGCCAACCGTGCAGCGAAAAAATGGGGTTTGTTGGGGATGAAAGAGGGCACGGGATGTTTATATCCCGTGCCCTGGAAACGGCATGTATACATGCCGTTTCCAGTGTAATCTCTCACCGGGGCATGTACACATGCCGTCACCTGTGTATTTTCTCGCTGCGCAGTAAGGGTTTGTTTAAAAAAATTTATCACTGGAGACGGAATATATATAATCCATCTCCAGTGTAATCTCTCACCGGGACTAATTTTTGCTAATATTCGAAGTGTGGGACTATTTTTGCGAATATTCATTTTCTCGGGGTTAAAAATGCTAATTACCCAAAAAAACTACTTTTGTCTGGTCAATTTCATGTTGTTTTTTTTAAGGGTGGGTTTGGACAAGTAACATGTCCTCATCAATCCCCAACGTGACATTGCATTTTGAAATTAAAAAATAATAATGGGAGAGGAGAATAATCACAATATCCTTTTTTATCTTTGGGTTAGTTTTATATGTTACGTCTAGAATAATTACATTTTAGAATCTTTTATTTCTTTGTTTATTTCAAAAGAAATTTAATTCAAAAATAATTTAAATTTTGAGTCATATTTTAAGGGAAAATAATTTCAAGTATTATTATAGGTCTATGGACTTCTTTAAGCATACGAAAATGGCAAAGTATCCCTGAGTTAGTACTTACCTTTTTTACAGGTGATTCCATCAATTTCATTATTAGTTTTTTAACTAGAATAATTAAAAATACAATCAAACAAAAAATGATTTATTATTTATCTATAATGAAATAATTTATTTATCTTAAAATAACTTATGTCACTATCAAAATAGATGTTAAAAAATAAATATGATAAATTTTATTCAAGATAAAAAGGAGCTGAATGTCTTTTTTAGAGTTCCCCATGGCACAAGTTGTGTGAGCTTTCAAAGATCTGTGGAGCTAGATATCCAAAAAAGAGAGAAAGGGAGAGTTTGGCAGACAAATTCATCTGACATTTATTTTGTTTAGTTTCAATTCTTTCAATAAAAACAGAAGACAGGAAGAGTTAATGTGCACCATGTGCTAGCTATTACATTCTCATGGGGACCCCCTCCAATAAATGTACATAATAATAGTTTATGTACTTGTCCAATAAATGACATTAAAATTTTAGGGCAAACTTAAATGCCCATAGTTTTCATATGTTTGAAATTGAGGGTGACAATCCATAATTTACTTTCACATTTTTAAAAAGTCACATTTTTCTTCTGAGGGATGGAAGATTTCCATCACATGGGTGGAAGTCCTATCCTTCTTTTGCCGGCTCTTTTGTTAAGTAAACAAATTGACAATTTGGTAGTTTGTCAATGAAGAAAATATACTGATGGAAGAAAAAGACATCCTATTCTAAGGTTGGTAGGGGGGAAAAGCTTCTTCTATCTTGTCTTCTTTCAAAATGCAAGATCACACAATCATATATATATCAATGTCTAAAAATATCGAATTGAGAATTGACTTTTTAAACCATCGATCGGTCTAACTTTCAGTCCAATTGACAATCAAACATCGGTAATAGACAAGAAACAGAATAAAATTCAAGAATAGATCCATTAACTAGTCGAACCATTTGTTTTTTAGAATGGACTATCAATTCTGTTTCTAATTTTTTTCATGTAATTAATATATTGTTATGTTATTATCATGACTAAATTTCTATTAACACAACACTTGAATGATACCTTTAAATTTTTTGTTCAGTGAACAATTTGATTTTAAAACATTGATATGCATACATGTTATTAGGATGGACCAAAACTTCAAAAACACATGCATTTGAATTATTTTTTTTTTTGTTTTTTGATGAGTTGTGTGGAGCCTCCTTAAAGTAGAAGGGTGGAATCTTTTTTTTTATTGGAACGGTAAGCATACGCCATTTTATATTAATAACGAAAACCCAATACAAACGACCATATAAATAAGGTACTCCACTTAACACATGTGTAGAAGAGAGATCTACCAAGATTCAATTGAGAAACCCACCTCTGAAGACAAAACTAAAATGTCATTTTGAAAACTAATATATGATTCATGCCCTCACACAGTAGGAACCCCAACCTGAACAAAACGCATCGTCATCTCCCAAATGTTTTCCCCATACAGTCTTTGGTCCGAGAAGCGCCTGATTACGCGTCAGCCAAGTAGCCTATACCACCACGGGAATAAACAATTGGGATATTTTCGCCTTAAGTGACCTGTCCCCTCCCTGTCTCATACGTTTGCCTGCCGCCCACATCCCTTCTAGACCATCGAAGTCCACCTCCATATTTGTTGCCAACTTTAAGCTCTCCCAAACTCTTTGCACCACTGCACATGAGGTGAACAAGTGATCTGGTGACTCCTCCTCCACCCCACATAACCCACATACCGTCACCAAGCTTGGTATCCAGGTTGCGAGCCTACTTCTCGTTAGTATTTTCCGTTGATATAATATCCACAAGAACATTTTGACCTTCAACGGCGTTTTGCATCCCCAAATCTCCATGTATTTAGTAGCCGTGACTTTCAAGATGGATCTGTCCCTCCTCAACCACACATAGGCCGACTTAACCGAGAAATCCAACCTCTGCGCCGGCCTCCAAATCACCTGATCGATGCAATTCGGCTTTAGTCCCTGCTGCCTCAGCAGCTCCAACAATTCTATATATTGATCCACCTCCCCGTGAAAGGGATGTGATGAAATGAGTTGGAATACTTAATCCAGCCTGAATTCGAGGATAAGTTATGACAAACAGCTGGAATGTGTGTGGTATAAGAACTCTCAAGTTAACATGTTCTCTTTCTTTTTGAAAAAAAAGCTCACAGCACATCATATACATATAGTTGCATTTCTCTTTGGAATCTCTGGCTGAAGCTTTTAGTACAAAAGGGCCCACTTACAGCATAGAGTGGAACAATATCATAGCAACTTCTTTGTGGATTACAGTACTAACATCAGTTGTAAAGATTAGTTTGAATTTGAATTCTTTAAATAAAAAGGGGGAAAAAATAAGAAAAATGTTCAAAACAACCGCATTTACGACCCTGCTTGCAGTCTGTACTGATTTTGATTTTTTTTAAAATAATATACCTCATGTAGTGAGATGTATATGTATATACATATACTCTCTCTAACATATTATATGAATCAATTTATATAAAATGTGAAAAAAATTTAATCAAACATTTCATCTTATAACTATCGAGATATATGAGATTACAAGCGAGACTTTAACACGGAAATATGTGTAAAAACGCTCGTATTTCAAATTGTTTTTCAAAGGATATGGCATCATGGACAACATAAATTTAGCAATCCTAGTTAACGAGAGGGTTGGGTATTAAAATATTAGTGTTACTATATGTATGGAATCCGAGTTATTGTGCAAATGATGATGTTAATTTAGAGAACAAAAAGATAAATTAAATGAATGATTGAACATATATACATTACCTTTTGGTTCACCTAATATATGCTCATCTCAAATAATTTCTTTAAACACATCAAAACAAAAAAATTGGTAAACTTTAACACAACAAATTTAAAAATGAGAAAATCAACTCAACCACCCAACATGTACTCTCTTCACACCTTCCATCTCTCGATGTACAAAATATTTAAATAAATAAACACTTTACATAATGTTATTTATTTTTGCATATTTTAATTTTTTAAAAATAGATAATTCATGTCAATATGTATATCCATAAAATATGAAATTTATATTTCAATAAATTGTACATACTTACTTTCAAGAAAGAATAAAAATTTGTGAAACATATCTCTTTGATGAAGTAGAACCATATGTGGAACTAAATTTAAAGATTGCACATAATAATGTACAAACAATTTTCTTTGCTTCATTTCTATTTTATATTAATTCACACAAGCTCAAATACTTTCTATCTGATCATGTTAGATCAATGTTTTAAGATTACTTCAATTGGTAATCTTAATGCGCATACAACAATGACTATATATGATCTAGATATGTAAATGTGTATATATATATATTTTTGTTTCATTGTGCATGTTGTGTGTTAAGTTACCATGTATAGTATAAGTGATCCGGGCTTCGATTGTGGGATCCTAGAAGAAGTGCATGCAGTTTCAGCGAGTACCCTAGCTCCATCTCCTGCTCCGGTCACCTGCAACTCACACCAATGTGGTGTCAGCTAAACCCCCTTCGGCGCTCAAGTCAGTGATCACAGTTTTAGTGAAAACCTACTCGAGTATAGATAGTTTGTGCAGGAGGAGTGAGAGTGTGTGTTCTTGTGTACCTCTTGATGATGATGATGTCTCCCCTTTTATACTCGAAAAGGGCATGCCGACCTCACTCTGGGGAGTGAGGTTAACGTGAGTACGGAAGGTATCGTCTAGGTGGCACAGGGATCGGCCGCCATGTATGATCTCGGGGCGTAACCGACTCCTGACAATTTTCTGCCCCTACTGTGTCAGAGGATATTTTCTGCATGTTCCATTATCTTCGTGAAGTGGACGTGTACGCGTATCTCCTCTGCCAGGCCGGGTTCCTTGGTCAGGCTTTGTCGGGATGATCAAAATCACTGTGTTTGGCCGCCTCACTCAGGTCGGACGAAGGTTATGTCTTCCCAAGCTTGGTCGGGCAATCCACCTTACCTGATGCCCAACCAACCTTTCATGGGTTGCTTATGACGGATGGCTCCATCCCTTCTTTGGACTTGTTGGGCTGAGTAGCCACTACTCTAACGTGGGCCTGCTAATCGGATAGCCATGTGAATCAATGAGATTCCGCGAATAGGCCCATCCCATCTCTTATTCTTGTTTGATTCTGGTATTTACATATAACTTTATTCCCAATTCTGTTGTGTGCAAATTTGGTCTTCCACAACCATCTATTGACAAAAAGAAGGTCCTATGAATGAGGTCCCAAGTCAAAACCCTAATTTATTTGAACTATTTCTGTGGGTCATGAAAAGGGAAGTTGATTGTAAGCCAAAAGTAACTTAAAAAAGGCCAAATTTTGAGGATACCTTATCCCATGATAATTATGGTCCTGAACAGCTGTGCCAACTTTCAGTTCTTTCAAGAAGAAGCATTCATTAGACAGATGGGATCAACTGTTTCCTGCCAATCTTATTGGTTTATAGTTTATACCCATTTTCAAAAAATAGTTCATAGGATAACATGGTTCACAATCATGAGAAGAATAATATTAAAGACAATTATTTCCTTGTGTTTTAATTTTTCTAAAAGGTGTTGTTATACTCAGTTTATTTTACAGTATTATATATCTCGTTAGTCACTTGTACTCTAACAAGTTATTAGTTATACATTGTTAGAAAAAATTTTACGTACTTCAAAAATGAGTTCATACAATACATAAGAGTATATATTTTTATCTTTTACAAAAATACATATCTTATTATATGAAGAATATTTTCTTTTTAAAAATAAAAAGGGTGTGGAGTAATAATGTCAATCGGACGGATACGGATCGGATAGACCCATATCCGTATCCGTATCCGAACTCGATATCCAAAAAAATATCCGTATCCGATATCCGACGGATATTGAAAGTAGATATCCATATCCGATCCAAAAATCCAGATTCTGATACAGATAATTATCCAAAATATCAAAAAATTCAAAAAAAAATGTGAAATGACTAAAACATCCAAAGATCCAATATCCAAAAATAAAATCATATTTCTAATATTTGAAATATGTAAAAAATATAATAATTACCTAGTATAAAATATAAAATTATAAGTATATACATAAAACAGTACATACTTCAAAGTAAAAATAAAAATAAAAAACTCATACTAATTATAAAAATATAAATATATAATTAATTCAATAATAATATAATAATATTTTCGGATACGGATATTTTTCGGATCGGATATGCCATCCATATCCGATCCAAAAATTTTCGAATATGGATAATTTTTTCGAATATGGATACAGATTTTTCGGATATCAGATATTTTCTGAATTTTCATATACGGATTCGGATCGGATACAGATATTTTTTCAGATAATTAATAGGCTTAGTGTGGAGTGTGGAGTCTGACATTCCCCTCTTTAAAATGGGAGCTTACACTAGTCATTTTTATATTCTCAAATGTAGTCGCATATGCTCGTTAACCCCCTCCACTCACTGTTGAAAATTTTTCACATTTTTAATAAATTATACTATTCAATTCATTGGAGTATATATCTTTTATCTTTTATAAAAGTACATAATTCATTAGATGAGGTATATGATTTAAAAATAAAATAAAAAAAACATGTATGATCCGCGTTTTGGACTGTAAAATGAATTAAATGTAACATTTTCCTAAAAACATCAACGGGCCTAGCCTTTGTGGGCCTTCATACGCAAGACCCATTTTGACCTAGCTTGGGCTCTCTCGGGCATGTCACCACTTAAAGTGCTGATACACACAGTCTATTTTTACAGCCTGTTTTATAGCCCATAAGCTATGATAACGTAGTGTATATTGCACATATCATAGTGTATGCTGCACTATCATAGTATATACTGCAGTCATTTTTTTTCATTTTTTTCACCATGAAAAAAAATACACTAATGTATTTCAGTATATATTTCATTTCATATAATAGCATACACTTTAAATGGTAAGTGTATAATGTAAAAGAAAAAAGAAAAATGGGATGGACTGCAATTGGGAATATAATGGGTGCTACATGTATCTTTTCCCACCACTTTTATGATATGAATAATGTTAGGGGCAGTCCCATTGGCAGTTCACACATGTTTTGATTTCTTAAAGGACTGTTATTCCATACATTTTTTTCAATCCCTCAGTCCCATATGCATCGATAGGAAATCACTGGAGCATATACTCACATTAACGAATTATATGATTCGATGAAAATTTTCGCATTTTCTATAAATTCATCCATGCAATTCATTGGAGTATATGCTTTATTTTTTATAAAAGCATATATCTCATTAGATAAGATATACTATTTTTAAAAAAAATTCAAAACCTGTGTAGACTGGAATTAAGGTAAGAAAATGCGTTGTACGTAACATTATCCTAGTAAATCTCACCCAATAAAGTACATCACTACATAACGAATTGAATTGACTCATTTATAATAAATGAAAAAAATTTAACGAGTGAGGTATATATACCTTGCTGAATGGCTATGGTGGTACATGGACTATCTGGACGGATTGTATGTAACAATGTTTTTTACTACGAGCACAATACCTCTTTATGAAAGAAAAAAAAAGCTAATATACTCAGTTCGTTTTACAGTCTCATGCAGCCTAAAAGCAGTCTTCCAACAATATATACACTCCCCTATTTGAGTGTACAATATATACTTCACTAGCATTGTATGAAAAGTTTAAATTTTTTTATATTTTTCAAAGAGAAAAAAAAAATAGTTTATCTTAGTATTTATAGTTCACTTTTTATCACATCATCTACTTCAACAGGCAAGTGTATATATTTTTATCATTTCCCTTTTGAAATTGGGTGCCTCTAATTGCACCCCTCAAAATGGGGTGCACACCCATAATAAACGGATAGTGTACAAAAAATCCATTTATAATCAAATCTTGTGCACACCCCATTTTTTATTTGGTATTTAAGTCACCATTGCTTATGTCGCGGGGTTCAAAAAACTGAACCCGTAGCATCTGAAACCTTCGTAACACTATCCGTGTCGATATTTTATATTTAGGTCGACACTGCTTGTGTCGCGGGATTCAGAAAACTTAACCCGTAGCATCTGAAACCTTCGCGACACTGTCAGTGTCGATATTTGGTATTTAAGTCGACATTGCTTGTGTCACGGGATTAAGAAAAATGAACTCATAGCATCTGGAACCCTCACGACACTATCATTGTCGATATTTGGTATATAAGTCGACATTGTTTGTGTCTCGGGGTCCAGAAAACTGGACCCGTAACATCAGGAACATTCACGACACTATCAATGTCGATATTTGGTATTTATGTCAACATTGCTTGTGTCACAGGGTTTAGAAAACTAACCCCGTGACATCTAGAACCTTCACGACACTATCACTGTCGATATTTGGTATTTAAGTCGACATTGCTTGTGTCGTGGGGTTCAGAAAACTGAACTCGTAGCATTTGGGACCTTCGCGACACTGTCAGTATTGATATTTGGTATTTAACTCGACACTCGGTGTGTCGTGGGGTTCAGAAAAATGAATATGTCCTTGCATTTGTGAAGTAAAAATGTTATGTATCTAGGTGTGCCAATAGGGTCTTTGTTGATGAAAATGCTATATAATTTCCATTGTCATTGTCAATAGTAGCAGATTAATTAACCTAAACATTTACTCAACCATTAACCTGAATAGCTTAATATAGAAATTTGTCAAGTCACTTTGAAGTATTAATCCAAATATTCACACATTGAGACATTAAAACCCGAAGATACAAATATTATAAAATTCAACTACAGACACAACTTATACACATAGCAACAGCAAAACACCTAAGGTTCTTGCTTTCAAAATGTTATACATGAAAACCATTGATGATTTACCTACTGTTTCACCATAGGTTACAAAAAAATTCAAATTCACTGTTTTAGAAAAGGTTCATCGAATATCGTTCAAGTATTGATCACCCTCTGACTGCGGCGTGCTCGAATGGGTGACACAGGTAGAGGTGTCGGTGTGGGTAGTGGTGTGTTGTCTTCGCAATAGTTGATAACATTCTGCATGTGCCTTTGTAAAATGTCCGCCGTATGTCTCCATTGTACGAGTGGATGCAAATATTGCGCTATTGCAGAACACTACAAAAAAATCAATTTAGTTCTTTCAAATGTCTATCAATGAAAATTCTAGAACCGAAATTGAATGAAGGGGATTCATACGTACCCAATCCTCATCTGAACTCATGGACACTTGGGAAGTACCAATTATATGACCAAATCTTCAATTCCTAGGATTATGTACCATTAAGTGGCTTACCCTACGAAACCACTCCATATATTCTGGAACCGTCTCCCACGGCCTTTGACACAAGGAGCCTCTACGATTCGGAGCTAACACATGGTATCTTCCCATTTAAGTTAGGCTTTAATCCCCGCCCAAACCAATGTCTCTTCTCAGTTAATTCGTGTATAATTTATTCAGGCAAAGAATTAGATGTTTCTTACAGTTAATCTACACTAAGCAAATATGTTTTCATGACTAAACGTATTCCTATTCTAATTCATCTTATTCACAAAACAAAAGGGAAAAAGTTTGTTAAACCAAAAAGATTCAGGACTGGTATTCAAGCAAACTTAATCATATCAAACAATTACATAGAGTAGTAACTATATATTAAATGGAATGGCTAGGACAAACAAGTCTATTTTCATTAGAAAAAGTGATTATAAAGATTATTATATTACATTTTAATTTCTACACACTACAGAATACAAGTTTTTTTTTTTTGTTAAATAAACCTTAAACCAGATTCGTTTCCATACGGTGAAATGATTTCAAATCCATTTATAATTTAAAAAAATTAGTTTCAAATCAATCTAGTTCAGTTGTTAGTTTGAGACAGTTTTCATCTTGTGATGCTTATGCAACCTACATAGTTGCCTCCTCTTCCTATATCTATAGTCAATTAAATGAATTCATATATTAGAGAAACAAAGGTAACTAGAAACCTTTGTAAGAGTCTCCATAGTCCAAAAAAATATATTCGAGAAATAGAAAACAACAAACAACATCTGCCTATAGAATGATTAATCCATTCAACCCCTAGAAGGAACCATCAAACTTTCACTATCTGTAGAATGCAGTGCACAATGTATGAAAAATAAAAGAATGCAAATCACATTTCAAAAACCAAATAAATAACATCTATATGTCAAAAATAAATAATTCCACACATTTTAATATACATATAAAAATGGCATTCAACAAAACTAAACAAACAATATGCACATATCAAAAAAATAAAAATAACTCCACAATTTCAATCAAACAAAAACCCTATTCACCAAGACATAAACAAGCAAGGGATGGAGCAAAAAAAAAAGGCACATTTCATCACCCTCTTCTTTCCCTTTTTCACGAAATCTCTCTCTCCCCTAAATCAAACAAACAAATAAATCCTCCCCAAAAAGATGGATTTCTCCACAGAATACCATCAACAACAACATCAGCTCCTACAATACATTGGGATCATCCAGGTCTGCACGGAGAGGATGATGACGGCGAGCAAGAGAGCGGACGGCGAGAGGGGAGTCCACGGCAAGAGGGGCGAGAGGTTTAGGGTTTCTTTGTTTTGAGAGGGATTTTTGCCATTTCATATGTATTTGAAAGGGTTGGTGGTGTGCATTGAAAATTTAATGCCCTACTTAAATATTGGGGTGTTTAAAGAATTTCAGAGTATTTTGATAGGTGTGTAAAAAAAGGTATGCACCCCAATTTGAGGGGTGCAATTAGAGGCACCCTTTAAAATTAGGCACCTGGGCAATGGGTCAGGCCAACTTGTGAATCACGGGCCCAAACATTGCGCGGACCTAGGTCCACGGGCTTTTCCGACCAACTCGCCTGGGCCAGGCTGGCCCGCTGGGTGGGACCCAGGCCCGTGGGCCTGTGTAGACCTAAATGGGCCAAACAAGGTCTGGGTGTGGGCCTACCTGCCCAAAAAAATCTTTAAGTTATGGGATCTCTTACACCAAGATCCATTTTCAGCCCCAATTCCAGCCTTATATGCATCGATAGATTTCTATCGACGCATATGCTTACGTTAAAACATATGCTTCGAAAGAATTTTTTATATTTTCTATAAATGCATCCATGCAATTCATTGAAGTATATGTGTCATTTTTATAAAAGTGTGTACCTAATTAAATGAGGTATACTATTTTTAAAAAATTCGAAACACATGTAAACTGAAATTGAGGTGGAAATGGAGCTGGATGTAACATTATCCTTAAATTATAAATCTTTGGAAAATGTTAGAGAGAGTTATTGTTATTAACCAAAACTCATATTTTTATTTTAAATAGTAAACACCATCTAATTAGTTATATATTTTAATAAAAAGTGTATATCACTCTACTTTGAGTTGAATGAACCTATTTTTAGTAAATGTAAGAAAAAATTAACTAGATATATATATCATCTAATGTGATATATGTTTTATTGGATTTCTAATAAGGTATATACAATTGTATTTTAAACTAAAAAAACTGAGTGTCACAGCGTCCTTAAATGTGTGGCTGGGGTTTGACAATTAAAGAGGTGGCGCCCCATCCCTCACTTTTTTCTGTGGGGCCCACCTAGGCCCCTCCCCGTTGTTACACTCAGCTTTTTTTTTCAGTCCGAAAGACAATCTTATATACCTCATTAGAAATCCAGCGAAGCATATACCACGTTAAACGATATATATACCTCGTTAAATATTTTTTTATACTTACTAAAATTATGTTCATTTCACTCAAAATGGAGCGATATACACTTTTTATTAAAATATATACCTCATTAAATGATGTTTACTATTTTTTTAAAATGAAAACATGTGTGGTCTGATCTGAGTTCTGGTTGGCAAAAATGACTGTGTAACATTTTCTCACGTTTAATGTGTGTGGGCAGGCTTATGGGCCAGTTCGGCTGGCCCATGGATCGGGCCTGCATCTCTGAGTGAGATATAGAACCAACCCATCATCTGAATGAGTCGAGCCCCAATTATTTAAGCCCCAATTTCTCACCTATAATGTTGAGAATTACACTCAAGAAATTTATGAAATTTAGGGGACAATTATTTAAACCCCAATTTATTGGAAAACTATCTCTTAGAATCCCACCGAACATATTTTTTTCAAGGGAAAAATCCATATAACCCCCTGAAATCTTGTCTAAATCCATATAACCCCTTGCAATTTTCATATATCCATATAACCCCCCTGTAATCATATCCAAAATCCATATAACCCCCTCCCTCCGCCTTTCGCCAGACGGCGAAATTGGGAAAAATCTATATAACCCCCTGTAATCTGGCCTAACTTCATATAACCCCTGCAATCTTCATATATCCATATAACCCCCCTATAATTTTGAGAAAAATCCATATAACCCACTATAATCTAGAAAAAAATATTTCTAAAAATTCAAAAAAAAAATTTCCTCTTGACATTTTTGAATTTTTAAAAGTATTTTTAAAAAAACTGTCACATCTATCATATCACACATACATCTCTCATACTTATTCCCAAATACAAATAATTTATGCAGGGGTATAGTTGTCATTTAAAAAGTCATAAACTATAATCCATCTCTTATCTACCATTTATTCTTATTTTATCCAAGGTGAATCAAACAACAAAAATATCAATTTTACGTTTTTCAATGAGAATAATAGAAAATACAATAAAATAAATATTTATAATCCATTAGATGTTAATGCATGTAAATGTAATTTACTCTATTATTAATGTGTCGGGGTACTGGTTATGAAATCACATGTCATTTATAATTCAAAAATTAGGAATAAAAAAAACCCTAGTATTAATATAAACAAATTATTTTTTTATTTTTGAATTTTTAGAAATATTTTTTTCAGATCACATGGGCTTATATGGATTTTTTTCCAAAATTACAGGGGGTTATATAAATATATGAAGATTGTAGAGGGTTATATGGATATATGAAGATTGCATGGGTTATATGGATTTAGGCCAGATTACAGGGGGTTATATGGATTTTTTCCAATTTCATCGTTAGCTCGGCTGACGGAAGGCGGACGAAGGGGGTTATATGGATTTTGGGTATGCTTACAGGGGGTTATATGGATATATGAAGATTGCAGGGTTATATGGATTTAGGCAAGATTTCAGTAGGGGTGGTAAACGAGTCGAACGGGCCAAACTTTGACATATTCAAGCTCGGCTCGTTTATAAACGAGTCGAGTCGAGCCGAGCTCACGAGCCTCAACGAGCCTAGCGTTCTTCTTCATTTTAGGGTTTTTAGGGATTGAAAACAAAATTTTAGCCTAAATGAGCCAAGTTTATGAGCTTAAACGAGCATAACTTTGTATTAATTTAATGTTCTGATTTTATAAAGGAGTTTAGTCAAGCTTCAACTAAGTTTTAATAACACAAACTAGTCGAATTTGAACATAAATGAAACTCGATCCAAGCCCCGAGCCTAACCGAGCTTTTAAACTTATTCAAGCTCGCTCATTTGTCTAAATGAACGAGTCTGAACGAGCTCAAACCAAGTCGAGTCCGAGCAAACCCGAGCGGCTTGGTTCGTTTACCAGCCCTAGATTTCAGGGGGTTACATGGATTTTTCCCTTTTTTCAAACTTTCAAAACCATTCCCTAATAGATATTAGAGTGTAATCAATGTAAAATTATTCCCAACCCATTTAACAAAATCTTCTCTCTTTTCGACCCATCTCCACCCGTTTTCCCTCACAATCACCGTCCACTGTAATCATATTTTTATTAAGGTTTGTGTTCACATTTAAGCAGTAGACTTGGTTTGTGTTCACATTTAAGCAGTAGACTTCTTCCCTTGTCAGATGTAAGACAAACCATAGGTCTAGCTCACCTCATCCTCACCCATCAGCTTTGATACCAACTGTGAGTCTTAATACTTAAATTTCTGCTCCAAAATTTAATTAATTTGGTGATTCAAATTTTTTTAGATCAATCACAAGAAAACATATGTCCTGTTATCTTTAGGGATGCTCTACTTCATCTTGAATCATCAAATTTTATCAAACTTTTGGTTATAATACGTTTTCTTTACCATTATCAAAATATATATAATCTTGTTCATGTGATGTATTAGATATGTGATGTTATTACGTGCATTATATAATTATCCAAGACATCAATCAAAATCCAAGACATCCTCGAGTTGAACTGTATGACAATCAGATGATTTCCATTTGTAACTAGGTCTATCTTAACCAATTATAATGTCTTGACTGAATTCGGGTCTCCGATTTGGAATCTATGCTAATATGACCTGACCTGACTCAACCTAAATTAGAAACAGTAAAGAATAATATTTTTTTATTGTTTCTTATGTTCTATATTTTGAAATGTTTTGATGATGTTTTAAAATGTTTTATGTAATGAATATTACGTAAAGATAATTTATATTTTATATATTTTGATATTTTCAACTTGTTTCTACTAGAATAACTTATAAGTTTTTTTTATAAGTTTAATTCTTTCTGATAAAAATAATATAATTTATTTAATAAATTTTTAATTATGCTATCAATAGGACCTATTTCGACGTGACCATGTATGAAATTCAAGATGTAACACATACGAATTCAGATACTATAAAATCGGGTCACCTTCATGATACACCAAATCTGATTCCAACTTGACCCTTATCATCTCTCAAAGCTAAAAGGCTAATTTGACACGAGAATAATATTTTGAGGATAAATTGTTCTAATTTTAGTAAATCAAAAGTCTATTAATTATATCAGTATTCATATTTGTCAAAATTAGAATAAAAAAATGTTATTTCAAATGGAACAAAAAAATCATCAATTTCATTTCAGGACAACTGTTTGTATATTATCTTAATTATCTTTTTTATACCAAACAATATTATTCTCACATTATTCTTTTATTTCACCTGTTATTCCCTTGTCAAACCAGCCCAAATAAATCAAGATGATATCAAATCGTAGGGCGTGTCTATCCCCACCAAGCATATTTCTCATCCCACCAATCAAAAAAAAAAAAAAACTAGTGTTTTGCTGTTCCTACCAATCTAGTTCAACCGAAATCGGTCGTCATTTTAGGTTTTGGGCGACCGGACTTGATTGTCATTTCAGGTTCTGGGCGACCGTAATTGGTCGTCATTTCAGGTTTTGGACGACTGTAATTGGTCGAACATGATTCAGAACTATATCTACTTATTTTTTATACACAAATAAATTTTTTGGTTTATCCATCATATTCTACATTTATTCTTTTATCCAAACAACAGCTAAAGAACTGAAAAAAATGTAAGTATGTATACTTTCAATTAATTCAAATTTTTATAGAAAAATATCTTATTAGATAAATATATATCATTTTTAAGCTTCGTTTGAATTCGTAGTTAAGATGATTCTTTGTTTGAAAACAAAAAAAGCTACCAGTTGATCCAAACACATTTTATATTTGGCTTTTAAAATTTGTCAGTAACTTATGTAAAAAAAATTGTTTTTATATTTTACATTTAAGAATAATGATTTATTATCTCTATATTACAACTCAGACTTGGAGTGATATGAAAGATTTAAGGAGGATACACGTCGTGGGATTATGTTTTCAAGAACAAAAAATTATAAACTTTATTACAAATCCTGTTTGACCAGATTCAGTCGCCCAAAACCTGAAATGACGACCAAATCCAGTCGCTCAAAACCTGATATGGTGTTCAAATTTGATCGAACTGACCGGATCGGTGGGGATAGTAAAACACCGATTTTTTATTTTATTTACTGATGGGGTAAGAAAATTTGTTGGTGGGACTAGACGTTCCCCCAAATCATATATCAATACAAATTGACACAAAACTGATAGGGTAACACTGACTGGATTTAACGTATAATCCCATAATCAACATCCCTCACTTTTGTTATTCCGATCCTTCACTTCCTCAAAACAGCAACTCTTAATTCGTTTTCGGGTATGGAAGACATAGAAGACATCGTGGGCGTCGCCGGCGGAGCTCCGCCGGGGCTCCGCCTCCCCCTGACCTCCGTCAGCATCAAACCCAAGAAGAAGCCCAGAGCCCTCACCCCCTCTTCCCCTCAAATCCCAGGCACCCAGGTCCCCCCTCTCTCTCTCTCTCTCTCTCTCTCTCAAGATCTTTTGGTTTCAGTGAAATCTCCCTCTAATAAACAATGTCTATTTTGGGTTTTTGTTTTTTGGGCAGACTATATACATGAAGACCTTTGGTTGTTCACATAACCAGGTGATTTTTTTTTTTTTGGGTTACATTGTTATGAATTCCTTGTTGTGTGAGTGTAGTCTTTGAAAAAGTTCAGTCATTTGACACCTCCCATACCTACCGTCTGAATAAACTTTTGTTTGTGAAACCGTGCATCTATTTATTTTGGATGGTTTATCAGATTTTTTTCATGATTATAAAAATAAAAAAAGCACTAATTGGCGTCACCATCTTTGCAACTAATGACCTAAATACATTCCCCCCCCCCCCCCCAAAAAAAAAAAAAAAAAATTGGCTAGCGACATAAGCTATTTCGGATAGATAACTATTAGATAAAAAATAAGTAATTTTCTATTAGGTTGTGTTTTTAGTTACTATTGTTGGGAAATGTAATAATGAAGTTTTTGTTGTTTGGTTGACAGTATATAAGTTGCGGATAAACGGTGAATAAGAATTTATAAAAGGTGAACAAAACGATTTGACATATGGGCTTTCTTGATTCGTAAGAGATGATAAAAGGTGATTTAATATGTGAACCCCTCTTATATAGTGGAATAGATTGAGTGAAATAACATAATGCCAGGGACCTGAAATACCAAAACCAACTTATTTTCATTTATTCTAACATAGCTATACCCACATATTCTTTGCAAACAAACAAGTTTTTAGGCTTATTCACTCATATTCCATCCTATTCTCCACTTATTCCGCTACTCAAACAGGGGCTTAGAAGATAGGATAGTTATCTATGTACTTTAATTGTATTATCTCATTACGAATGTACACTTACCGTACTAAACGGAACTCTTGCCGAATGTTTGTTGCATACGAACTTTGTGAGTGCGTGTGAGAGTGTAGAAGAGAGAATATTTTTGATGTTGGTGTCTTTGATGTGATTTTATGAGAAAATCAATTGTTGGCCAAATTTTGCATGAGGGAAATAAAAGAGAGGAGTCGTTGAAGTGAATGAGGAGTTCAGTGTAACATAATTTGCTTTTAGTAGAATTATGACCCCTCTAAGTCATTTCTTTTTTTAAGCCGTTTGATTTTCAAAAAGACAAGTTAATGCGGACCAGAAAGCATCATTGTAGTATGACATGCTTGTATAACTTTGTGTGTGTGTTTATGTATATATATGTCATGTATGCATGTTTGTCTCTCTCTCTCCCCATGTGTGTGTAGAAATAGAAGAGTGATTCACATTTTTAAAAACAAGTAATAGAAAACAAGACTTTTATCTTTCCATTCTCTTTCTCATGTGAGTCACTTGTTCTCTTCTAATCATTTTTTTCTTCTTTTTATGGCCAAACCGTAAAATATAGAGATGCATTCCCAAATGATGGGATTGCATTATCTACGTGAATCCATTCCCAAGGATGAGTTCACAAATCTGATACGGATTCTTTATGATCTACGACCATGTGTTTTTCTTTCTATTAAAAATGTTATATGTGTGATTGGCTTTGTAATCTTCTAACCTAGTTCAAACTTTCAGTTCAATTTATTGTGTCATGTCAGAGTTATATATGGTATAGAATTTTTGGAAGATGTTATATTTGTATGGAAAATTATGTGTGATTTTTGTAACTGTTTGACAGAGTGATAGTGAATATATGGCTGGTCAGCTCTCAGCATTTGGATACGCCGTGAGTGACAATCCAGAGGAGGCGGACTTGTGGCTGATAAATACGTAATGAATTCATCTCTTCTATTTTCACATTTACAAAAGGCTGTCAGGGTTTAGACCCATAACTCAGTGGTTGGCAAAAGAATTTGCAACCAAGAGGTCATGGGTTCGAGTTCCTACGAAAAACATTTACAGAGGCTGCATCTTCTGTTTTTCCCCAAGCTCTACATAGCAATAGCACAATTTGACAGAACTATTAGTTTTGTTGTGGACATTTTTTATCACTAAGATTGGAGGCACTAAAGTGATAGTTAGTTGCAGATAACTGCAATCCTAACCACTGCTTGGAGTGCTTGGAGAAATGTCTCATCATATTACTCTTGATGACCTTGAGAACCATGCATTTTGACAATGAGCATTTCAGTCATTTAGATTTTTCCATTGCCACTTCTCATTTTCTAACTAGTGTGATGGGTAAACGGTGAACAGCTGTGCATAGGATAAGTTGGGGTTTACAACTTGGAGATGCCAATCAAATATTTTTTGCACAATTACCAATATGACCGGAGAAGATTGAGGTGAAAGGATCAATAGGATTATAGATTCATTACTATGGAAATATGATATTGCCTTGCCACTTTGCTTTTACACCACATATAGGTTTGTAGGCCACCTTGGGTGTAATACCTCAATGCAAATTTTATGTTTTCAAATCATTGCAAGAGAGATTGGCTGAGATTAATGTAAAAGAGATAAATTCCTTCAGCCTATGGGATGGGGAGTTATTTTTAGGAAGATGCAGATGTTTACAATTAGGGGTAGCAGCGCTCTAGAGCATTGCCTAGTCAATGCCAGAGTACCAATCAGATTCCGTGGAAAATCTTACAACAGAAATTTGCAACTTTGGTAATAATTGGGTACTTGTGGTGACAGGGAGGGGAGTAGTAAGTATGTTGAGATGGATGTGCAGTAAGACAGAAAGCATGACATGATAGCACAAGATTGGATGAGTGTGCAAAAAAAATCATGGAGATTATCTCAGATTATTTTTTGTGCATGTTCAATGAAGCCTAAAGATGTGGCTTAAAGAAAGAAGGACACATGTCTTGTGCATGAACTTTATGAAAACAAGATTGGGTGGCCTATAAAGATTGGATGATATTGGTGCAAAGGATGCAGGACCTCAAATATAAATGGAGACTTGGACAATATACTGTGAAATTGGATCTTATGAACCTCATTTACTCATAAGTAATGATTCGTGTAGTGTTGGAGGATTAGAGCAGTTCTTTATGCAGATTTCTCACAGGCTTGATTTTCATATTGTTGCAATTCCAGTCCCAGCTACATTGACTGTAGGATTCCTTGCAACTTTTTCCTTAATGTCCTCACACATAGCTTGCCAAAATCTAATGGATTTGATCTGTGTTGTTTATTGGGTCATTCAAGTTTATCAACCTTGTCAGAGTCAATCTTGATAAAGCTGAATTGATGTGTTAGTCTTGATAAACTTACATTTAAAGAAATAAACCACCTGTAAATCTGACAATCAATTTGTCATTATATTTCATGTTCATCTTCGGTGGGGGGACTATGTACAATTTTTGGTTCCCAAGGCACTGGTAAGAAGGAATGATGAGTGGATTATGATAAACAGTAATGAAAAGAGAGGATGATGTGTCAGTTTAGATAAACTTGCATTTAAAGAAAAAACCACTTGTAATCTGTTAGTCAATTTGGCATTATATTTCATGTTTGCCTTCAGTTGGGTGGACTACATACAACATTTAGCACCCAAGGCACTGGTAAGAGGGGGTGAGCGAATAATGATAAACAGTAGTGAAAAGAAGAGAGGGTGAGGAGACCTAAGAAGACCTGCAATTTGGTAAGATATGAAGGACAGTAAACTTGCTTTAATAATGACCTCAATTATGAAATTATGGCATGCTAGAATTCATAAAGCCATGTTAAATTTAATTCTATTACTAGAACTCACTTTAAAATATCAGATTCATCAGGGTTCTGATACCCAATAAATGGTCCATGCATATGTTTTCCTAATAATATTGTTCTTGTCGTGTCTCTTATCTAATGCAGTTGCACAGTAAAATCTCCTAGCCAATCTGCCATGGAGACATTAATATTGAGATGTAAAAGTGCAAAAAAGCCACTAGTTGTTGCTGGATGTGTGCCTCAAGGTAGTCGAGATTTGAAAGAGCTTCAAGGGGTGAGTGTGGTTGGAGTTCAGCAGATAGATCGTGTAGTTGAAGTAGTAGAAGAAACATTAAAAGGACATGAGGTTCGACTTTTGAATAGGAAGACACTGCCAGCACTTGACCTTCCAAAGGTACCCATATCATCCTGTTTAGTAGTTATCTTTCCTTTCATTCATCACCTTGTTGATAGTTCAGGATCAGTTTTGTAGGCTAAAAAGCCCTATATTTTTCTACCGAAGGTGTCAAACATCGTTAATCTTATTGTACATACTTTCTTCATCTTAAAAATGGATCAAGTTTCTTGACTTAATTTTATCAACAGGTCAGAAAAAACAAATTTATTGAGATTCTTCCAATAAATGTTGGTTGTTTAGGTGCTTGCACTTACTGCAAGACAAAGCATGCTCGAGGGCATCTAGGGAGCTACACAGTGGGGAGTCTTGTAAGTATCTCTTCATTGATGCATTATTGATAGTCTAATTTAATTTCTGTGAAAGTTCTTACAATCTTAAAAAAACAATGCAGGTGGAGCGTGTTCGAACTGTTGTTGCAGAAGGAGTCAAGGAGATATGGTTAAGCAGTGAAGATACTGGTGCATATGGTAAGCGTGTCATCTTTGTAATATATCTTGTTTGACCATATAATGAAAGTTTCCAATTTAGTTCCTTGCCAACTTCCTTGTTTCTGTTTCTATTTTAGAAAATGTTCATCCTTTGCAGTACATATAGCCTTTTGGCTGTCCCAAGGACAAAAGTGCAAATATTAGAATACAGACCTATGAAGTATATGTATTTCAGAATTTCACTATGCATCCTAGTATTGTGCATAATACATGTGTTTTTCTGATCAACCACTGAGCGGTATGTCTGAACAGCTTGATATTAATAATAATCTCTTTTGAGGCAAGTTAATAATAACAATCACCTCTCTTTTGTGAACCGAGCTTTGGTTAAATCGGCAAGCACCTTCCACCTTTGTGAAAGAGGTCAAGGGATTTCCTTGGGGCACCTTTCTTTAAAAAAAAAAATCTCTTTTGAGGCAAGTTAATAATAACAATCTCTTTTGAGGTACTATATCATATAGAGAATTTAAGAGATCCACATTTGTAGCCTAGCTGTTTTTAGAGAGCTTGATTTTGTTATATGGCAATGATGATTGATGTAAAATCAAAGAATTGAGAGGCGGCACTTCTGTTTTTGAGAATCATTGTCAGATCTGATAAAAAAAATAATCTCATCGATCATCTATAAAGCTATTGATTCACACTGGTCTGTATTCTTGGAAAATGTTGAAGTCTGTAATTCAAATTTGTGGCACTAACTTATACAACCTAAAATTCTCCTATGGACATATAATAGTTGTAAAAATCTGAATATATTAACAGCCGAAAGCATACATCTCTCTCTGGCAATATCTATTTTGCAGAGGCCACAAAGGAAGAACAAATGGCAGAATATAGGAGTCAGTTGTGCAAATATCAGCTGGTTATCATCTTTCCATATCCTTCTCACTGGTTTCTCAATTAAATTTTTGGGGCAACCTACCATAAAGAGTTTCTTGACCACGTATGTGCACACATATCAGCACATTCTTAGCATGAAAATACAAAATAAATTTTGGGCTTAGTAATGTATTGTTTTCTTGAAGGCATGGGTTAAATACATCATGGGAGTAAGAGTGATGACCGTGTAGGAATTGGAGTCTTGTTGCTGAAGAGGTCTGCTCTTTTAAGGGAGTAGTGTATTTTGCAATTTGTTGGAGGCACCTTGTCTCTCCTTTATTTGGGACCATTACCAAATATCAACAAATTTTGGTGTAAAAATGAATATTCTGTCATCAGATTTTTATCTATCTATATTTAGAATAAAATTGGCAATCCCACATTCCACATTTTTTCATGGTATCTGGTACTTGGCTATATCTCAGGTCGCGATATTGGAGAGAATCTTCCAAATTTACTTAATGCAATCACTGAAGAGCTTCCTCCTGACAGAAGCACGATGCTTCGCATTGGCATGACGAATCCTCCTTTCATATTGGAACATCTTAAAGAGATAGCGGAAGTTCTGAAGCACCCATGCGTGTATTCATTTCTTCATGTACCTGTTCAGTCCGGCAGTGATTCTATTTTGTCTGTAAGTGCAAAAGTAACCTTTTTAGTATACTTCGTTCTTTCCCCAGAAGCAACGTCACAAAAGTGTATCTGACAATTTGATTATTATTTTCATGGCAGGCAATGAACAGGGAGTACACTGTGAGTGAATTTAGAACTGTAGTGGACACTCTGAATCAGCTTGTTCCAGGGATGCAGATAGCAACTGACATAATTTGTGGATTTCCTGGTTAGATATGCAGATGGACTTATTCTGTTCTCCTTGCACTGATATTGACTTGTTGGCAGATGATCATTTTGTAATTCCCACTGAAAACCTGCATGGTCTGAAGAATAGCATTGCAATTTGGATCATTCGTAGGTCAGGCATGATCCAGATCTGACCTGTTAACAAGTTGAAGTCTTGTTGGTTGCAATGAAAAACAGAAGGATTCATGAAACCAGTATGGACACACCATGACCCAGTTCGAGTTGGGCCTGAAACCATTAGGATCCTTTATTTTCAGTACACATTTGTGTACATTTACACAATTTGCATACATCATATCAATATAGCCTTCCTCTCAGTTTTGTCCAGCTTTGTGCCATTCATATTGCATGATTTACATAATTAAGTTGTTGATGGTCAAGAATTGATCATGTTCGATAAGGGTCTTGTTATTAATGGCCCATGTCAAACCCAGTCTTCTATTTAAGTGGTTCAGGCTGAGATCCAGTTACAATGTTCATGATCCACATTCAGTACTTCTAGCATTTGGATCCAGGACTGGCTGAGTTCATGGCCTTGGTCTGTCCAGCTCAATTGCATTCCTACTCAAGAATTTCTGATGGTTTTCTGTAGATGAAAAACTTTTGATATGATGAAAGAATCCTCACTCTTTTTGTGGGCCTTCTCAGGTGAAACGGATGAAGATTTTGCACAAACATTAAGTATTGTGGAGGAGTACAAGTTTGCTCAAGTTCACATTTCACAGTTCTATCCCAGGCCAGGTGTGCTTTCTAAGTTCATTTTTGGAAAGTTCTGTAATTCTAATTAAGCATCACTCTGTTAGTTTGGCTAATTGCATGAAAACCTGAAATTGTGCCTTTAGCAATAATCTTTGATGCAATTTTCCTTCATCCCATTGCATTTCTCGTCCAAAAAAGAAAGAGCAAAAGATTTTCTAATGTGGTCTTTTACTGATTCAAGTGACTTAAAATTTGTTTTGTACTTAACTTTGCTGAAAGAAACTCTGTTAAGTGTTTATGAGATAGGGATAAAAGGGTATTTCCTTTTTGAAAAGAACATCCTACGCGGTTTAGTAATCGATCTTAGTCAAACCTTCCAAAAGAGTAGTTCAGTTACATGCGAAATTCTAGTTTTTGGAATACATGGACATCAATATTGATATTTAGAACATGTGATACTTCTGGTCTCGCTCGCGGAATGCATGTGGAAAGCGTAAAGTTGCAAACCACTTTATCCAATTGGTTTGCGATCCAATATAATAGGTTTATTCTCCTCCTAGACTTTTAATTTCCAATCTGATTCTCCTTCCTCAACGGAACTGTCTGGCAACTCGCAAACCACTTCAACACACTGGGCCTGCTATATTACATGATATTTTCTATTCATATTATTTAGTAAGTTACATTTGCAGTTTTGCACACTACTACCATATGTATGGTTTATCCTACTAAGAATATAGTCCACATCCAATAGAGAATGCCAAGGAATTACGCTTTTTCCTGCTTTGCTTGAATATGCACAGACTTCCAATCTATTATTCTGTTTTCAGGAACACCAGCTGCAAGGATGAAGAAAGTCCCAAGCACAGTAGTGAAGAAACGGAGCCGTGAATTGACCTTAATTTTTGAATCATTTGACCCATATCGGGGAATGGAAGGCCAAATAGAGAGAATTTGGATTACCGAAATCGCTGCTGATGGAATTCACTTGGTACACAGACTATCCTTTGCTTCCTCTTGAGTCTATTTTCAATCTCATGCCTTAAGATTTATGCACTTCCACCATATATTCGAGGAACAAATTGTTACTTTTCATTATCCAGGTGGGCCATACAAAGGGATATATTCAAGTGCTTGTAGTTTCTCCAGAAACAATGTTGGGAACTTCAGTAGACGTAAAGATAACATCGGTGGGGAGGTGGTCCATCTTTGGTGAAGTGATCAATGTTCACACCCAAACAAACAAAGATATTTCTTTTGAGAAATCAATGCGTGATGGATTCAATCCATGCTCGTCGGATTCATATGATAGCTGCATGTGCTCCGGGAAGGTGGAGCCTTGTTCATGTGAAAATGCCAATACTTCTCAAGATGGAAATGCTGATTTGGGCTCTGATAGAGATAACGTATTCGTGACACCATTTCAATCTTCGATTCTGCAAAGGCGACAATTCGAAGCTCCAAAGAAAATCAAAGATGGGCATGATTTGGAATCAAAAGAGAAGAATAAAGAAGGCATGGAGGAGGGTGAGCTGAAAGTCATTGATTGGTTTCTGTTGTTAGGAATGATGGTGAGCTTTTTAACAATAATGGTTCTGCTCTATTTTTTTTTAAAGTAGTTTAATGCTGTAAAACCTAATGGGAAGTGCTGTTTTGTTTTGGTTCTTAGTGGAACATTGTATTAATTTTTGAGATGTTATTATCAGTTAGTAATATCACTGATGTGCACAATATCAATTTTTGATGGGCAATGAAACTGACTTTTGTGACATGTTTGGGGAGATTACAGATTTCATAAAGGTGTTTTCAACCAGTTGAATAATTAAATCTAGAAATATTAAATTATTCGCTAAAAACGATTAAATTTGCAAATATTTCTTGCATCTTTTATCAAACAAGATTTTTTTGTATGTGATATCAACAAAAAAAAAAAACTTTAAATTGTTTTAATTTACATATGAGATTCTACTCATCGAATAAATTTAGTGTGTGTGTATAATGCAGCACATATTGAAGTACAAGATGATTTTTTTTTTTTTTTTTTTTTTTGAGGAACTTAGCGTATCTATTCCAATTAATAATCAAAACAGATGATGTCCGAGTGAGTTTATAAAAGATGGAAGAAGAAAAAAGAGGATGGAAAGAACAAACAAAAAGTTTTGGAGATGGATGACCCTCATCTCTCCTTCCTAAACAAATGCGAACCAGAGTCAAATTGGTAAGATGTCAACTCGAACTCGTGATAGCCATCCCCTAGTCCATGATGGAGAGGGTCACCTTGTCCATGTGAATGAATATGAATATGTTTTGTTTTGGGGGCAATCATTTGCAGTTACTTTTGTAATCTAAATACCTTTTAAATGTTAATATTTAAAATTTATGTATATACTAAGAATTAAGAATTATTTTATATTCTTTGAAATTTAGTGTATAATAGAACAAAAAACTTTTTGGTAATAAGGCTCTGTATCGAGAGCAGTTTTTAACTGGAGCCAACATGGAGGCTGAAGCCTACCACACTACTAGTATGCTTATAGCAAGTCTTGATCTGCGCCTCCACCAAAGGCCTTGGGGACGTATAATAGAACAAAATTGACTGAAGGAATATACTTTGCATTCAACTCCTCTTACAGTATACACACATTTTAATTTTTTTCTGAAGTATATACTTTGTTAATTAAATGCATTCTTTTATAAAAAAAATGATATACATATTCACAAATTCAATGCATATTTTTCACGTAGTTTATACAAATCTAGTGGATTATACATTGCACTAAATGATTTCATATGCTACATTAGTAACGTGTTAATTGCAAACGGGATTGAGTAAATTAAATCTTTTTTTGAAATTTATGTTTCTTACATAAAATATACATCTTTAAAACAATTATGTACTCATACTATCTCTAATATTTCCCTCTTTCCAAAAGAAATGGGAATTAAAAGTGAAGGAAATGAACAACCTTAATAAGAATGGTGATGCCAAAGCCCCTTTGGGTGAAGATCCAAGTACACTTGATGATGAACCTGCACCCAAAGAACCCTAGACACCGGTGTAGTACCGGTCGAGGGGACTCAAATGCTTAAGTCAGTAGAGAAGACCCAGAAGACTATCCCCCAAAAAAAATGGTGGAAAAGTAGAAAAGTTTACTTCAAGTGTGATCCCCTCTCTCCTCCTTTACCCTCCCCTTTTGGGTCGAGTGAGTGACCACTTTTTTCCACCCAATCATCCCTCTCTCTTTGCAAATATCTTCTAACATAGAAAATTCAACAAGGTACGATACTAGGGGTCCGTCATGATGTCATGGCCACGTGGCGTCGCCTCATTCGCTATGGTGGGCTGTGGCAGACTGTTTGTCAGGTCCAGAGCGTGCCCCTGCCAGTTTTGGGCAGAGTGATCCTAACCTCACTTTGGGGTCTTAGTGGTCCCCCTCTACCTATAGCTAGGACTAGGTCTGGCCGGTCGGTTTTTAAGATGTCTCAATGGCCCTGCTTTAGAGAGGGTTCGACCAAGTGACTAGTCCCGATCCTCCTCAGGTTGTCATTGGTCTAGTTGTCCTCTCTTCTTTAGCAGATCCTCAGTATTATGCCTTTAGCATAGGACCAGTCATCTGAACTGTCATTCTCAAGCGAGGGACCAGTCTTTCGAGCAATCTTCCTCAGACAAAAGATCAGTTATCCGAGCTGTCTTCCTCAAGCAAAGAATCAATCATCTGAGTTGTCTTCCCTAAGCAAGGAGTCAGTCTTCTGAGCTATCTTCCTCGGGTGAGGGGTTGACCCCCAAGCTTCCCTCCTTAGTCGGTAACCGGTTGTGATCTTCCGAGTCGAGCCAAGTTACCCATCAACCCGATTCGCGTGGACACGTGGCACATTCAGAAAGAGCGTGAAATTTTCCCTCTACAATAAATGTGACGATGTTTAAAAGGACCCTTTTGAAAGGACAATGTTAATCATTTCTACAATCGCTTTTGTAGTCCAAATATGTTTTAATCCATTTAGAGCATATACTAATCTAATGAAACCAGGTACATTCGAATAAATTGAATGAATACATTTTTCACATATTCTCTCATAATATATTCGAATAAATGCATTGGTAATACTAAGTTTGGACTAAAAAAGAATTACATGAATGGATGTATCAAATTTTTAAGGGGTGAATGAATTCCACATCTCCTTATCAAGCCACATATATCCCTTATTACGTGTGTTTTTTAATTTAAATTTATTTTCTGTCATTGTTACGCAAGTGCTAAGTCCATGCATCAACCATTTGGGAGCTTGATCAAATTTTGAATCATTGGACCAATACACTTTTTTTATGGAGGGGAACCTATCAGTCTATCACTCATCCAATGTTTTCATTGTTTTTTAAATCATGTTCATCTAATAAAATACATATTTTTATAAAATATGAAATATATACTCACAATAAATTAAACGATATTATTTATAAAAAAAACATAAATTTTTCAACAATACATAAATGATTTATTACAATGAGTCGAGGAGACTGACATATATGTTACTATATTTGAGATTATAAAGGATTGTCAGTGTAACACCACTCATTCAAAAACCATTCGAGTAGGTTTCTGAAAAAGTTCCCCAAACGAAATTATAAACCTATGTTGTCTAAAAGATCCTTCCGTTACGAATAACTAGATTCGATAAACCCATTAATATCGAGTTACATAGCATATGAATCGAACTACACACTGTTGGTACACGTTCCACTCCTATTGGATTCAATCAACTATTGAATAAAACACATATTCCTAAGTATATGAGAGTGAAACATGTACACAACTGGTTATACAATTCGATTCATTTGGTGTAGTTCAATCATAGACTGTGTAGTTCGATACAGATAAAACTGACCGAAGTCAGACCGGATCTGAACTCCCTTAAAATTGCGTCCCTGCCAACAATCATAACCAGCTAACCAATGCTCGACCAATATGGAATGAATCACTGGATTAAATATGCAAAAAAAAAGATGTTTCTAATAAAATTTGAAAATGGGAAAAAAATTATTCAATACATTGATGACATGCAATGGTCTTCATGCAAATGCATCCATGACACTTAGTTCTAATGCACTCCAAATTTCAAACCACAACAATCACAGTTCTAGTCATTCAGCCACAACAATTCCAATGTATCTCATAACCTATTGAGATAAAGATTAAACAAGATAAACAAATCATAGGCAAGATTGTGAAGCACATCACATTAAATCACAAATAAAAATGGAAAAACTATTAAAATCAATAAACTGATTCAATGCAATAGGACATGTAAAGGATGAAAGCAGACAACTGTCCATAATTATAAAGATATGTGAAATATAACACAAGAAAAGACTGAATAAACCATTCACTATGAGTGGTACAATTGCATCAGTGCATTTTTTTTTTTTTGAGCAATGACTCAGCATTGGAGTTGGGAGTAACCCTAGCAAAGACTTTTTTTCTAGATATGACAATATCCCTGAACTAAATTTAGTATAAAGCTTTCTCCTACATCTGGGAAAAAAATGAAATGCCTCGAAAACATCCCAAGACCAAAATAGAAATGAACAAAAAAAGGGAGCACAAGCAGATGTAGCCCTTCCGTACCTTCTGATTCCCCAGGCATCAGTCCCTCTACAAGTTAATTTACTCCACCAATGCGTCTTTCGTAAACAATGTTGGTTTTTTGTACCTCCGCACTTAATCACATTTGATGTTTCTGTAAATCCTCCGCACAAACAAGGTCGATCCCAGGTAACCCACCGCACCTGAAAACAAATAAGAAGAGATCAAAAGAGAGAAAAAATGAGGATTCTAAAATGACACAGTTTTTCATCATCCCAAACTCGTATGAGAGTCGAATAATACAATAAGGACTAGTACAACATGGATTAATCTGATAGAGGTCATGACACCTTGATGAGGATGGCATTAGCTGCAGTTTCTCTAGTTCTATTTTTATTTATCTATTTCTGTTAGGATAGTCATTTGTCTTTCATAGTTATCATGTTGTTATTAATCTGTTATTTTCTAATAGTTTAGCTATTCAGTCGTAGAGCGGAGTCTATCTAAAGACTTCGTACTTTATAAATAATGCAGAGAAGAAATAACCCCAATTTAAGAAGTCGGTTTCTTGAAGCAGCCTAATCTTTATCATAATCCTCATAACCAGAAGAGGATGAATTATTCAGAGGTGAAAAAAGTAAAATGCCTGACAAAGTATAATAAAGCAGACTCACCGCAGAGAATTCCCAAACCCAAACAGAACATCAATGTGTATCCAAAGTAAAAGCTGGTTTGGAAAAAGCCTGTCATCTTGGTCTTCACATAGTAGTAGTACACAGAGTAAAGGTAAACATAGACAGCCGTTGAGGCAGCAGAGAAGAACGATGTCCATTGCCAGTGATAGTTCTCGGCATTTAACAAGAAATATGTACCCACAATTGTGACGCAGACGGTGACAATGATGAGAATCAGGAAAACGAGTAACATAAAACCATACACGTAGTACACCTGTCAAACAAGTGGGTTAGAAATGAAAAAATCAGCTCAATCAAACAACGCTCACAATATAAAGATCAACAATAACAACAAATACAGAAGAGAAATGACTTTATCCTATAAAAATTTCACTTGCGTATCATCCCTTTTCAGTTATCATAACAGGCTATGACAGATCTTCAAAAAAGATTAATAAAAAAAGGAAGGATTATCGCGTGCCTTAATTCACAATCATTTATGGCCTGATATTATAGGAATTGTACCAAAACTTGAAAAAGATACTTGTTTCAATTAAAAAACATTTGATGATAAACAATAAAGTTTGTGTTCTTCTGGATAAGAGAATGACGGAACTTTGGTTAATGAGCACAGCATCTCCTGTATTGGTTTGGCAGCTTTGGCCATTTAGGAGACTAAAAGCAACTAAAGAAAACCAATAAGCACAAAAAATCATTGGGAAACATCCTTTTTAAATCTGTGTAGTTAAATAAAAATAAGATTGTACATGTCCTCTGTAAGGAGTAACCGAAAGGGATCATGCAATGAGAGTAGGCCATGATGTGTGGCTGAATCCTTACGGTTGAAACATATGCACCCTATTGGCTTTCAGATGACTCTGATGATTAATATACAATCACCACACAAGCTATTCTGAAATACTTCGATAAAGATATGATGCAGATCAAATTTTTAATTTTTAATTTTAATGTAGCTAATTAGTTAGTTGTTTTAACCTTCTCCCAAATCCGACCAATGAAAGAGCAATCAAAAAAGGGGTAATCCCTTGTTTTATTTTCCCTACCACAAAGCTTGCACAAATTGTTACCAGCTTGAGCCTATTTAATGGATTAACTTTAATAAGGGCCTTGAGGCCTTCACAATTGTCCGTGCCTGCCGTGGTTTGGTCTGTCTGGTTGACTAGAAATCACAATCTGTTTAGAGGAAATACCCGTATGCAGAAAACATATGTGTGTCAGTGATCAAGTTCATTCAAGATTGGGGGAAACTTTGTACAGAGGCAAGTGGCTTGTCAATTCAGAAGTAGTGTGTTTTGGATCATGTATTTCCCTCTGGGGACTGTCTCTCATCTAATAAAATGAGGGTGATTGCCCACCATTTCTTAAAAAAAAAAAAACACTGATAAGGGCCATGTCAAGGGTAAATATTCACATAAGCAAAGGATTCACTGGGGCTAGTACTCCCCAAATAATGTAATTTTGTTATTTTTTATGTCTATTGTGAAATTGGAGAGCCCTTTGTTTAAAGGGCAACTATTTAATATGAAAGCCTAATCTTTCTTTCAAAAAAAAGTTTGCCATGCATAGAAAAGATCACATGTACAACCTCTACATAGATGGTGTCTTCTTTTAAAACCATAAACTGCTGACCCCCTATAGTTTGGATGGCAGGTCTGTGATTTTCACCAGTCTATAATGGATGGAATAGTTCATGCCTCTCATTGTGTTCTCAGTGTGAGCAGAGCAGAACAATGTGAATAACTGGTTTCTGTTTTAAATAGTAGGCTTCTATTTGCTACTGTAGCATCCAATAGGATTGTGCCTGTCGTGAGAAAAATAACATAACTGCCTACCCAAAAAAAAAAGGTTCACGCACTACACAGATGTGAATTTAGGGGTACAATGTTACCTTGTAGTTCCAGAAGGACGTGAAGACAAAGTACATCTCAATAAATATACTGCCAAAAGGAAGCAATCCTCCCATGAGTGAAACGACAGATGGCGTGAGATACCATTTCTTCTCAGGAATTGGACGGGGAATAGTCTTCACACGGCAGGGATTGTTTGGAGCACCACTCCAATTTCTGCCAACAACTGTACCAAGGAGTGCCAGAGGGAATGAGATGAACGCCCAGATTACAAACACAACCACCATTGTTCCGAAAGGAATAGCAGCCAATGATCCATAAAATATAGCAATGGTGTTCAGTATGAAACCAATTCCAAAGCACGTGAATGGGAACAGTGATGCTGTTAGGATCATTGACTTGATCCAGCTTTTACCTGAAAACAAAAAGGCAATTCATGAAGTTTTGATGACAGCAAAACATAAGTTTTAGCATCTCAGATTAAAATAGCAAGAGTAAAAAAATTAATTTAATCATGGCCTGTTGCATGAATAGTAAAATATTACTAAATGCAGAAAGTATAACCAAAAGGCTGAACTACATACCACCATTGCGTGAGTAAAGTCCACCGCTAACATATCCAGAAATGAAAGATGTGAGAGCATAACACACTATAAAGGTCGTAACAATAGCTCCTCGCCTGCTCCAGAACAAAACATTAGAGCAACCCATAGAAATAAGTTGAATAGTAGAAGCAACTAAAGAATGGAAGAAAAGAACAGAGTTTGCTTACAGAAAATATAAAGCCAAATGTTGGCCAATTTACTATCAAGTAAAAGAAAACAGATATAGAAGCATATTTTTCAAGTTGAAAGCAAATTCAAACTGAGAAACAGGTGAAGGAGAAGCATGTGAGAATGAATTTGAAAAGGACTAGTTCACTCTGTCAACTCATCCCCATGATTTTTTTTTTTTGAATACTCACTCACCCCCATGTATTACCAGTGTGGAATTTGTTGCATGTCCTTGATGTCTGAGAACAACTCATGTACCAGTATATCCTAAAAACAAGAGTCAGAAATTCTAGATCGAATCTGTAATTACCTAGCCTATAAGGATTTCTTAAATTTTTAACTAGAGAAATTTTTGCAAATTACAGTTATTAATTCATTTGCGTATTATTATCATGGAAAAAAGGTGTGTGGTATTCATTGTTTCCAGTTATTCTTCTACACAAACTCCTCTCTCAATTAGTATGGCCAGCTTCAAGTGAGTTCACAAATATAGTCAACATGGAAGCAATTTCCCCATAATCTTCCATTCAGTTTCCTCGGGTTCTGAGACCTGCAGCCTTCACTCAGCCATGTTCAATTGACACCTTCCTCATGTGGCAATATATCTCAATCATACATTTCTTGTTAGTTTATTTCAAATGACACAATCACCAATATTATATGAAGACAAAAACCATCATAACATTTTGCACCTAACACAAACATCTCTCTCTCCTTCTGTACTCTTGTTGTTAACCAATTTCAATTTTGGAGAAGACTACCATTTCTTGACAAAACTTTGATCTGAATGCTATCTTTATCAGCCCTACAATGAATCATAAACAAACATATTCATGTAGCCGTACCACACACCTAATATTTCCAAAATGTTTCACAGATGTATTTATACCATTTTGCAGCACACCTATTTATTATCATATAAAATGACCAGATTTGGTAGATTCCTAATCTTTATTCTGATTCTGCAGTCAACATTATAGATCAATTGATGAACAGTAATGATAATGTGATTTCCACAAAAAAGCTTATCCATGGATCCAGATCAACTTATAAACCTTAACCATTTATCTAAAAAGCTAAGCTCTATGATAACAATTGATATTGTGTGTTTGTAAACATACCCAATGTACAGCATCCCAATGATTGCCAATATAATGACAAGGAGAACAAGCATCGCCAGCTGAGCACCTGTACCAACCACCGCAGATAGAATAACCAAATTGCGAGGAGGCCGAAACACATCTCCATGAACAAGTTTCCACCCAGACTCTTCACTCACATCTCTCTCCTGATGTCATCATTAATATGTTAAGAAAGATATAAAATAATTGTCTGATTTCATTAAATATCATGGAGCTTTTATGACAAGCAGAGGACTCAATTAAGCAGCTACAACACATTAAGAACCAAGGGACAAACCCACGCACCAGTGTCTCCAAATCATCATCTTCACGAGCATACTTCGCATAATCATTTCTGAGAGTTCGCATTAATATCATGGACACGAGGCCAGTAAGGAAAATAACCATCATAAAAGAATTAAAAATGGAGAACCAATGGATCTGCACATATTAAAATATATAAATATGTTAGTCAGAATGCAAAGAGTTCTTTAGAGCGCGTGTGTCAACGCGTCTGCGCACGCAGTTAAATAAAGATAGAATTGTTTGAAAAAAAAAAAGATAAGAAAGACAAATGACATCATCTCCACAAATAGCAACCCAAAAAGCTTTGCTAGTAATCAGAAGATGTCTACGAGCATGAAAATGAGATTAAACCACAAATCCCCCACCTGGTGCTCAAAGAAGGGGTGGTCCAAGTAAGCGTCAAAACGCCGTGCAAATGCTGTGTTCGTTTCAACCCATTGGACCGAATATGTCATGTCCATTGTCTTTCCAGCTTCCACTGGTTTGGGATTCTCTTGAGTGAGATTGACATGAATAATCTACAAGATCAATGGTAATCAAAAGTCTATAATAAAGTGGCCTCATAAATCCACAAAAATAAAATGCATGAAGAGATCTGTCACTCACCTGATCCCCGTTGTACTTAATGACAATTTTCTTGTGTGTGAAGAGGAGATGCTTAACATCACTGTTTTTATCAATCTGCGTCTCTCCAACATGAGCTGGGATTCATGCATAGACATTGAACTAGCATGAGGAATAGGTTAAAATATTAGAAAATTAGAGAAACTGAAATATGTGGATGACATATGAAACATACCCCAGAAAGGCAAGTCATCTGGTTGTTATTTCAGCATGTGCCAAACAAGAAGAGGGGAAACCAATAATGAGTATCTCAGTGAAAAAGAGAAAATTCAACAACACGTCCTATAATGCAGCCTAACAAAAAGACATTGGAGAATGAAATGTCAATGGACATAAAGGATGAGACTGAAAGTAGCATCATACCCATAAAGAACTCGAACCAATATGAATTTTCGATGGCATCCTTGAATTGTTTCGCTTTTGATTCATCCAACTCCAGCTCACAAATTGGGACTTGTTAACATTTTCTGTTACATACTTACAGATAACACTTCAAACCAAGGTTTTTCACATGCAGAAAATCAAATATTATATATTTTATTACTGAAGCCAAGATCAAAATAATTGCACACCAGAACTAGATATACTTACTTCGATATTTTATTTCAATCTGGCTGTCAATGAGTTCATTTCCACCAAGAACCTCCCCAAGCCCACCCCACTTATGAGCAGGGGTTCCAGCTGGCTGACAAAATGGGAGGCTGTAGTAGTTATACGTTTCTTGAGGATTATTGTAAGGGCCGACCTTATTTACCCAGAGGGTAACAGATTCCCCCTCCTTGAACTGACAATTATAACCATGACAATTATTAGATGGCCAATCAACAATGATTAGGAAACCCATTTATCAAATGTTGGTAGTTATTGCAGTGCCTCCAATGAGTGCAAAAAATAACAGCAGAACCATGCAAATGGAAGGGAAATGCATGGTTGTGTACCAGAATACATTTTAGTAGGAATAGATTTTGCATGTATATTAAGGCTTATCAATTCACTATGATATCTGATGTTTCATAATAATCCAAACACTTGTACAAGGATTAAACCATCTGTAGTTCAATGAAATTAAAAAGTATGCTTGTTCTACAGTACTACATGCTGAACCTCTACCAGAAAGAATGAATACATCATGCAAATGGTGTTATCTGACCATTTCTCGATTTGTGTGTCATCCTTGTGCAGGGGCCATGCTAATCTTCTCTGTATCGTTCCAATTTTATTGGATGTCTCGAAGGACAATACATGGGTGTTTATTTCATATTTGCTTAGAGATTGGGTGAAGATGATTCTTCAAGTGGACAATCATTTTTCTATTATGGGTCATTCTTGGTTTGTGTGGAGTTAGTTATTTGTATTCTTCTTCGATTGGGAGGATGGTCCTTATCGAACTTTCTTTTCCCTTTTCTTGTATTTGGAGATCCCTTGTCTCCATTTTTTCAGGGCTTTTATTAATGAAAGTTCTACCTCTTTTCAAAAAAATGGTGCTATCTGACAATCCTAAAATTGCAAATTGAATCCCAAAAGGTGTTATATCGAGCTGCAATATATTTACAAAGGAAATCACAAAGATGAGATGACACATGTGAAACACAGAAGTATGAGTAAAGAGTAAACAGAAGATAACAAATTGGGAAAAAAGAAAAAGAAAAAGAAATAATTTTGCGAGGCTACCAGACAAATAGTCAATGGATATCATTTGTACAAGGATGTCTTCCTCAGTTGTATGATTTCTCAATTAGTGTTCATTTAACTAATCACTATACATATAATGGCCAATGAGTGTGATTCAATATCTTATATCTCACTGGTTAGATAGACTTCCTCAATGCAAAATCTTTCCCAAAAAACATCTCTTTGCGTTCCAAATGATTCTTAATGGATGCTACAGTTAAGCAATATATATGTTTGATTTATGGCATTTGTAACCAACAAAGTTGATTGCATAATCATCGGAGAAGATTCATGTTGACTTAAGAGTCATTCTTCCATAATAGATACTTGATACTCCTCCGTGGTGGAGTATACAAGTCATTAAGCATTTTACTATATCCATGTTGTCACTTACATTTTCAGATATGATCACTCTATATTCATAAGATCAAAAATATTTTGGGTACGTCCTTATTGATTAGTTGGGAAATTGCTCCCAAGTTTACTGAATATAATAGTGCCACTATATGAGGTCCAAATTTGGAATCAACATAGATCACCAATAGCCTGCATTTCAAATGCTCAAAATTGAAAACATGATCTATAAAATCCTAACTGACATTATAGATGACAGCATCTGGGTTTTTTTTCTGAAAAAAGAATGAGAGTCTGATGGCCCTTATTAAGTACCCTTTGAGAGGCTATCCTAATTCCCAACCAGCTAGCCAAGGATGAAACAGTGGGAATATTATTTGCTTGCTCGGGAATGTCTTGGTCTCTAAAATTATAGATGCACCTTTTCATGGGTTAACTGGACAATAACATTTCTGGAAGAGAGAATAATTCCCAGTTACCTCATTTTATGAGTAGCAGATTCTGGGAAGAGAAAGAAATGGAAAAATATGTTCAGTATAAAGGATTCCAGTCAAAGTTCCAACATCTATAAGGGCATCCATAAAAGACCATTGAGAAGATTGAACCCTGAAAGTGTGTAACATTTGGCAAGCAGATGCCCTTATTCTATGAATAGGAAGAAGGTGTGAAAAAAGAGAGCAAGAAAACCAACCTGCACAGTACAAATAGTCCATGCAGGGTTGGGAAGAGGATCAGCCAGTGTGTGGCAGTCTTTGTAAACTCATAGCCCTTGATTATAGTAAGAAAAGAAAAGGCCCAGATAAAAGAATTTTGGAGTCTCTAGCAATATGTTTGGATATATGGCTAGATATAATAAAAGATGCTTTGAGGAAATGAAATAAATATCTAGGTAGATAACAGAGAAAGCAAAGAATCTGATTAGACTCTGGTGTGGCAAAGGAAACAGGGACTTTTTGGAGGGTACAAAGGTGTGACTTCTCTAAACTCCCCCCTTGGGTCATCTTCATGCCTGTGGCATCTTCGCATACACCTTGTTTGCTGTGAGCATGGGTTATTTATTTCAGTCTAAATGGCATGCGACAAGAAGCTCCTGAGACTATAACATCAAAATAAGTGTGATGAGAATTTCCACCTTGATCAATCTTATATATAGATTCAGAACAGGTAATACTGATTGATGACACAAATATCCCTTATAGTTTACTTGGGGGGGGGGCGCTCATCTAAGTCATCTAAAGTGCCAGAAGATACTAAAAAGATTCCATTAATATTTTGTTCTGTGAGATCAATCGCCCAACAAACATCATAAAATCCTACCAAATAAATACCCCCCCCCCCCCTCTCCCCCCAAAATTCAACCTTTAAGACCACATTGACACGGTCTAAAAGACGAAGGAGACATAAGCAAATGTGGGAGAAATGTCTAGAAATGTAAACATTTTTCAGAAAAGAAGACCATCTGCATTGAAAACACATGAAATGATGTATGAGTAATTCTAGAAGATAGTATAAAGTGGATCTAAGAGCTAAAAAACTAAATCCTACACAGGGGTGCAGGAATTTATAGTGACGTCAGAGCCGAGGATAGTGTCAGTGAATAAAAGGAGACCCATTGAAGAATTATCATACGAAATGCACAGCTCAATCAATCTCCATCGCTGAAACCAAGAAAAGAAACCATTTTTTCTAGGGTATTCACATATCAGGTTCTTTCCAGCAATTTTTCTCAAAACAAACCAAACAAAACAACCCCAAAAAATACAAAATAATTCGGATCCATCGCAAATGCGACAGAAACAATAAATCAAACAATTTCCCACAAATCTGATCCGATCCGCCAAACACAAGATCTACAGCTCCAGATGCGGGATCTCCTAGGGTTAGGGATCGGGATCTGAAATAGAGGGTTTTACCTTGTGATCGGACTCCGAAGCGGAGGAGGGGGGGACGGCGAAGGCGGCGAGGAGGAGGACGAGGAGGGCGGAGGCGGATCGGACGGTCGAGATCATCTCGGATGGAGGGACCGATCTTGCACTCTCACTGGTGGTGTTTTGGATCTCAGGCGAGGGTGAGAGAGAGAGAGCTGAAAAATAGACGTCGGGTCTCTCGAATTTATGTTTTGGTTTTCTTAAATTTTTGGGAGAATTACATTTACCCCTCGTAAAACTCTGAAAACACTAATATAAATTCAAATAACCCCCTAAGTTAAATTTTTGTGACAGATTCTGCGAATATTTTGTTTAATTAATTAACCCGACTAAAAACACGATACTCTAATATGTTAACAATGTAAAAAAAACTTTGTAAATGATGTTTTTATCCCCCAAAATAGGTGGTAAATTTTTTCGCATTTCTAATACATTGCAGGGGATTTTTTTGTATACTGTATTTTTATTCAGGGTTAACCAAACTGAATGTTCATAGAATATTTTTCACTTGTCAACGAAAATTTAATTTATAGGGTTATTTGGATTTAGGGGGTTATTTGGATTTATATAAGATTTTCAGGGAGTTTTATAGATTTGGGAGTTTTATATAAATTTCAGACAGTTTATATTTTATTTTATTTTTTTTTACTTTTATAGATCTGATGAGAAAATGGAGGTGCTATTGTCACCCCCATTTTACCGGCTATAGCCGGTACCGGGTACAAGAGAAACCGTGGGCTCGGACGAAACCTGGGCCTGAATTGTTTGGACTTTTTTTAGGGGCGCCGGTACACACAATTTTTTACAGTTATGCATATCTCGGTAAAAGTCCAATAAAATGTTTACATTGTTTAATAATGTATATATTTTGTTAAATTTTTTCATACATTTATTAAAATTGAGTTTATTCAACTCAAAATGAAATAATATATATTTTTTATTAAAATATATAACTCATTAAATAATGTTTACTATTTAAAAAATAAATAAAATATGTGTGATCTGAGTTTTAGTTGGTAAAATGATTGAGTCTAACATTTCTTTTAGCCCCCAAACTAGAGAAGCTATTCAGGGATACATAACTATTTTTAGTATAGTTAAAGAATGAGTAATTTTTTATTTGACTGTGTTTTTAGTTATTCTCATTGAAAATGTAAAAATAAAGTTTCATTGAAAAATGTAAAAATAAAGTTTTTATTTGTTTGGTTGATAATGAATAAGTTGTGAATAAAAAGTGAATAAGACAAGAATAAAAATTTATTAAATGTAAAAAATTGATTTGACATATGGGATTCTTAATTTAATAAAAGTGATGACAAATAATTTGATATATGGATCCATTTTATACAGTAAAATAGATTGAGTGAAATAATACAATTTCAATGGGGACCTGAAATACCAATACCAGTCTATCCTTACAACCAAACAACTTTTTTTATTTTATTCTCCTATATTCTTATCTATTCATACCTTATTGTCCCATCCAAACATGGGTTTAGAGTTCAGCTACACTCAAGCATTTTTATTAGGCATTAGTCTCAATCATTATATTTTCAATAAATGATATCATTCAATTCATTAGATTATATGTTTCATCGTTTATAAAAATATACATATAAGATATATGATTTTTAAAAAAAAACTTGACGGGATGCATTTTCGATTGTAAAATTGATTGAGTGTAACATTTTATTATTATTATTATTATTATTATTATTATTATTATTATTATTATAGAAAAAAATGTTACATATAGTTTATTTTCCGGCTTAATTCTAGTATATTTCATCTGGGTATTCGTTTTTATACTCTAATTAATTGCATCGATATATTTATTAAAATGAAAAAAAATATAACGAGGTATATACCTGATTAATGTGTGTATAACACTAAAAGGGAATATGGGATTAGAATTGGGGCTAAAAAAAATTTAAAAATGTGCTTTTAGAAAATAATACATCCAGCACCCTCTGCAAGCGTCAGTCATCAATCATTTTTTCTTTTTAAAATACAATTTGGTTTACACACTAATAAGAAAAAAATGAAGTATATTCCTATAAAATTAAGTACATATTTTTATTTTTTAGAAAAATAAAAATATATATATAGTCAAACATACACTATACTAATAGAGTATATAATATAGTATATACTTCAATAGTTGATTGAAGAACAACTTCGAACTATAAACGGGACTACACATGTGAGTGTATCAACCCTTAATTCAGTAGAATTGGGTTGGGTTGGAATTTCCAAAAAAAACATAACACATCTATGAGTTGATAGAGACCTACAAAAATCTAACCTGAATCCAACCCTCAAATTTTGTTTGGATTCTAGTTAGGTTCAGTTTTTGTTAAGTTCATGTTTAACTTTAAAAATAGTATTAATTTAGACATTTTAAAAATCCATAATAAATGGTATTCCACTAGGAATGACCAAAAAAAAATCTAAATAACCTATAAATCAATATTAGTATTTTTTTTTATGAAACATATACAAAAAACCTTATTTCGTCCTATTGAAAATGACAAAAAAATATTCTAAATATAACTAACACGTGTGACATACTGACATCCATCTTCTAGAATTATGTATGGTTTTATTTATTTTTGTTTTTTGACTTTCACAAATATGTGGAGATGGAGGTGCTCTTGTCAATCCATTTCATGTGTTGGTGTTTTGGTCTGTTATGTTACACACAATTCTTTTTAACTTGACCTACAATCTTATATAGAACTTTTCATATATATTTTAATAAAGGGGTGTTAAAACCACCCATTAGAACATCATTCCAAGTCTCCACCCCCATTTAATAATAAAAATTATTTTTTATGTCTTTATAAGTTAAAACCACTCCTCACTCCTCAGTGTCCCCTCCGGGACATCTTGAAAAAAAATTGAATTTTTTTTTTTGATATATGATCAACTGTTTTTAATCTCAATCCCCATCTCTAAAAAAAAATCCCTAATTTTTATTTTTTATTTAATTAATCATCCCACAATCGGGAATCGACAATCTTCTCCTCTCATCCATCAACATTTTGAAAATCATGTCCCCTCCCCCCATATATTTTATGTAAATGTCTTTATTTCATTTTATACATATTCATTTTTTAATCTATAATATTAAAATTAACATATATATATATAATAATATAACTTTAGAAAATATTTACATAAGTCACATTAGACCCCCTCTACAAAAATATTGGCTCTGCCACTGTCTGACGTCCCACAAACTTTGACACATACATCGAAGGGGTGTGAATCCTCCCAACCAATGTAGATGAAGCGGGGCTCCTCCAATGAGCGATGATCTGACTACCCGTCAGCCAATTATGCACTCACTAGTCTTTGACATCGGTGTAGCGTCTGTCAATGAGGCTCTGATGCTCAAATCAATAAGGATTCTAAGGTTTTTTTTTTAGAGAAAATGTGTGTTAATGGCAAATGAATGAGATGCCTTTTTTTTTTTATGGGCATTCCTTTTTTTGGAAGAAGAAAATAAATGAGAACTGTTTTTGTTAATCTAACAGGATATTCCTCATCAGAGAAGATTCTTCGGAATGTGTTACGCAAAAGAATTTATTATGGAATTCCTCACATGACCATGTGATCTCTATTTAGACAGGCCAAGCGAGATTCTATCAGTCCTCCTATCTGGTCAAACACGTGCCTTGGTAGTTGTTCTGAATAAAGTGAGTTTACATTATTATTATAATATATCATATAAATCACACATTACACCACAAACACATACTTAAAAAGAGTGAGTGAGAGAAATGAGTTGTGCACTCACCAACAAACAAGAATGTCATGAAAGAAATTAGATGACGAGAAAAGAAAAGCTCTCAAATCACCACCACACCAAGCAAGGCCCCATATCATCCACCTTGGTATGTGTGCCGACCACCACCAAGCTTTGATTGGGAAGGAAATGATCTTGAATAGAAGAGAGAGTGATGAGGAATAAGATGTAATAAATGGGCCGAAAATTCAACTATTAGATTTTTGTATCTACATTTAACATTTGGTGTGAAAAAAAGTTTTTGAAAAGGCAAAAGAAATAGTCAAAGAAAGATTGAGAGTTAAAGTCGACTCTCTTGTAAAAACAAAGTGAATGTAGAGAGAGACAGACCTTCTCATAAGTGAGAGACGTGATGATTGGATTAAATACTCTTTTATTCTCAATGCCTCAACCACATGCTAAATGACCAAAAATCTATAAATGGTAAGTTGATAATGTATAACCAAATTAATTACCAATCCCAATTAGTTACTAACTATATAAATATACTTGGGTTTAACCCATGAAACTCACAAAATGCGATTTCCAATTAATATTTCTTTTATGATTAACGTTAACACGCTTGTAACTTTTGACTTAATAAAAGCAAATTGGGCCATTATTTCCTTCCACTAACCCACCCCATTAGGTAATCCACTCATCCATTTTTCTAAAACATGCAAACCAACCCCAAAATAAAAAGATGGGATTGCACCATGTAAGCCCATCCCAAACATCTTAGATAAGAGGAGCATGTACTGCCACCGTTAATGTGTTAACCCACCCCATTAGGTAACTCACCCATCCACTTTTCTAAAACCTGCAAACCAGCCCTAAAATAAAAAGATCATGTTACACCCTATGAGCCCCACCCCAAACAGCATTGGTATACACATGGAATAGCCTGGTTTAAGCTGATTTTTTTGCGTTTGGATGGGTGGAATAAGCCGGTATATGGAGCCTGGTAGCTTGTATCAATGAGAGTACTGAACCTTCGATTTCACTAACTATCTATTTCAACACTAGAACAGTAAAATAAGATACATTCACTCGACACTCCAAATGTTGATGTATGTTAAAATGTGTGAAATTATTTGTTTTTGAGATATAAATGTTATTTATTTGATTTTCGGAATGTGATTCATGTTCTTTTATTTGTATACCAAATATCGACACTGATAGTGTCGCGAAGGATCCAAATACTACGAGTTTAATTTTTTAAAACCCGCGACACAAACATTGTTGACATAAATACTTAATACCGACACTGATAGTGTCGTGAAAGTTCCAGATGTTACGTGATTCAGTTTTCTGAATCCCGTGATACAAGTATTGTCGACATAAATACCCAATATCGACACTGATAATGTCACGAAAGATCAAGATGCTACGGGTTCAATTTTTTAAACCCTACGACACAAAACATTGTCAACATGAAAATCAAATAATGGGGTGTGCATATAATCTAATTATAAATGGATCTTTTATACACTATCTATTCATGAAGGGTGTGGACCTTAATTTGAGGGGTGCAATTAGAGGCACCCTGTGAACTAAGCGGGTGTCAGGATTCCACCGCCCCCCTCGAATACCAATTCCAACGTTAATTTAAATCAAAATGACTGGTGGGTCCCAACTGTCCACTCATATTTTCTCATGCCCCTGCTACAGTTTTCGACCTCGGGCACCATTTTCTCGTCTGCGAAACCAAAAAATTGCAGTGGGTACCATCTTCTTCAACAAAACAAGGGATTCATTTTTCCTTTTTTTTATGGGTTTTAAGTAGTGCACCTCCTCATCTCCCATAAATACATCACATTGTTTAATTTATTTGATAGCCATCCTCATTAAAAACCAAACAAAAATGCCGAAATATTTGAATGTCCTAGATGCTATAGTATCTATTATGAAAAAGTGGCTTCATATTTCATATAGTCCATCCATGTAGTAGACTAGGCACAAATTATTTTTTAAAAATAACAAAATAGGGTATTTATAAATGCCACTAAATATATATATATATATATATATGGAGGGTAGAGACGTCAATATCAAAAAAATGCAACCCATCAACCACACTTTATTCACATCTTATTCTTTTTCAACCCAACACTCTCACATTTATTATAATGTACCAAGGAGAATAACTGAAAACACAACTAAACAGAAAATCATCTATTCATGTAATAGGTATAAACTTCAAAATAATTTATGTCTCAATCCAAAGAGGCACTTAGAGGACGGGCATATACTTTCATCAGTAATGTCCTAACCCACCCGTCTACTTTTCCGGAGCCTACAAACCCACCCCAAAATAAAATGATAAGATTACACCCTGTATGCTCACCCCAAACATTTTAAAAGAACGGCCTCTATAAAATGAGCTCGAATTCAATCAGGCATTGGTTTGATAAGTATCTGTGGGCGCCAAGTTTCCAATTGCCCATCGTGGGCCGGGTAACCGGGCCCATTAGATCCAAACCAACCGAGCAACGGTCCACCAGGCCTGAGTCCGACTCGACAAACCAGCCATTCAGGTTCAACCCGACAACTCGATGACCCAGCCGATCTCGACATGAACAGGTCCGACCCGGGAACCCAAGATCAACCAAGTCACTCTCTGATCCATTCAATAATTAGTGATCCCTGTGAATCTTAAGCAATTATTGATCATTATCAACATTTAATCTCCATCAATACCAAATGATTCACAAGATCGGGTCATTATTGACTCTGTCCACCAAATCCCCATCAAACATGAATTTTCGTAATTGACCATATCTAACAATTTTATCTATTATTCCCCCATTGACGGCCAGTGAAATCTCAGTCGTCCGATGCAATGAGGACATTCAGAAACCATAAATCTCATTCTCCTACTATAAATAGGGGGCAATGACAGACATAACAGGTATGCACAATTTCTTTTGCAAACTCCATTATTCGGCCATTTTACTGACCGGTGGAACGAGGATCGTCTTGGGTGGAGGAGAATGGGAGAGGTCGAATCCGATTACCCGAATTCGGTACGTCAAATTTTGCCCCTTGAGTTTGGCGCTGTATGTGGGATCCGAATGAAAAGCCTAGCTCTTTGTCACAGACTCGCTAGCAGTGGGAGCTACCATTCCCAAGGGACGCTGGGTCGCGCCCACTATCATGACGTAGCCCTCCATTGACTCAGATATTGCCATTCATGTGATCGAGAGGGAGGCCCCCTACTGGATGGATCCGATCGAGGCCTACATCCGCAACGGTGTGCTACCCTCAGATCAAGCTGAGGCACAGAAGATTCACCATCGCTCCGTCAACTAAGCCATCATAGAAGGTATGCTCTACCGACACAATACCGGCGCCCCATTTCTTCGATGCCTGAGTTCAACCGAGGCCAAGCCGCTAATGGAAGAGATCCACGAGGGGTCATGCGGTGACCATTCTAGTGGACGCTCGCTCGCCCACTGCATCCTCACACAAGTGTACTATTGGTCCACCCTAAGGAAGGACGCCGTCGATTTGCCTACAACTGTGAAAAATGTCAAAAGTTCTCCCCGATCACTCATCTGCCGACAGAGGAACTCGACACACTAACCTCCCCCTGGCCATTTGTCCAGTGGGGGATGAATATTGTAGGTCCTTTGCCTACCGCGGCAGGAGGAAAAAAGTATGTACTCCTCGCCACGGATTAGTTCACCAAGTGGGTCGAGGCTGAGGCGTACAAGACGGTCAAGCATTCCGATGTCAAAAATTTCCTTTGGGAGAACCTTATTTGCAGGTTCGGAGTCCCCAAGGTCATCGTCGCGGACAATGGGACCCAATTCACGAACGCCCCAATCCAGGAATTCTGTGACAAGTACGGAATTCAACAACGCTTTTCCTCGCGAGCCTATTCGCAGGGAAACGGACAGGCCGAGGTGACCAACCGCACGATTTACCATGCTCAAAAAGCAGCTCGATGAGAAGAAAGGAGCGTGGCTCGAAGAGCTTCCGGACGTCTTATGGGCTTACCGCACCACACGGAGGAAGCCCACCGGGGAGTCACCATTTGCCCTCGCATACGAGACCGAAGCGGTGATCCCCTCGGAAGTCGGTCTGCCCACCTTACGGACTTCGGTCGCCCTCACTGATTAGAACAATGAAGCTCTGGCCATCAACACTGTGCTTTTGGAAGAGGTTAGGGAGGCCGCTTCAATACGTCTCGCCGCCTACCAACGCCAACAGGCCCAACACTTCAACAAAAAAGTCCACCCACGGTCATTTTCGCCTGGCGAGTGGGTGCTCAGACGAACGACGGAAAATACACGCAAACCCAACGCGGGAAAGCTAGGGGCCAATTGGGAAGGGCCGTTTGAAGTAGATTAGGCTTACGGCAAGGGGGCATACCGCCTGTGCGGCCCACGGAAGGTACTCATCCCAACCTCCTGGAATGCCTCAAACTTGAGGAAATTCTATGCTTAGGGTCCTTAGCGGCCAAATTTGAATAAATGTAATGGACTCTATTTCTGTTACGTTGCTTTCAATCACTATTAATAAATAAAGGCCGCTCTCTTCGGCAGTTCTTTCCAATGAAAAACTTGTCAATGAATTTAAAATTGGGTTGTCACTGAATTTAAAATTGGGTCTCTGCATTCGACACGGCAAGGCTAGCATTTATAGCTCCTGCTCCGCGCACCCGTGCTACCAACTCTCTGCCTCTCGCCTGCCACGTTGCTCGCAGTGGCTCAAGCATGAGATGGTACGAATACTCAATTCTCTGCCTCTCGCCTACCACGTCGCTCGTAGCGGCTCAAGCCCGAGATGGTACGAATACTCAATTCTCTGCCTCTCGTCGGCCACGTCGCTCGCAGTGGCTCAAGCTCGAGATGGTACGAATACTCAACTCTCTGTCTCTCACCGGCCACTTCGTTCGCAGCGACTCAAGCCCGAGATGGTGCGAATACTCAACTCTCTGCCTCTCACCGGCCACGTCGCTCACAGCGGCTCAAGCCCGAGACTGTAAGAATATCCGACTCTAGGCCTCTCATCGGCCACGTCGCCCACTGTGACCTAAATCTGAGATGGTGTGAAATATTCCTCCGCGACATCCACGTTACCCATAACAATTTAAGCCCGGGTCAAGTCCGCTACCTTGAATCGGTTGACCCCACTCATATCAGCCCAAGCCTGGATTGGGGGTCCCGCATAGCCTTAACGGCCGGAAGAAAGAATTCTGACCCCATACTGGGGGTACCCGCACATATATCGGCACGAACGCCACCTAAATTCACTCATTCAAGCAATAAACGACAGCAGTTGGCGCACAAAAAAGACTATTTTATTGCTGGATTCGGCACAGGCAAAAAATAAATAAATAAATACAACAGTGTCTTCGGTCACCACCCGAACCGACGGTAACCACAGGGCTGGTAAAAGCAGCGCAGAGGAAGCGCAGAGTAGACGCCAAGGGAAAAATCCTCTTCGCGATCGATCACCTCTGGCGGGATCCTCTGAGCACTCCCGGTAGGCAGAAGTGCCGCGCTCTAGGCCTCTCTATACAACAGTGTCTTCGCGTCATGCTCAGCCCAGCGTCGAGATCATCCTTGAGGCGCGCACCTCCCCTTCGAGCTCCAACGCACAGGTCTGCCACCGAGTAGCCGACCGCTGCAAAGAGTCGCACTCCGCAGTCACCGCAGAGAGCGCCAACGCGGCCTGGAGTGCAGCTTCTTCGGCCCTAGCAAGCACTCCTAGAGAAACTTCCCGACTGGCAATAGGGGGTGGCGGGACGTCGTCCTTCTCGCCAACCGACCAGGATTCCTCCTCGGCACTCTGAATAATGAACCAACGTTTTCCTCGGCGATCATTAAGGCGGGACAACTGATCGCCTGCCTTGCTGCTTTTCCCCCGGACCAAATTTTTTTTGAGAAAAGCTTTGTTTTCTAGAGAATTTTTTTATATGTGGTTTGAATAATTGAAAAATTATAATTTTTAACTCAAAGATTGTCATCAATTTTATTTTTTCAAATTATCATGTTTTATATACTTATATTTTTATAAATACTTTTTACTTTTTACTATAAGTCTCCTTGCTCTGGCCTCCTCTTGTTCTAATTACTGGCTCCGCCCCTGTATAAATGGAACTGCATATTTAATTGTTAGGTATAGATGTCATTCTCATATGGATACTAATGGTATATATATCATTCTCATATGGATACTGATGGTACTGACCAAACCTGTGCCTGAATCCAATAAGAGAATGACTAATGTACTCAATAATTAGCTGCAGTTTGCAAGCCAAGGGAAGAGGGAGGTCTGGGAGTCAAACGACTGAGGGAATGGAGCAAAGGTGCACATGGGGTGAGGTTTTGGGACTTGGCTGGTCACAAATTGTCCTTATGGTCTCAATGGGTGGGCAAGAAATATCTTAGAAAAACCAACTTATGGCACCATAAGCCCTCTTCTAGCAGTTCTAGTTCCTGGAAGCACATCCTCAATTCAAGGTCATGGCTGGAGCAAAGAGTACGATACGTTATTTTTTAAGGCCACTCTATTAATATATGGTATGGCCCTTGGCTAAATGGTCGGGGCCTTAAGGATGCAATTGGCAAGGAGCTTCTCATTTGGGGTCCCCCACTCAAAACCTCCTTGAATGTTCTCATTCAAAATGGGAAATGGACTAAGCCAGGTAGATGGCACCCTGTCTTAGATGGTATTTGGGATGAAATTACTCAACTCGAGGTTGGAGGTACAGGTGAAGACATTCTGATCTGGCCGAGTAGCAGATCCGGCTGTCTCTTGGATAAAGATGCTTGGCAAGCATTGCAAACCCCTGCTTGTCCCACACCTTGGTCAGATTGGTTATGGCACTCGGTGCAATCTCACAGACACAGTTTCTGCTCCTGACAGTTTTTTCAAAACAAACTCCCCACATTGGACAGGCTGTTCCGCAAAGGTCTAGTCCAGAATATGATCTGCCTGCTCTACACATACTCAATAGAAACATCTGATCATCTAGCCCTTCAATGTTCCCACTCTCAGTTTTTATGGTCAGCACTATTGAGGGACTTAAAGACTCCAAGTAATCTTCCTCGATCTCTATCACAGTTCCCTGAATGGCTTAAAACTCTCTCTCTAAATGATGTGACCAAGCCTCTCCTCCTCTCTATTATAACAAATACTCTCTGGGCAATATGGCGAGAAAGAAACTCCCGCATATTTAAGGGGAAGTCATCCCATGAATCTAGAGTACTTCGCAATGTTAAAGATGATATTAAGCTCAGATTCCAGACAGTCCAATTGAAGTCCAATATCACTCCAGCCATTTCCTTGTGGGGGTAGCATGCTCTTCAAGCCTTCCCTCCATCAATCTGCTTGAACTGCAAGGAATAATATCAGGTCTACAATTGGGAATTCATCTGGGATATCAAAAAATCTGGTTTGAAACAGACTCCACAACTGCTATGGCCTGGGTCAAAGGCAAAGGCACTCTCCCTTGGACTGCTCTTAGACTACATAGATCTTTGGTGCAGGGGCTTGGAAGGCCAGTAGACTGGAGAATCACCCACATATTTCGAGAAGGGAACAGCCCAGCTGATCTCCTGGCAGCTAGACGGCAAACAAGGGGTGAACACAACATTCTATCTCATCAAACTTGACAGGAGCTCAATGAAGCATCAGCAGCTAACAAAGCTAGAACCTGTTTCACTCGAAACAAGTAGCTCATCTTTTGTAATCAAAGCTCAACATGATGCTTCCGATCATTTTTTTTTGTGAATCTTTATTTCCACAGGCAAGATTTTAAGGGAAGTATCAGGGGTGGGCAGGATGCAGAGCGACCTGGTTCTCTCTTCCCTCTGTCTTCCTATAATCCTCTTCTTTAAATCTAAAGCCTCTGTATATCTTGTAAATCTTCAAAGTTTAGCAATACATAGTTCTCAATTACCAATAAAAAATAAATAAATTAGCTGCAGTTAGATTCATTGGCTGCGTAATAATATATGCAGTTAAGGTATCTATTGATGACACTTACTAAACTGATCCAGGACTCCTATAAAATCTCTCCGATCATTTGATTTTCTTTCAAAAAATCATTTCCTGATCTGAAGTTGCAGACATGCAATCCTCAATGCGCCTCAACAGGTTCTTCTCCGTCTCCGATTCACTCTCCTCTTCGTTTTTTTGATGCATAATTTGCATTTCAGTCTCGAAAATCTAATCCCGGACGACCAAAAAAATAAATTTTTTTTTTAGGGTTTTCGCGCGGAGGATCGTCGCGACGACCTTCCGTCCTTTCAGTCCAAGGACCCTCTCCAGTGGCGGAAGCGGCGGCTTTAACGGCGAAGGGTCCGTCTCTGATCGCGTCGGACTTCCTGAAGAAGCCACAGTAATCATTCATTCATTCATTCATTCACTCTCTCTCCCTGATTTTGCTGTTTTGAAGTTTTTTTGGCCTAATTAAGCATATATGATTTAAAACATACAATTTGATCGCTTGTTAATTAGTTGCACTGTTGTTGTTTGATTTTCTGGGTTGAATTGTTATCGCAGACATGGAGAGTTATCTGATTAACTAGAACCAACATATACAATGCACTGCATGCTCATTGTTCTTATACTTGTTTGGTTCTTGGGTAGCTTATTTAGGCATTAAATTTTTATAGGGGGTAGAGGAAAATATGATGATTTTGTGTTTGGTTGTTATTCTTTTCTTGGTTTGGCTAAATTTTTGCATTGTGTTTGTGCTTGTTAGAATTTAGTTATAGTATTTTGGATGGATAAGTAGGAATAAATCATACCTACCTCCCCCAACTACAGTTATCAGGGTACAATTTATCTATGCTAAACAAACAGGGTTTCTTTTTATTTTTTTTAATGATCAAGCCTATTTTTCCATGACCCACTAGCTTATTTGTGAAACAAACAGGGGCAATAATGCGACCAGAAACTGTTTCCTCTGAGGTCTTCCTTCACTTAATTTGTGAAGCCTCAAGCTGCTAGTTCTATTTGGTGAAGGAATGTGCAAAGTTAATTTCTTTCACATTAGGTGTAGCTGTATAGGTGTGGCAGCCTTGTCTTACTTAGAATGCTGAAATTGATCGCGTGTTCATTTAATTTCCATTGGGAAGGTCCGCAATCTAGTATTATTTGAAGAATTACACAGAACAAGTCCAAAAGAGATATGTTAAATTTTGATTGACATTAGTTTGGTGAAGTGGGAAAATTAAACATGTTGAAATTTAATTAGTAGTGATAAAGAGAAAAGTGAAATAAGAGTCTCTCATTCAATAGTTATGCAACATTGTTTAGTTATGTAAACCAGAATGTAGTTCATAAGGTATTTAAAAATAGGTAAGAGCCACAATATCTTTGCAAAGGGCACACGAATTTTATAGAAATAAAAGGAAATATCCAGATGTTCCAGTTGTTGTCAAGAGAAGAAAAATAAAATGATGGAATTAAAGATAGAATTTTTAAAGATAAAATCCCCCCATAAATGCTTGCTTAAAAAGCATGACCGAGGATTGGGAATTATATTTGGAACTTGAAGTGAGGGGGGGGGGGGGGGGACATGGGAAAGGGAAAGAAACAGATTCATGAGATGGCAAGGAGTATAACTATTATTCTTATGGAACATTTGAAAATTTTATGTGTCCAATTCTATGAGAACTAGCCTTACCTGAAAATCTATGAAAATTTATATTTGTCCAATTATATGAGGACTGGCATTACCTGAAAAAACTTATCTCTAATTTTATAAAAAAGTTCAGACTTGAACGTGTTAGCTTATTGCTCTCTCAATAATATTGTTATAACTGTTATGATTGTTAATGTTTTGTGAAGTCCTCTATGAACTGAAACTTTTTGTGAAGTCCTCTATGAACTGAAACTCTTTCCTGCATCATTTTCCAGAGATTAATATAATAAACTAAGGATTTTAGGTGCTTTAATCTAGATCATTTTTCAGAAGTAGATGAATATCACAATTTGTCCTTTTTTTTGCTTCTCATTTGATTCTACTTTTGGTCAAGAAAAAGGAGCTTCTATACTTATTTTGATGTCATTTTAGGATCAGAGAGACAAGGATGGTATGACTTCTAACATTGGTCACTGTGATGTTGCTATAGTTGGTGGAGGCATGGTTGGCATGGCTCTGGCCTGTGCCTTGTGTAAGTAGAACTACTGTATCTATTGATCATTTTATTTATAGACATCATGATTTCCATCATTTATAGTTAATAAAAATGACCAGTTATATGTCCATTATCCTCCCATAATTGTATCATTTTACCTCACTTATGGTATATTTGAATTGATACATGATTCTAATTTATAGATTAACTATTTTTAGAGCTATACCAAATAGCGTGACGATTCTTTTTTTTTTTTTTGAATTTGTAACTATTTTTGGCATTAATGGGAAAGCAAGTAACCGACAATTAGATTAAATAGATATAGCCATTTGATAATCCTTGGCAATATTTCTTCAGGAGCTTATCATTCCTGAGTTAGATTAAAATTTTATATAGATAAGAATCGCGCAGGTTCATGCCCATGTCTACATATGCCACTTCTGGATAGCTTTAAACGAAATAAGTTAAGAAGAGTGATTGGATTTAAGTACTTTGGAATCTATAGTACCTAATAGAAAATAGGGGAACGTGAAAGAGGATTGGCATCTGCTTCAGTCCCATCCTCCCTCCCTCTCGTAATTTTTTATCCTGAGGCTACTCATACTACCACTTCCTTTTCCCATTCCACTTGATTTTTCTATAAATGATGAACAGCCTCCCCCCCCCCCCCCCCCCAACAGGGTGATACAGGAGAGAGAATTTCTGTATGAGTTGCATTTTCTATATTGTAATGCCTGTGAAATGACTAAGTATTATATCAACCATTTTTCACACCATGAATGGAATTTCATCAGCATATGCTAAGAAGCACGATATTTTTGTCCAGCAACCAGTAGTGATGATTTCCGGGACACTTCGCTAGCCAAGCTTTTATCTCCTTTTTCTTGAGTCTTCTGCCTCTCCCACATTTTCACAAGAGTGCTGAATTCCCGATTGAAATTAGTAACCTTTTAAAAGAAAAGTTTAGCAAAACTACATTCCACAAAAAGATGAGCAATAGATTCCACTTCAGAATTGCATATAACACAGGTATGAGACTTCGGTGAGAAGCCCCTCTTGATACAGAAGCCACAGAGATGCCTGAACAATAAGAGAAAAATTTATCCCCAGATCTCTTTGAATTTACAAGCAGTGCGGGACTGAATTGGGAGTTCTCTCATAATGCAGCCATAGCAAAATCTGGCAGAGAACCTCTTTTTTGTCCTGGATTCAAAGGAGGCTGTCATCTTCATCAGTTGCCATTATAAGACTCTTGAAACTCCTCTCCATTCCTTGTTTTAATCCTGATAAACAGATCCTCTCCATTTTTCTATCCTTGTGTTGTGGATCCCAAGTATTGAATGTGGCTTGTTTGGAAATATCTTGTGCATATCTTGTGAATTTGTCCTTGTCCTTATTTATATATTTTTGCTAAATTGGTACAACGTATATTCATTTTGTTTTACGAGTTTTCAATCATTTATCTTTTAATGACATAACCCGTGGTTTCTATGTAACCTTTATATTCATCAATAAAATGTAATAATTGATCTTTAATGTCCCTGCATTTCTCTAATTATTAGATTAACATATGTAAGCATCTTGCTTAACTCATGTATGTAGGAAGCACGTCTATTTAAAAATATATGTACACTTGAAATTTCAGAAACATTATTCTAATTCCTGTGGAGTTGCATAAATTTATGTCATACAATATCAAAGGGGAGTGGTTTTAACAAGAAGTCACAGTTATTTTTAACGGGACTCCTTTTATCTCCAATAAGCCTAATTATTTATTACAATTTGAATTTTGAACATCATACCTTTTCTTCTCTTTAACAGCTAGCATGCCTTTAACAAAGAACCTGACAATTGCTATAATCGATAGCAATCCTGCACTAGGGTCTAAAGGGATTTTTAAACAAGATGGTGTCCCTGATCCGAGGGTCAGTACTGTGACTCCCGCTACTATTTCCTTTTTCCAAGGTATGTATATATTCTGTTCAGTCATATTTAAAAAATTTGTAATAAAGTTTTCTTGCAAAGCTTGCTACACCAGTTTGTCAACTATCTGTTTTTCTTTGGAGAAACTGGCATCCTGTATCCTTTCAGATGTTCATTGTACTGTAGCCACATTGTGCAGAGATTGGGGCATGGAAATATGTTCAGCAACATAGGCATGCATATTTCGATAAAATGCAGGTGATTATGGCATCATTGCGTAAAATTTAAATTTTAAATAAGCTGTGCTTGGTTGTAGAAATTTTCTTTTGAAGGGTTAGCTTTGTTACATGTATGGCTTTTTCAATATTTAGGTCTGGGATTACACAGGCTTGGGCTTCACAAAATACTGTGCAAAGGAGGTGGACAAAGATATTCTAGGGTATGTATGCATTTTCCAGATGTCAAAAAATGCTTTCTCGGTCCTACTGAGAAGTGGATTTATGATGTAGTTGCGTTGTGGAGAATAAGGTGCTCCATCGGTCCCTTTTCGCATCCTTCCAGGTACTTTTCGCAGTATGCCATTAACTATAGAATGTTTTTCATTTGTTTGAGTTGTGTGTGTGTGTGTAATATATTGTGTAAGACTTCAAATTATCTTTGTCATGGTTCAACTTCTGTCAGGGTGTATGATTCTATGATAAGGTAGATTCCATGAACGGTCACATCTGCCATGAGTTTATATTCTGTTTTAATAATTTTAATTCTTCTTTTCCTGGATATACAGTAAATGTAGTATTATCCTGTTATGTACTTATGCGTCAATTGTACCTTCCTAATTATCTTTAATAACTACCCCTTGACTGAACTTAACATATCTGATCTATGCAGGATACAGATATCCAGAAGACAATCTACCCTGCCAGATTGACCTCAATGGCTTTTGAGTCACCAGATTCATCCACAGTTGCGGACTCTCAGCCTCCAAATGAGCAGGGCATATCATCAGGATCCGCATATCCTAGAGATACTTCCAGAAAGCAACACTGTGAATGTTTAGCGAAGTTAGATCTGGATGATGGAAGTAGCCTATTTGCAAAATTGGTGGTAATCACTATTCAATTTTGGTGAATTTTTCAAGCTATTGGAACGTTTATTTATTTTTGTACATAAAAGGATTTGATTTCCATCAAGTCTTTGATTAACTAATCTAAGCCTTTGCCATTGCACGATCTTCTTGCCATCTAATATGTTACTGATAGTTAATTGCAGGTTGGAGCTGATGGAGCAAAATCCTGTGTTCGGGAGACTGCAGGACTGAAGACAACAGGTTGGAGCTATCCACAAAGTGCAATTATTTGTACTGTGGAGCATAACGTGGAAAACTCATGTGCATGGCAAAGGTTTCTTCCATCTGGTCCTATTGCACTTCTACCTATGGGTGACAGATATAGCAATATCGTTTGGACAATGAGGCCAAATGAATCCACAGACCATAAGCTAATGAGTGAAGATGATTTTGTTAGAGCAGTGAATCATGCTCTAGATTATGGATATGGTCCGCATCCACAGTCAACATTTCTTGGTCTTCCCAGTGACAGATTTACTTGGATCACTGGGTGGGGAGCATCATCAGTTTCAGAATACTTTGAAGTTCCACCGAAAGTAGTCAAGGTGGCATCTGAAAGAATGGCATTTCCTCTATCACTCATGCATGCTCATAATTATGCATCACGTCGCGTGGTGCTTATGGGTGATGCAGCGCACACTGTTCATCCTTTAGCTGGCCAAGGTGTAAATTTAGGATTTGGGGATGCATCATCTCTTTTGAAGGTGATTGCTGAAGGCATTATGACGGGCAGAGACATAGGGGAGGTATCTGTCGATATCCTTAATTTCATTGGAATTTATTTTTAATTGCTGATTATGTTTGCTTGAAAAAAAACTATTTCAGTCAATGCTATTATTTCATCTTTTAAATGTATGGATTCATAGTAAGCTTAAAGGGAGTCAACAAGGAGAAAAAGCTTGAAAAACGGAGAGGAGATGAAAGAAAAGGAAAGAAACTAAAGAGGAAGATATTGAGTGAAGGGCGTATCTTGGTACACTAATTTTAAACAAATTGTGCGATTAGGCACAATCAGATAACATACCTGGAATCATAATACAACAGTCAAAAGGTTACATACTATCAGTTCAACCTATAGCATCAGCTTTAGGTTGCTCATAACACCTGGTGCATCTCCCGTGAACTGGAATAAGTTTCTAATCTTTGGATATCTAGGTATAGTTCAGAAATTTTTATATGATACCTTTGAAGGAATATGAGATGAGCCAACCTTTCTCACTATCCTATTCTCTCGAAATGAAGAAAGAATTGTTTAGCTGACTCTACATCCCATTGTTTTCCTTTGCAGCTCTCTCTCTTAAAGAAATACGAGAAGGAAAGAATGACAGCAAACATTGCTATGATGGCACTCATTGACGGTTTTCAGAAGGCATTTTCTGTTGATGTTGGTCCAATCAATCTCTTACGAGCCGCTGCATTCCATGGTGCCCAATATATCAAGCCACTGAAAAGGAATATCATCTCCTACGCCATGGGGGAACAGAAGTGGCCGCTCTTCTCGTGAAGCATGTTTTTTTCTCTCTTTCCTTTCTCCAGCTCTATTGTTGTACATACAATAACATAGTAGAATAATTGATGTCACTTTGTCGACCCTTCAGAATTCACTGCAATTTTTTTGGAGTTTGATTCATAAATCCTTCTTATCAAGTATTTTTCATACATTCAATTGCAGTGTTATCTCCATGGCTTTATTGCATATAGTAGTTTTCTGACTTATGTTAGAGTAAGGGCCACACCCAATTCTATTATTAGTTCTATTTTTAGTCCCATGGAAGGTATATGTATGGGCAGAGATACTCTCATCACCTAAATTATATGTCCCACCACCCTTTTAAATCCCCCACCTTTCTTTTTGATTTTCACTACACCCACCTCCTAATAAATACCAACTTAATAGATCACCAACCCCATCACCTACCCTAAATCCACACAGCAACCTCTCTCTTCTTCCCCTTCTCTTCTCTGTTTTCTAGGGCTTCTTCCAAAGTGAAAGAGGCACCGTGAGCCCTCTTTGAAGCCTCCCTGAACCCACCTTGAACGTGCATCGCCATTCTTGTTGTCCCCTACCACAGCCCTCCCCATTGTCACCTCGTGACCTCTCAAAGTAAAAGAAATAAATATTTAATTTTTCATTTCTCTTTTACATGAGTGGTATTGGTCATTCATGAGTTCTATTCATTGATTTTTTACTATTGTATAATTATTGGAATTTTTGTTAGAAAGTTAGGGTTTTAATAGAAAGTTAGAGTTTTTAAAAAGAAATGTACAGTTTAGGTTGAATATTTTTATTTTTTTAATTCAAAAATATGACTGATTGAATTTTCATATATTTGGTTTAAACTGCATATTTCTAAGTATGAGATTTTTTATATATAAAGTTAGAGTTTTGATAGTATGTTAGGGTATTTTTGGAGAAATATATGATTTAGAATCAATTTTTTTTTAATTTTTGGATTCAACGATATGATTGTGATTGCATTTGTTTAGTTTAAACCCTATGTTTTATCATTATTGAACATGTTTGGATCAGATTTGTTAGTTATTCAGAGGGATTTGTGGCATGGGTAATATGATTTTATAATGCCTTTAGTCGTCAATATGTCCTTTGTTTATGTTAATGGACGCGCACATGAATCATCTTTTGTGATGTTTTTTGGTATTATTTGTTAATTGTTACTGTGGGTTGATGTGATCTGTGTATTCTTTAAATGGTTGATTGAAATGATACTATGATTTCAAAGGGAATTATTGTGTTAATGCACATGTTAGGCTTAGTCTTCTTCTATTAGATTGTGAAGTTGATCTACTACGTGGATGATTATTTGTTATAATTATATTAGTAGCCTAGAACTGGTTCGTTAGTGTTTCAAATACCCATAGTGAAGGTTTGTTTATTTTTTATTTTTTTTATGATGAATCCATTAGAATGGGCATGGCTGTCCCACTCAACTGGAGTAGTGGGAGGATGTACTCTTAGGTCCGAGAACAAGAGGCCACCAGAATATCAAGCCATGGGAGACAGTGTCAAATTATATGGGGTTGTTCAGAAGAGTAAGCCGCCCTTCTATATCAAAGCCAAAGAGTAGAAATTTTTTTAGATATAGTGGGAATTTGGGTTCTACCACACCACAAGAGGATTGCGTAAGTATGATTGTCATTTTATCAATAAATGATAAAATCTAATAGTTTTATTAACACTTCAATGTTTCTTTCTTTTGTAGTGAACTCATATATCACAATACTTGCAACCACTCGCACAAGATCGACATACAACAAACGTTTGGCAAAGGTACATGCAAAACATATTGGATTATTGTCAAGACAACGTACCACTTCCGTCGTCATTAGGTCATCCAAAGTCATCGACTAGAGATCATCGTTCTAAGAGGTTGAATGACAATTGATATATACATATATATCTATATATATATATATATATATATATATATATATATATATATATATATATATATATATATAGAGGAGTGATTAGGTGCGGGTCGTGCGGCATCGACCACGGGCCGTCGATCACGGGTCCATCGCGGGTCCATCGCATCAGACGGTCGGGGGCGATTCATCTCGACCGTTGGATGCGATCGACCCGCGATCGGACGACTCACGTCGGATCCGCACGACCCGCACGCTATCACTCGCGTATATATATATATATATATATATATATATATATATATATATATATATATATATATATATATATATAGGAGTGATATCGTGCGGGTCGTGCGGTCGTGCGGCGTCGACCACGGGCCGTCGATCACGGGTCCATCGCATCAGACGGTCGGGGGCGATTCATCTCGACCGTTGGATGCGATCGACCCGCGATCGGACGACTCACGTCGAATCCGCACGACCGCACCGACCGCATATTATCACTCGCGTATATATATATATATAGAGGAGTGATATCGTGCGGGTTGTGCGGTCGTGCGGCGTCGACCACGGGCCGTCGATCACGGGTCCATCGCATCAGACGGTCGGGGGCGATTCATCTCGACCGTTGGATGCGATCGACCCGCGATCGGACGACTCACGTCGAATCCGCACGACCGCACCGACCGCATATTATCACTCGCGTATATATATATATATATATATATATATATATATATATATATATATATATATATATATATATATATACCCGAGTGATAGCGTGCGGTCGGTGCGATCGTGCGGATCCGACATGCGTCGTCCGATCGCGGGTCCATCACATCCAACGGTCGATGTGAATCGCCCCCGACCATCTGATGCGATGGACCCGTGATCGACGGCCCGTGGTCGATGCCGCACGACCGCACCGACCGCACCTAATCACTCCTCATATATATATATTATATATATATATATATATATATATATATATATATATAGAGAGAGAGAGAGAGAGAGAGAGAGAGAGAGAGAGCTTATAGATTCAACAAATCTTTTTGTTTTATTTGTTGAAATGGATGTTTATTTAAGTAACAACAATGAACAAACCAGTTGTGTATTGTATGGTTTTTGTAGGATTACCTGTTCAAAGTGAACAACTATCTTAGATTAAACAGTGTGGATGTTTATTTGAATTATGTTATTGATGGTTTTTGAATGCAAGTATCTTACTAAAAACAGTGTGGATGTTTATTTGAATGGTGGTATTGATGATTTTGGATGCAAGTATCTTACTTTAAACAGTGGGCTTGTTTATTTGAATGGTGGTATTGATGGTTTCCATTACAAGTATGTCATTGATTTTTCTATTTCCATCGACTTGAGTATTGTTTAGGAAGTTTAAAAAGTTAGACACTGAAATGTCTAACCCATTCCAGAAAGTATGTAATTGATTTTTCTATTTCCATCGACTTGAGTATTGTCTAGGAAACATAAAAATTTAGACACTGAATATGTCAAATCTATTTCAGAGTCTATAGAATATTTTTCTGTTTCCACAGACAAAAGTATTGTCTAGTTAATTTGCAAACTTAGACATTGAATATGTCTAACATATTCCAGAACTTATAGATTATTTTTCTGTTTCCGTAGATATATGCATTGTCTAAAAATTTTGCTAACTTAGACATTGAATATGTCTAACCCATTCCATAACCTATGAATTATTTTTCAGTTTCAATGGACAGACGCATTGTCTAGAAAATTTACAAACTTAGACACTGAATATGTTTAACCAATTCCAGAACCTATAGATTATTTTTTTGTTTCTATAGACAAAATAATTGTCTAGGATATTTGCATCGTTAGACACTGAATATGTGTAACTCATTCCAGAACCTATGGATTATTTTTCTGTTTCCATAGACAGCATTGTCTAGTAAAGTTGAAAACTTAGACACTGCATATGTCTAACTCATTCCAGAACATATGAATTGATTCTTCTGTTTTCATAGACATAAGCATTGTCTAGGTAATGTGCAAAACTAGACACTTAAGATGTCTAACTTATTCCATAACCTATAAATTATTTTTCATTTTCTATAGACAGATGAATTGTCTAGGAGGTTTGCAATATTAGACATTGCGTACGTCTAACCCATTCCAGAACTTGTGAATTATATTTCTGTTTCTATAGACATAAGAATTGTCTAGTTTATTTAACAAACCTAGACACGGTGTGTGTCTAATCCATTCCACAACCTACGGGTTGTCATACTATTTCCATTGACAAACTTAATATCTAGTGTTTATTAATGCATAGACACTTTGGATGTCTAACTCATTCCAAGACCTACGGATTAATTCTTTCTATTTCCCTCAACATAAGGACTGTCTAGGAAATATAATCAGTGTAGACAATTAGAGTGTCTAGACGCCAGAAATGATGGTATGTGCGTCTTTAGATATAAGGATATCTTTCGTTAATTCAATAGAGTCAATGTCAAATTCCCACCATAATATAACATCCAACACCAATTCCCAACTTTCTACTATAAGATATTCAGAACTGTGACTAAATGGGCAGACCTTACCCACCTATTACATACAAAATGAACACTTTCTAATTTGGAGTTAATCTACCTATTACATACAAAATGAATGACTGTTGTCATATACAAAAGATCTACAACTCCACAATAAAAACATAAACGTCTCTATATAAGACTTAACAAAAATACGGTCTTACACAAAATGTGATAGTTTTTTGTAGCTAAACAAGGTTCACCACATCGACCAAAGCAACATTGGTACTAGCTAGACTTATGAATACCTCCATTCGATTTATGTACAGCGTCACCCAAAAACTTGCGCTGTCCAAATATAATTTAGGAATAGGTCCCTCTCAGGGACTAAAAAGGAACATATCATTTAAATGTAGGGATTAAAACCTAAATATGAAGAAGTGAGAGATCGATCGCTAAATCCTATTGTTTACGTGGACTTAAAACTAAAACACCCTTAATTAAAAATACAACTATATCCATAAAATATTCTTATCTATAATTTTAATATGATAGATTTTCTCACATATTAGATTTTATCTCATAAAATATGATTTTCTAAACAAATTGAGTATTTTTTGGTTAATCAATTAACAAATCTTATCATATTTTACTAGACTTTATTTAATAAATATCATAATAATTATAAATTATTAAAATACATATAGATAAAGGTAGGATCTTAAGAAAATAAAAATTGGTTTTAATGATAGACTAATTTAATATATTCTATTTTCATATTAATAAAACATACACAATAATAATAATTTTTTATATTTAAATTTAAAATTTACAAGAAAAATATTACAAGAAAAAAATTGGTTATTTCTATAAAAAGATAATAATCATTTAATCTATCAAATATATATAATAACCAATTTTTTATTTTGATAAATTCAATAAACATATTAATAAAAGTATATCTTGAAAAACAAGAAAAATGGTTTTAATTATTTACAAATTTATATATATAATATATATAATAATCAATTTTTTATTTTCAGAAATACAAAATACCTAGATTAAATTAAATATTGGAAATCAAAAAATTTGTTTTAATTATTTCAAATTTATATATATAATAGATATAATAACCAATTTTTTATTCTTAGAGGTTCAAAATACATATTGATAAAAGTAGATCTTGAAAAACAAAAAAATCAGTTTTAATTATTTTTGAATTTAAATATATAATATATATAATAAGTAATTTATATTTAGAAATTCAAAATACATATAGATAAAATCTGATCTTGTAAAACAAAAAAATTATTTTAAATTATTTTCAAATGTATGTATATAATAGATATAATAACTAATTTTTTATTTTTAGAAATTCAAAATAGATATAGATACAAAAAATCGGCCTTAATTATCTAATTGAGAGTAATTTGGTTTTTAATATTTTAATACAAAATATAGATAAAAATAAATCATAGGAAATAAGAAAAATCATAATAAATTGGATGAACCATTTCCAAAATATATATATATGAGGAGTGATTAAGTGCGGTCGGTGCGGTCATGCGACATCGACCACGGGTCCATCGCATCAGACAGTCGGGGGCGATTCACATCGACCGTTGGATGCGATGGACCCGCGATCGGACGACGCACGTCGGATCCGTACGACTGCACCGACCGCACGCTATCACTCGGGTATATATATATATATATATACATATATATATATGTATATATATATATATATATATATATATATATACCCGACTGCACCGACCGTCTGATGCGATGTACCCGTGATCGACGGCCCGTGGTCGACGCCGTACGACCGCACCGACCACACCTAATCACTCCTCATATATATACACACACACACACACACAACGTCTCATAGTCAATTCATTTTGTTTAGTTTCTTGGGTCTTTATGTGTTTGGAATATGATTTTATATATTTTTATTATTTTATTATTTTATGTTTAATTATGTTTCAATAATATTTAAATTTAAATAATTATAATTTTGTTTCTTTGTTAATAATTATTTGTAAGAATGATGAATGTTTTTCATATTTAATATTTTTGAACATTTTATTTGGATATTCTAATCATTGATTTAATGAATGTTTTTCATTTTTTTATTTTAGGAGAATTGAAATATGCATACAAGAGTTTTCTTCTATAGGTTGATAGAAAGAGTAATATGTTTTTTTAAAATATTTTTATTATATTTTATTTTTAATATCTAAGTATTGATTTTCTCATTGGTTTATCCTTTGTAATATTGTATTTATAAAAAGATTTATATACAATATTCTACATACTTGTTAGAAGTACATAGGAATATACATCTATTACTTTATTTAATAATTATTATTATTTATGTCTTTGAATATGGTTTTTTTATTTTTATGTTTATTTTGTTTTAATAATATTTAGATTCAAAGATTATATTTTTTGTTATTTTTTAATAATAATTAGGTTAACAAAATAATTTTAACAGATTTTTTAGATGATTGTTTTTAGGGATGATGAATGTGCTTAGTTTTTAATATTTTTAAATATTTTTACTAGGAATTTATTAACAATAAAAAATTATAATCCTTTGATTAAATATTCTAACAATAAAAACAAATTAATGTCAAAAATAATATTTATATTTATGTTTACATATTCATTTATTGATATTTTTATGAGCATAAAATAGAAATGTCTTGATATTCTTTGTTACCTTAATTATTTGAGACAAATTTGCATTAATATTTTATTTTTATATCACAGTTATTAATATCATGTATCTATTGAATTATGAAAGTAGTTTTTTCCTTATAAGATATACATTTACATATTTATATATTATATATATTAACAATATAATATTAATTTCAGTCTTTAATTAAAAATAATAATTTCAAATAATGTTCATAATAATTCACATGCATCGCACATGTGCATTAACTAGTCTTCTTACGTGAGGTTTTGAACGACGGTTTTTTTTAGAACCACTTTTTTTCTACGGCGAAAAGCGTCGCCATATAAAATTTGGGGAAAAAAATGGGGTTCGCTTTTTTTCCCGCCCTCACATTCACTCTCCTATTCGATCAGAGGGTCTCATCGGGCTCTCAAAGACTTCCACTTTGAAGGGTTTTTGTTTCTCCCACTTCAGACACCTCAACAAGAGACCCACATTGTGTTCTTGACGGGATTTCTCGTTCGCATTGATGTTCAATGAGAGGTGATGACGCACTTTTTCTTGTTTTCATTCGATTTTGGTTGGTGTTCATTGCTTTTGGAGGGTTTGACAGGGTGAATCATGGTGAGGGAGGGCGCGTGTGAAGGGAAACCTATGAAGGTCAACTGGCCACAGCACGCCCGCGCCATGGAGAACTTCTCGGCCCCGGGAAAACTACTCGGCTCGAATTTTTTGTTCTCTCTCGCGTCCCAGAGGCCTCTTTTGTACTCCACGAGGTAGTCTTCGGTGAATGTTTATGCTTCGTTCAATTACAAGTTTTATGTTCTCGATTTAGGGTTTTGGGGAATTAGGGTTCAGGGGTTAGCTTGTGTTTGTTTGATTTCTGTATTGGAGCTACCAAATTTTTAAGGAGCATGTTGCACTCAGTCCGTTTTACAGTCTAAAATGCAGGTCAGACATGTTTTTGCTTTTTTTTAAAATCATATAGCCATGTATTTTTATAAAAGTGAAGTATATACTCCAATGAATTGAAGATATCATTCGTAGAAAATGTGAAAAATTTTTAACGAGGTACATACCTTGATACAGTGAGTTGTGGGGGCTAATGAGGTATATAAGATTGTATTTGATGACTGTAAAAATGATTGAGCGTAACAAAGCTCAAATTTTATACATTTTTGCTCTGGGAAAATTCATGGGCTCGTGTTATTTTTTTCTCTATGGTGCAGAGACCTCTATTGGAACTAGGTACTGATTAGTGAATATTCATGCTTTGCTCAATTATAGAGTCCACTTGGATTAAATTTGGCTATTTCGATTGATATATTCTATTATTAACAGATCATACATTCCCAGGAAGTATTCAGCATGCATCTTCCTTTTTCCTTTCTTTGGCTATATTTGTTTACTGACCTTTGATCTGCCTTGGCTGTATGTAAAAATGCTCTCATTCCCAATCATTATAGCATAGGCCATAACTTTTACAGGGAGTTTTCTTTTGTCAATTTAAATATTTCTGGTGTCTGTCGCAATGTGTAGTGTGTTTGTTATTTGTATTGATTTGGACATGCTTCTTAGTCTTTCATGTGTTATTCAGGCCTACTTGTGTTGTTCAAGGATCTACCAATGTACGGAATCCAGCAACTGAGAAGGTACTCTTGATTTCGGATTTCTGATCATCAATTAATGGGTGCATTTCCATGTGTTTTTGTTTGTGTGTTTATTCGGCTATTTATTTATTTATTATTTATTTGAAGTTCCAATGGCTTCCTTATGTTGTAGTGCCGTAACTCCTAAATAGTTGAAATATGGCATCTTTTTCTGCTTTTGTATGTTAAGGCTTAATAAACACAAGCACTTGGTCTAAAATCGAATGAGCAACTGAATCCTGTGAGTTTAATTGCTGATGCATGGATACATCTATCTTGCAAAAATGTTTGAATAGCTTACCTGATAGGCTGATAGCCTGATACACAGATATGAACTCAACATTTTTTATATTATAAATGTATGAATTTCTTAGCAACCATATCTATTCTCCATGTGTAGAAAATTCATCTATTATAAATTGCTTAGTACAATGTTGAAGTATATACATGAAGTGTCCTATATGTCATATCATTTACTTATCGAAAATAATATCTTAATCTAACTATATCGAAAATAATATCTTAATCTAACTGTAATAGGTTATAGATTAATGATTTTGGTATGTGCATTGTTTGATGGTGCATAAATGGTTCAGATATTTCTGAATCTTTGAATGGTTTGTCTTATTCTTGTATTAATGTCTGTGCCTATACCTTTGTCTGAGCATCACTGATCTCAATTGTTTATCTAAGACCTCCATTCAGCTGATCATTTTATGTGAAAATTTTTGGCTGCTTGTTTATTTTTGCCTGGTGCTATTTTATCTCCAGTTTTTCTCATTTCTCTGGAATTTAACCCTTTTCACAGGCATGGAAAGCCCTTCTTGGTTTTCAGGCAACTTCCAAGAACTATTTAAGACCTGGAATTACTGCAACAGTAGTTCAAAACAATTCAAAATCCAACTTTCCTTCCCAAGTGTCGGGCTTATCCAAAAATACTGGAAAAGTAACCACATTGTTAAATTCTTCTATCCATACTAAAAAATCTTTTGGAACTATAGCACATGGGAATTTGTATGGTGGCCATGATGTTTCTGGTTCTCCGCATGATGTACATTCTAAAGATGACCAAACTATAAGTTCGACGAGTGATTCTCGGCAAAGATGGAGCAATAGCGGTGCAGGAGTTGACAGAGTGCCAGGAGCTGGATATCTGGACACAAGAGAATCATCAATGCCCAACAATTTTAGTGCTCCTGGACAAGGCAGTTATGCTTTGTCCACTAACAATGGAAAAATAATCGAGGAAAATTTTGTTGATGCTATGGAGGATGAAATTTTGAAGGTGCCTTTCACATCATTGTGGGTTATTATGATTTCTGAAGTTATAATGTTTAAATATGTGTTTCATTTGTAACCTTTTTTTTTATTCAGAATATTGATGTAGACCAGATAGTTTTGGACCACTACCAAGCTTTGAGTACACCTGAAGCTTCTGCATCAAAATTTTCACCTTTAACTCCAATGGAGGGCAAAACTAGTGTAACGGGACATGATCATATTTTACCTCCCGAATTATCTGAAAACTGCATTCATGGTGTCAAGGTATGCCTTTTCTTACTCTGGTCAATTATTCTGTAATTGTGCCCTGCTTCCTTCTGCATACTTATTTATCTTTGAAAAACTTTCCAGTTGGCACTTTGCCCAGGAGCCTCCTGTCATTTACAGGAGATGAAGGACAAGTTGATTGCCGTATCAAATGAACTTCTTGATAATGCTGCGGAGCTCAGTCCGGAGCATTTTGAGAAGCTTCATCAGGAGCGGTTGGTTCTTGATTTGAGTAATTTTCTATGTTTCATGAAAACATTCTATTGCTTTATTATCTAGTTGCACATTAATGGACAGGTTGCAGCTGAACAAGAAAGTTAAGCTTCTGGAGCAATACCAAAATTTGACTCAAGATGAAGAAAGGAAGAGATCTCATTTTTCAGCATCGACAGCAACTGTTGAGGGTTTTCCACCTAGCACTCCTGTAAATACGTTTGCTATAGATCCCCAGAGATTTGGTTCCCAGATTGACATACGAAATGATCCAGAAAGTTTTGGGAGGTGGAGTTCTTCGGCTCAATTCTCATCTGTAGAAGGGTTCGGAACTTCATCTGGACACGTAGAAAGGGAGCCTTTTACTCCAAAGTATGTTGAAGTTACCTTCACAGAAGGATCAAATGACAGAAGATGGAGTAATAGAGACTTCCCATGGACCAGAGATTTAGAGGTGCTCTTGTGCACTCGTCTGAGTTTAATTTTGCACCTGAGTGTTTCTTATAATTGTTATGCTTACAGATTCTACCTTCTTTTTTAGGCTAATAACAAGAGAGTCTTTGGAAATCATTCTTTTCGCCCGAATCAAAGGGAGGTTATTAACGCAACGATGAGTGGATATGATGTTTTTGTGCTGATGCCAACTGGTGGAGGAAAGAGCCTGACCTACCAGGTGAAGCATCCTGAACATATACCTATTATGTTTGTAAACAGAAACACACATGCATTTCCCAATATAAATTGCGGACTCCTATTTTTGTAAATATATTGCTGGTCCCAAGAGTTCCCCCCATTTTTTTTAAAAAATGAAAAAAATATAGTTGTTGATGTTTGGCATTGGGCTGGGCTTCTTTTCTGGCATGCAAACAGGCAATGGTAAGTGGATATTAATAATCTATGTGGAGTTTCTGATAGTCACTTTTAGATTCTAATGCAACCACGAGATAATGGATTCCTGAATGTGTCATACATGTGAATGCTTTTGCTTCCAGAAAAGCTGCCTAGTTATGTAGTAGCAATATTCAGAGGTCTGGGGTACTTGTTCTGTAAATTGTTTGTTGGCTTTTAACCTTTCTTGTTAGATTTGAGGGAAAAAGATTATCGCAACATTATAGAACTTCTAAACTACGGAATTTCTGACTTAATGTACCTACTCATTGTTGCAGCTTCCAGCTCTTATATGCCCAGGGATAACTTTGGTGGTGTCTCCTCTAGTATCGCTCATTCAAGATCAAATTATGCATCTGTTGCAGGTAAAATCTGTCCTTCATATTCAGCATTATGCTTTATTTTGTGAGGGATATTTTGCACTTCTCGACTTTTACTTTTCCTGTGATATATATTATTTTATTAGCATTATACCTTATTTTTGTGAAGGATAGTTTGGACTTCCCTACTTATACTTTCTTCTTATCCAATCTATATGGTCAGGCAAATATCCCTGCTGCTTACTTGAGTGCCAGTCTGGAATGGAGTGAACAGCAGGAGATTCTTAGAGAACTAACATCTAGTGACTGCAAATACAAGATGCTCTATGTCACACCAGAAAAGGTTGCTAGGTAAGTGTTTGCCGCCACAATCTATTTTTTATTTTCAGTTTGTATCCAGACAGATATTATAGCATTAGCAACTGAAGCATCCCTCTTCTATATACTTGGGAGAATGAAGGAGAAAATACTGAATCATGCTGGTTTATTTTGCAATTTATATCGTGCTGTCACTGGATCCAAAGATGCAAGTTATGATGCCCTCTGGTTCTTCTGATTGGCTCATGTTGCCGGCACATTCATGTCCTTGAACTTGGTCAATAGTTCATAGGGTATCAGTGGCAATATGTTTTGATTAAGGCATCAAATTCATTTAAGATAATTATGAGGTTTCCATGATTTCATGTAAGAAGTGTAATATTTCTTGTAGTCATCATATCCCTAGGAACATTGCACGCACATCAAATTAAAATGAGGATGAGTTTTTATTGAAACTCGTGCGAAGACAGATAATCTTTCATCCTGGCGGTAACATGGGAATTATGGCTCTCAAGCAATCATCTCCTACTTGGGGGATCTAAAGTTTATGTGGAAAACATATGGGAGACGGTGGTTCGGTTTATCAAAGACTGGGGTCTCTGTTGTGCGGGAGCGAATTGGGCTTCTTCCAAGGAGGGTTGCTTGTAATCGAGGAGTAACTTGCTGTTATGTGCCTGTCAGTTGGGACTTGTAGATATCTCCTCTACCAATCCCAACCCTCTTTGGCTTGTTATGTGTTTTAGTTTTCCAGTTTTTGTTGTATTATTCTTTGGGCATTCCTTCTTGAATGAATTTCAGGCAGTATGCTTATCATTTTCGTCATTTTTTTTAATTCTTCGAACTTATATTTCTTACATGCATAGGATTGAACAAATTTTACCACAGTGCAGATAAAGGAGTCGGGGGATTAAGCACGTCATTTGTGGCTGCTGAACCTTATATTTCTTTGTTGTTAACTGGCATCTTTAAGCCATCATAATCCTCTTTCTGTCCATGATTTGGTGTTTTGTGTACAATTGTATCATTACAATTCAGTTAAGACAGCATTGTTGACATTGGTTTCCCTGGGAAATATTTTTTCCCCCTGAATAGGGTCATGGAATATATGTCTTCACACATCTGTTTTTCACTTGACATCCCAGCAGTTTAACTCATTCAATTAAACTGAACCTGTTTAAATGTTCTTCTGAATGCAGAAGCGATGTTCTTTTGAGGCATCTGGAGATTTTGCATGTGCGGGGTTTACTTGACAGAATTGTTATTGATGAAGCTCATTGTGTGAGCCAGTGGGGCCATGATTTCAGACCTGATTATCAGGTATTTTCATGTTTTTCTTAAGGTGCCTATTTTCTTTATTTCATTTTTTGGATTCTTCCATGACATTCAATCGGTCTAACATCAACTTTATATGATGATATTTGAAGGGTTTGGGTATTCTGAAACAAAAATTCTCGAAGACCCCAGTGTTAGCGTTGACCGCTACTGCTACTGTCAGTGTAAAGGAAGATGTTGTGCAAGCTCTTGGTCTTGTAAACTGCATAGTTTTCCGGCAGAGTTTCAATCGCCCAAACTTAAGGTATATATCTAATAATATAGGCTTGTACAGTTAAATTTAAAATGGATAATCAGTGTGGGTTTTGCAGGTATTCTGTTATGCCCAAAACAAAAAAGTGTTTGGATGACATTGACACATTCATCAGAGAAAATCATTTTGATGAATGTGGTATAATTTATTGTCTTTCAAGAATGGATTGCGAGAAGGTGGCTGAAAAGCTACAGGTAATATTTTAGAAAGTGTTTATCTCCGTTGAGATTGACATAGTGATTGAAAACTACTTCGAAAAGTGTTAAGCGACTGTTTAGTACTGAAGATTTCTAGTTTATTGTCCTCCTGTTTTCAGCTAGTATGCATTTGGGAGCATTGTAGCACCACATTATGCCATCTGCTTCTAGTTTATTGTTTTGTCCCTCTATGCAGATGCAGGTATATGATGCACTTTTAGTTGTCCACATTTATGGGCTGTTTTTAAGTTTTGGCTCTGTGGCAGATAAATTCCCATAGAAATGTTTTTAGACCCTCTAAATATGTGCCTTCATAACTCCTTTAGGAATTTTGTAAGCAAGTTGAGAGTTGTATAAGAAGAAATGGATGGAATAATAATATTGTATTATGTAATGGTGACTGAAAAGTCCCTTTTATAGTTACAAGATGTACAAGCCCTAGAATAGGAAAATGACCAAAATACCCATGACAAAACTTCGAGTCGGGGGCGCCCCCGGGCCTCTGGGAATAGGCCCAACAACAGGCCTATTCCATGACTCCAATACTCCCCCTCAAGTTGGAGCGAAGATATCAATCAAGCCCAACTTGGTCAAGCTAGAACGAAGAATAGAGGGACCAACAGACTTGGTGAACATATCGGCAAGCTGCTCATTAAAAGAGACAAAAACTGTGTCAATGGCGCCCGATTGTACTTTCTCTCGAAGAAAGTGAACATCAACCCTCAATGTGTTTGGTCCGCTCATGAAGAACTGAGTCCGAGGCAAGCATGATGGCAGATTGGTTATCATAAAACAAAGTAGATGAACCAGCTACAAGGAATTCCACCTCTGTCAGAAGAGAGCGCAACCAAATGATCTCACATGTGCGTTGTGCCATGGCACGATATTCTACCTCAGCAGAAGAACGAGAGACAACACTCTGTTTCTTACTTTTCCAGGAAATAAGGTTGCCCCCATGGAAAGTACAGAAACCAGAAGTGGATCGTCGATCAGTGAGTGAACCAGCATAATCTGCATCAGTGTAGCAAGAAATGGTAGGCTGAGCACTAGTAGCATAGAATAAGCCAAGACCAGGGCATGACTTCAAGTATCGAAGAATCCTGTAAACAGCATCTAGGTGAGAAGTCCGTGGGGCATGCATGAATTGACTCACTACGCTGACAGCGAAAGTCAAATCAGGCTAGTGTTTGTCAAGTAGATCAAACGACCCACTAGACGCTGATACAAAGAAGGATCTGGCAGAAGGTCGCCTGATTCAACATGAAGGCGATGGTTCTGGTCCATGGGAGAAGTGGCAGGGCGACATCCAAGCATACCGGTGTCCTCAAGTAGGTCAAGAGTGTATTTTCGCTGGGAGAGCGAAATACCATGGCGTGAGCGAGCAATCTCAATCCCCAAAAAATACCGAAGAGGACCTAGATCCTTCACATCAAATGCCTGTCCAAGCTCAGTCTTCACTCTGACAATGTAATCAGCATCATCTCCTGTGATAATAATATCATCCACGTAAACTAGAACAATGGTGCACCGTCCATTACTTCGACGAATGAAGCAAGTATGATCAGCATGACAACGAGTAAATCCAAGAGAGAGAATGATTACGCTGAATCTCTGAAACCATGCTCTCGGTGACTGCTTCAGTCCATATAGAGATTTGAGAAGAAGGCACACCTTTCCAGAATACTCCCCCTGAAGACGAAAACCAGGCGGCGGATCCATATAAATTTTCTCTGTCAAGTCGCCGTGAAGAAAAGCATTCTTCACATCCATCTGATGAAGAGGCCAGTTGTGGCAAGCAGCAAGAGAGACAAGAAGCCGAACAGTAGTCAGCTTGGCAACAGGAGCAAATGTAGCATGAAAATCCTTCCCTGGAGTCTGAGTAAAGCCTTTTGCAACAAGGCGCGCCTTATATCGCTCAACAGCCCCATCAGCCTTGTATTTTACTGTGAAGACCCATCGACAACCAACGGTCCTCTCCCCTGGTGGAAGATCAACCAACTCCCACGTATGATTTTTCTGCAGGGCATCCATCTCAGCGGTCATAGCGGCGGTCCATAGAGAATCCTGTAATGCCTCGGTAACAGTACGAGGAATACGAATAGACGATGTAGCAGCCAGGTAAGCTCTATAGGAATCGGAAAGTCCCTGATAAGAAACAAACTGGGCAAGAGGATGAGCAGTGACACAACTCCGACGACCTTTGCGAAGAGCAATAGGCACATCAGAGTCAGATGGAGGCAAATCAGGAACAGAATGTGGAGTGATCAAGGAGAAGGTATACCTGAGTCCGAGGAGGATGTCGACAAGTGAGCAGGAGAGAGAGGTGGCCGAGGTCTACGAGTGTATACAATTAGAGGAGACTGTGGTGGAGACGGCTGCGGTGGTGACGACGGAGGAGGTGACGACGGTGGCTGCAGCGACTGTGGCTGTGGCAAAGGCAATGATGGGAAAAATGAAGTCGGTCGAACCGGTGAAGACGAATGTTGCAGAACCGTGTCAGAAAAATATGGCACATCTTCAAAAAATGTGACATCAAGGGAATGAAACAATCTCCGAGAAATAGGATCATAGCATCTATATCCTTTGGACATGGTAGAATAACCAAGGAAAACACAACGTATAGATTTATCATCAAGCTTGGTGCGTGAGGGCCCCCTATCCTGAACAAAACAAGTACACCCGAAGACTCGAGGAGTGATGGGGAAAAGAGTACGATCAGGATACAAAACATGAAAAGGAACTTGACCTCCTAAAGTACGACTGGGAGTCCGATTAATCAAAAAGGCAGCAGTGAGGACTGTCATACTCCAATAGGACTTTGGAACATTCATTCCTCGAAGGAGACAACGAACCACATTCATGAGATGACGATTTTTTCGTTCCGCCACCCCATTCTGCTCAGGTGTATATGGACAAGTCAACTGTTGAAGAATCCCCAACTCATTCAGATGAGACCGAAAAGAATCTGAGACATACTCCCCCCCATTATCAGACCTGATACTCTTTACAGTAATATTAAACTGTGTTTTAATCATGCGCAAAAAATTAACACACTGAGAGGATACCTCAGACCGAGATTTAAGAAGATAAACCCAAGTATATCTAGAAAAATCATCAATGAATGTCAAGTAGTATCTATGACCACCAAAAGCAGTAACAGGAGAGGGACCCCACACATCAGAATGAATCAAATCAAACAATCCAGAAGCTTTATTCATACGAGAAATATAAGTAGTACGTGTATGTTTAGAAAGCTCACACACAGCACATTGAAACTTATGAGTCTTACATGAAGAACGAAAAGTAGGAAATAAAGAACATAGATGCTGAAAATTGGCATGTCCTAATCGAGCATGCCATAAATCTAAAGATTGTAGAGAAAAACTATGCGAATGATCAGTGGGCAAAATGGAAGCATGGGCCGTGGTGGGTGGTTCTCCGAAGACGTAAAGGCCATCTCTCTCATACCCCTTGCCAAAAATCCTCCGTGTACTCAGGTCCTGAAAAACACAATGATCAGGGTAAAAAGTCACTGAACAGTTCAAAACCTTTGTCAATTGGCTAACAGAAAGAAGGTTAAGAGCAAGGTTGGGAACATGTAACACAGAGTGCAATGATAATGAGGAAGATAAAGGAACGGTACCCTTACTGATGACAGGGGTAAGCGAGCCATCAGCAAGACGTACCTCTCTGTGCATAGAAGGTGATGTCAAGGGGGCAAACAATCGAGACTCACCAGACATATGTTCAGTAGCGCCTGAATCAATGACCCAAGTAGGAGACCCTGATTGGTTAACATGGTAGGCGGAGGGGATACCTGAGGTAGCAGCAGAGGATGTTGGACCAGCATGAGAGAGACCAGCATGAGAGGCAAGGCTCTCCCGAACCATGGCATCAATATGGTTCTGAATAGTACGCATATCAAAGGACCCAGATGGAGCAGTGGGGGCATCACCCGGAACCGAAGCATCAGCAACAGCAGCACGAGGGGCAGATGAAGGAGCTCCAACATTGCGAGGTCGCATCAATTGTGGGTACAGAAGAAAGCATCTGACTTTTTCATGCCCTGTTTTTCCACAGTGGCCACAAGTCACAATATTGCCGCGTCCACGTCCACGACCGCGACCGCGACTACTATCCCCGTGGCCGCGAGAGTCATATCCAGAGGTGGCCGCCAATGCCATCTGATCGCCGAGGGTTCTAGTGGGTGCTGAGACAGAGATCTGACGGCGATGCTCATCACCCTCAATAATAGCAAATGCTTCAAATAGAGAAGGAAGTGGTGTGGTATTCAAGATCTGAACACGAAGAGATTCGAACTCCGGTCGAAGGCCCATAAGGAACGCATACGTCTGTTGGCGTTGTAGTCGGCCAACCACAATCGTGGCAGCCTCCTTCGACAACTCTGAGAGAGGCTCATAATGGGCAAGTTCCTCCCAACGAGCCTGAAGAAATCCAAAATAATCTGTAACAGATTGGTACCTTGGGTGGCCTGAGCAATATCCTTGTACAACTCATAGATCCGTGAGTCATTCCTGGCATGACCATAGGTCTTCTTCAACGCATCCCATAGAGAGTCGACCGTATCATGATACATGAACATATTATAGATCCGGGTCTCCATGGAGTTGTAAAGCCACCCGAGAACCGTGCAGTTGTTGATCTCCCACTGATTGAAGGTTGCATCAGTTTCAGCCGGCTTTTTAATGGTGCCAAGAAGAAGGCCTGACATGCCTCGACTACCCAAATACAATCGAACGGAACGCGACCATGATGGATAATTTCGTCCATCAAGAAGCACGTTGGTAATCCGTTGAGCATGAGAGTTATGCCCTAACGGAATAGCGGTGATACCAACCGAGGTGTCCTGGATCTGCCCTAACGAGGTGTCGTCTTTGATCTCCCCACCCGATAGTGGCGTGAGGTCCTTCGGCGTTGGATCATTGCAAGAAGGAAAACTCAAATCTCGATCCGAGAGAGGAAACGATCACCACGACCCGTGATGAAAAAAAATTTTGTGAAACCCTAGGGTTTCTTTGCGACTCTGATACCAAGAAGAAATAGATGGAATAGTATATTGTATTATGTAATGGTGACCGAAAGGTCCCTTTTATAGTTACAAGATGTACAAGCCCTAGAATAGGAAAATGATCAAAATACCCATGATAAAAATTCGAGTTGCCCCCCAACCCCCGGGCCTCCGGGAATATGCCCCCCATGACTCCAATAGTATAATTATTCCATGAAATAGTTACATTACCTTGGTTTCCTCATCTGCAAACTAGTCTTGGTCAAAGACATCATGACAGGCCCCTAGCATGTCCATCAATTGTCCTTTCATGACTTCAGTACAGATGTTGGAGGGGATGTCAGGCTAACCATTTGCCATAAAGCCTTGTAACTCTGTTTTGAGTTTTTTTTTTATAAATATCATCGAAATGTGCCCAGTAGGTGACCACATTTTGATGCAATGAGACTTGCCAGGATTATTGACATTTTAAATTTGGATCCATTATATCCATTTCTAAAAAAAACATGCTTGATTTATAGTGTTAATCCAGGCATGTTTTTGTCTCATCCAATTATTGTATTGAGTTGTTCAGGAGTGTGGACACAAAGCATCATATTATCATGGAAGCATGGAACCTCAACAAAGGGCATTTATTCAAAAGCAGTGGAGCAAAGATGAAATCAATATCATATGCGCTACAGTTGCCTTTGGAATGGGTAATAATTATTGTCTGTTTACATTATTGCATGAAATTTAAGTCAAATTAATTACAAAATAAATTAATTATAATATCTGGATTCTTCAGGTATCAACAAACCTGATGTTCGGTTTGTCATTCATCATTCTCTTCCAAAGTCTATTGAAGGCTACCATCAGGTGACTCATAAAGCACTTCTGTATACACTAATGGAAGTCATCCCAATATGGCAATGATATTTAGAAAAATAGTATTATTTGACCATATATTGAGCTTTTGATGCTTTGTATTTTTCTTCAGGAATGTGGACGTGCTGGTAGAGATGGTCAGCGTTCCTCCTGCGTGCTTTATTACAACTATGGTGACTATGTGCGTAAAGTTATAGTTCTTCGTCTATTATAGTGCTAATGCCTTACAAATCACATCATGATTCCCTGGTGTTCTTCATCTGCCTGTGCAGATCCGAGTCAAGCACATGCTTAGCCAAGGAGTCACAGAGCAAAATTCTTTTGCAAGAAATTGTAATGTTTCAAGCACGGGAAGAGTACTAGAAACAAATATTGACAATCTTTTGAGAATGGTATATTTGTTATTATACACATCATCATTACTGACTTTTCTCTAATAAATTCTTCACTACTGTCTCCTGATAAGTTTTTATTCATTTTACTTTTTTCTTCAAAAAAATAAAATACCATTGAATCTTTTACAACTCGGTATCAAATTCCTACTCCTGCTATATTCTTGTGTTTAAAGACATTTCACAATGTGAATGTCTAATCTACATTCTTTCTCCAAGCCTCCAAACTTTGTTCAAAATATTTTAGACTTGGTTTCCTTTTTTTTCCCTTATAACCTCAAGCCTTGCTATTATACATACTCTATTTCAAAAGTGATGTTCCTTCACTTATGTTTTTATATTTTTGAACCTACAATAGATATCTGTTGAAAGCTGCTGAACTTTTCTATATTCTAAAAAACTTACAATAGTCAAATTCTAACATGTTTGTTGATAATTTTAACTGATCACAGGTTGGTTATTGTGAAAACGACGTAGATTGCAGACGTCTTTTACAGCTCATTCATTTTGGAGAGAAATTCGACCCTGCAAACTGTATAAAGACTTGTGATAACTGTTCAAAAATGTCTAATTGTATTGAGAAAGATGTGACCAACATAGCGAAACAATTGGTTATAATTTTAATCCCTTGCACTTTGTTGATTACTCTGCTTACTGACTGTGGTTACCTTGTTCATGTATAGTTAAACTATTTGAAGGATTCGATTCATATGGCTATCCTTCCAAATTTGTAGGTTGAATTGGTGAAGGCAACAGGCCAGAACTATTCATTAGCCCATACCTTAGAAGTGTACAGGGGTTCCTTGAGCCAATATGTATGTCCTTTGATATTTGTTTCCATGTGCTCTTATTCAGCTTTATTTACTGGTACATGTTTCTCAAGTTAATATGCATTGCAGATTAAGAAGTACAAACATGAACGTCTAAGCCTACATGGAGCTGGAAAACATCTAGCCAAGGGTGAAGCCTCTAGAATTCTACGATATCTGGTCATTGAGGATTTCCTTAGGGAGGATGTGAAAAAAAGTGATGTTTATGGATCTGTATCTTCAGTTTTAAAGGCAGGGAAACTAATTTTCCTAAAATTTTACTTGCATGTTCCATTTGTTGTGTCCATATGGGAATTGATAAAGCTCCCCTTTTATGTTTTTCTAGTCTATGATTTTATACACAAGTTCTGTTTTATAGGTAAATGAATTTAAGGCGAAAACTCTCCTCTTTGGTGGACAGAAAATTATATTGAGGTATGGTACTTTTTCTATTTTGTACCAAACTCAATACCATATTTTTCAGTTTAAACGTTAGGCTTAGAATTTAAGTCCACTCAACATTCTATGTTTAATCTTCAAAGTTAGCATTTTACATGGGTAGTTTTGATATGCTTTAGTTGTCCTTTAAATCAGTATATTTCACACAAAGTCCAATGGATTTGCATCTTTTACTGTGCAATATTTTTCATGGTGTCATGTGCTTTTGTTATGTGATTATACATGCATAATGGAAAGCCATTTGTTTTAGTGCAAGCAAAATCTATCTTCCATGTCTCTTGGTTGAATAGAGAAGTGCAGGGCTGTATTAAAAGTTGATCCATATCTGTAATTAAGTATAGTTTATGACTTTATGCCTCCTTTTCAACTTAAAGATCCACATTTCAGTGGCTGAACCATTTAATTTCAGCCCAATTAATTTTCCAAAAAATGACAATCAGACTGTAGAACTTTGACTTCATGGATAAGGCAATGCTTAATCATGAAATCCGCCCATGGTTGTACTAAAGTGATAATGCCTACTGCAATTTATATCATTATTTGTCAGATGCACCCCTTGAAGAATTTCTTTCCCCATAACTAATTTTAATAAGATGTGTAATGTACCATTGAGTTTTTAAGGGTGTTCAGACTTCAGAGGACAGGTGGGTATGGCATTCTGAAGTCACATTTCTCTTGACATTCATTATTTCACTTATATGCTTGTTTTCCAACGGATATTCAGCTCCATGCAACATAGCTGGATTGTCATTTTCTTACAAGATTTGAGCAGTCAAGTCTAATGCAAAAACACATAATAGATGCATAGTAATCAAAACAATGTACACATGTATTTGGAATAGATATCCTCACAAATTTTGGGTAGGACATACAAACAATCAAGCCATGCATACGGATTGACATACATAACCAACAAGGACATGATTAGATGCGGCCATGCGGTAGGTGCGAACCACGTATATACATCATTTATCGAGGTATATGCATCGATAAAGATAGTATATCAGATCATTGAAGCATATACCTCATTGAAGCTTATCAAGGTATATACTTTTTTTATCGACGCATATACCACGATAAGTGATATATATACGCAGTTCGCACCTGCCGCATAGTCGCACCTAATCATTTCACTATATAAATATATATATGGTCACGATTACGTGCGGTGTGCGGTCGGTGCGGTGTGCGACGTGTGCCGTCCGATCGCGGATCCATCGCATCCAACGGTCGACGTGAATCGCACCCGACCGTCCGATGCGATGGACCCGTGATCGACAGTCCTTGATCGCACACCGCACGTAATCGTAACTCTATATATATATATATGAAAATGATTAGGTGCGGCGAACGGCAGGTGCGGCCGTGACGTGGGCCGTCCGATCGCGGGTCCATCGCATCCAACGGTCGACGTGAATCGCATTCGACCGTCCGATGCGATGGATCCGTGATCGACGGCCCGTGATCGCTGCCGCACCTGCCGTTCGCCGCACGTAATCACGTCCTATATATATATAAGAAGAAATAGATGGAATAATAATGTTGTATTATGTAATGGTGACCGAAAGGTCCCTTTTATAGTTACAAGATGTACAAGCCCTAGAATAGGAAAATGACTAAAATACCCATGACAAAAATTCGAGTTGCCCCCCAACCCCCGGGCCTCCGGGAATAGGCCCCCCATGACTCATAATGGGCAAGTTCCTCCCAACGAGCCTGAAGAAATCCAAAATAATCTGTAACAGATTGGGTACCTTGGGTGGCCTGAGCAATATCCTTGTACAACTCATAGATCCGTGAGTCATTCCTGGCATGACCATAGGTCTTCTTCAACGTAGCCCATAGCGAGTCGACCGTATCATGATACATGAACGTATTATAGATCCGGGTCTCCATGGAGTTGTAAAGCCACCCGAGAACCGTGCAGTTGTTGATCTCCCACTGATTGAAGGTTGCATCAGTTTCAGCCGGCTTTTTAATGGTGTCAAGAAGAAGGCCTGACATGCCTCGACTACCCAAATACAATCGAACGGAACGTGACCATGATGGATAATTTCGTCCATCAAGAAGCACGTTGGTAATCCGTTGAGCATGAGAGTTATGCCTTAACGGAATAGCGGTGATACCAACCGAGGTGTCCTGGATTTGCCCTAACGAGGCGTCATCCTGATCTCCTTTGGCGTTGGATCCATTGCAAGAAGGAAAACTCAAATCTCGATCCGAGAGAGGAAATGATCACCACGACCCGTGATGAAAAAAGAAAAAAAAATTTTTTTGTGAAACTCTAGGGTTTCTCTGCGGCTCTAATACCAAGAAGAAATAGATGGAATAATAATGTTGTATTATGTAATGGTGACCGAAAGATCCCTTTTATAGTTACAAGATGTGCAAGCCCTAGAATAGGAAAATGACCAAAATACCTATGACAAAAATTCTGGGAATAGGCCAACAACAGGCCTATTCCATGACTCCAATAATATATAGGGCTGAAACAGATCTAGGATTTCATTTAATGGGATCTTTGGGGCGCATGTTTCAGTATTTTCCTATTTGTTTTGTTTCATAAGCCTTTTTCCTGGAATAATCACACAGCCAATATGCAATTGCCTCTTGATTTTAAAGTAGAGGAGAACATGTTATTCAAAAAAAGCATAGCATAGAGGAGGGAAGAACTTTTGTACCTACCTTTGACACCCCCCTCTGGTGCATTTTTGAACACCCCCACAACCCTGAAAAAAATAAAAATAAAATGACCATTTCTATCTTTATCATTGTTTCCTTCATCCAGATGTATAGAGCATGAATGGCTTTATTGTTTTTCAAAATTTAACTTCAGGTTTCTTTGGTCTCATTGTTCACAAAAACTAAAAGAAACATTAGCTTTGATAGTATGGACTCTGCAGATTTCCGTTCTCATTGATTACAAATTCAATGGCTATCAATTGCTGCATATGCACAATCCTTTGGTTTTGATGGCATGGACTCCTTTCAGGTTCCCAGTCCCTGGAAAAGCAGCGAAGATGGGCAAAGCTGACTCAACACCTGCAAAAGGAACATTACGAATGGGAAAGACAAGTCCACTACAGAATGGAACCCCTGCACAACCTCAGAATGAAGCAGACTTGGTAACAACATATTGCTAAAGGACATTTTTTTAGCTTTGTATTGACACTTCTGTTATAATAATATCACTATACTATCTTCGCAGAATCTATCAGCGAAACTCTTTGCTTCTTTGCGATTGCTTCGGACGCTACTCATGAAAGAAGCTGGTGAGGGAGTCATGGCATACCACATATTTGGGTGCGTTTTCCAAAACTTTTTTTTGTACCATTTTTTATTTCTGAACCATTAACTCCTGACAAACCGCTCTTCTTGCAATTTGTAGAAATGCCACCTTGCATCTGATGAGTAAAAAAGTTCCTAGAACAAAAGATGAACTACTTGACGTCAATGGCATTGGGAAGTAAGATTTTCATCATATGACCTATTGTCTTTGTAGTACATACACTAAAGCCCCATTTGTAACCAATTGTCAAATGGATTTTGCTTTTGCAATATTAATGTTTAGATAATCAGTTCCAAACAGTTTATTTTTAACTTCAGATTTTGATTTCAGATTTTTGGTTTTAATGTTATAAAAATAAAAAAACAATTATTAAAAATCTGGTTGAGAGTAGCTTTTCTAGAATCGCTTATTTTAGGTTGTGTTTGGAAACGAATTTGGATAGCTTTTAGAGATTCTGCATTTGTAGGAACCGTATTTATTCCAAACTCATTTTCAAACACCGAAAGCAATCCCAGCTTTTGTAGGAAGCGGAAAACAACTTCTAGTTATTAAAAACAGTTTATTAGGAATCTAACAAAAGTATGCTTACCTAGAAATCTATTTTCAAAAGCTATTTGTGTGAAAAATTGTTTTTCTTACTGATTTCCTACGCCTCTTTAATCAATATAGAGCATAAACTGTTTTTTGAAAATTGGTTCCAAACAGAACCTAAAGTACAAAGATTTGCATCACATGACCTATAATGTCTCCGCATTTCATACACCAAGTACAAAACCATGTCACAGGGCAAAGATAACCAAGTATGGAGACCGAATACTGGAAACTATCGAAGCCACAATCAGAGAGCATCAGAAGACATGCAAGAGTGGTGGCAGTGGAAGCAGTAACGAAAATGGTGATGTGACAAAGAGGAGGAGAGGTGCAGGTGCTATCTCTGAATCCAATGCAGACAATGCTAATGATTTCGGTGAAGCCATTGGACAGAAGTCAAAGAGGAGGATAACGAAACTGGGTGCGAGAATCAAATCAAACAACCTATCATATGATGAACCATGCATCGATGTCGAACTTGATTTTGATGACTTTGATCAGGAGAATGTGGAGTCAAATACTAAGGCAAATGTGAACAAAGATGGGAGAGTCTTGCCACAGTGGTCACATTCAGGAAGCAAAGTGAGGAGCTCTGCCAGTCCTGTCTTTGATGAGTATGCCTACAAAGGGTAACATAACATACAGTTTATAGACTTTATTTTTGCTTGCATTGTAGTGGGGATGCCAAATCGAGACAGGTGAAAGCTTTGTTGTGGTTGCCCATATTTTTTTTTGTATATTCACCTTGGGCATCCTTCATGTCAACTTCTAAGTTAATCAGCTTTGTTGTGGTTGTCCATAACTTGGTATTGACTCACAGTGGACACATGACACAAAATAACTGGGCTAGAAAAATAACCCTCATTACTGTCAGTCTTATTTACGGTTCAAAATGTAATCCTATATACTTTTGTTAGAAATTGTAGCTTTTAGGTCTTTGAATTTTTTTAGCATATATCAGCAATACTCCATGTTAGCAATTATATTTAGGGTTTGTTTTGCATATATATCCCTAAAAAAATTTCATTTTGTCAAAATGCCCCTGATGGATTATTATTTTCAACTCCTTCAAAAAGGATTAAATCGTGTATTAATGCCCTTTTGAAGGATATTTATTCCAAATCCTTCCATCCACTACCATTCATATTTGCGGGTTAGTTAACAATGTACAATGAATATTAAAGATGTATAAGATTCAAGAGTGTTTGAAAAGATATATAACAATCCACAAGAGATGTATTATATATTATTAGTTAATAATGTATGTACATTGTAAAAAGATATTTTACGAGGTAACGAAAAAGAAGACATACATAACAAAAAAAGGGAGACATAATGATATGAATTAAAAAAGTATAACAACTAACATAACAATATTTTAACAAGTTAAAAAAATTGAATGACCTGTAAAAATGATTTGAAAAAATACTTGAAATTAATCTCCCCTTTTTTTTCTTCTCTAAAAGTTAGGGAATATGTCTCGGATTCTACAGGAGTAGACTTGGTATTTAGGTTGTATTTACTATTTAGATATGTGGGATTTTTAAAATTTTACATTTCAAACTCCGCTTTTAAAAATTGTTGTTTTATTAGCTTTTCATTCACTAAATTTTTTTAGTTCTCTTTTGCTCATAAGGCAGCGTTTGGTTGCATGATTCTGCGTTGCACGATGTATTATGCAGTTTATCACATGTAAATAGTCTAAAATACCCTCATCACTATATATACCCCAATTTTGATCATAAAAAAAAAGAAATATACCTTAAGTAATATTTGAAAATGACCACATTTGTACATCTAATAGAAAATATCTTTAAAAAGGAACAAAAGAAACCCTGGCCAAACACTTAGAAAAATTAAATGACCAGAGAGGGGGTGGCTAGTTGAAAGTAGCCGCCCCTCACTGGGTGGCTAGTTTCAACTAGCCGCCCTTTAAACTGCCCCCACCGCTTCTTTTGGATGGGACATAAAGCAGCATTAAATGCTGATGATTGCGGCAAATTGTTCCCTTTAGCCACCCCATCTTGGCCGGTTCAACCTTAGTAACCGACCCAGGTCACCGTTTATCAGAGATGAGACATTTGACATGTCATCATGGAGGCGGCTAGTTGAAAAGTAGCCGCCCCTCACCTGAACAATGTTAGAAGAACAGAGAATTAATGGGGGGTCAAATCAACCATTCTATTATCCAATTTAATATATTGTCCAATGGACACTCCCCTGCCCCTTTTTTACTATAAATAGGGGGTTTCCAATCATTTCTTCAACATCATCAATCACTCATCAATCCACAAATCCCCAAATCAAATCAACACATTTCCTTCCCAAGCCACATTCACAAGCCCATACCCCCTCCCTCTCCTGAAACCCTAGAGAGAAAGAGAGAGAGAAACCCAACTCCTATACCAAAACACTCTCCAAACCCCCCTCTCCAAAACTCAGGTTAAACTTAACTTAACCTCTGTCAAACCCTAACCCATTTCCTACCCAGGTGTCGGTATCAGATTTCGGGAGCGGAGTTGTGCTGTTTCCCTTCCCTCTTTCTCCGGTCTTGGTTTTTGGGGGCGTGTGTGGGGGTTCTTCGGAGATTCATATCTGGTGCGCGCCTTGGCGGGCCCGGTTGGATCATCTCTCGGAAGGGTGGTGGGGTCTCGTTCCTGATTGAAGTGTCCGACAACGGTCCAAGAGGATTCAAGGGTGTGTGTGATCGCTACCTGCTTTCTTGAAAAGCAGGAAAAGTTGGGAGTTGATTTGATTGCCTATGTGGGGGAGTTTATGGGGTCTCCGCTCTGGGATACGGATATGCCATACGCAGAGGTGAAAAACATGTATCTTATTCTGCTTTTGAGCTGACTAGAGGAGACTTGGTTTAAGTAGGGGTGTAGGTGGGGGGGGGGGGGGCGGCTAGTAGAAAATAGCCGTCGGGTATGGGGCGGCTAGTTAGGGTTAGCCGCCTAGGGCTCGGGTCAACTGGGCCAGAACCTGGGTAGGAATGGGATTTGACTTTGGCAGAGGCTAAACCAGGTTTAACCTCAATTTTGGAGAGTTGATTGGGAGAATGGATTTTGTGTAGGGAATATGTTTCTCTTCACAAATGGGACTCTCCTTTCTCTCTCTCAAAGGATTTCAAGTAGTGGGTATGGGTTGGGAGTGAAGGCTATGAATGGTGAATTCAAGGTTGTGGATTCAAGATGTGAATTATGGATTGAGGATTGTTAGTCTTGTAGAAATGAATCGGACCCCCTCTATTTATAGGAAAGAGAGGCAGGGGAATGTCCACTGGATAATAGAACGAATTGGATAATAGGGTGGTAGATTTGACCTCCCATAAATTCTTTGTTCTTCTGTCAGAGTCCAGGTGAGAGGCGGCTAGTTGAGGAATAGGTGGGAATGGAGAAGAATAACAAAAAAAGGTGTTTGGGTAGAGAGAATAAATGGATACAGCTATGTAGAATCAGAGAAAAATTAGTATTAGATGATTTGGTAAAATCAGCAGAAAGCTCTAGTTAATTTATTCTGCACATTGCACAAAAAATCTATATGTACTTAGTACTTATAACTGTATACTGAACTAAATTCATTAATTGTTGCATCACTACTTCTGCTTCCTCTTTAAATTGCTTTTGAGGTATGATTTCTGACCCCAATCTAGGAAACAACAACAACAATAATAATAATAAACCGAAAATCATGAGAGCATAACATTGGAAGGAAATGCGGGGAAAAAGCAGCAAAAATATAAAATAAGGGGAAATCTTTTTACTTTTCAAAATAGTGGTCTAGATTGTGCCATTGAGGATCTTTTCAACGATTTCCAAATCGAACAACTTCTCCTAAAAAAAAACTTTTAATTTTTCCCTGTCAAATAGGCATACCAATAAGCAACTCTTTAGAGAATGGAAGTATCAGTCAGTCATGCACTATTTTATTATTACCATTATTAACTTAATACACAACTATAATGTAGGAAAAACAGAAATAAAATTTGGGCCCATTATTTTCAATAGCTCACCTCTTGTCAGCAGCCCATTATTTATCGACTGCTTTTTTGTCGATCTAGTGTTTCAAAAATCACAATTATAGAATCCTCAGGTCGACAGCCTATCAGTCGATTGTTTATACATTATGTCGACTAAAGGTATGTCGAACGAAGGTCGCGTGAAATGAAGTCGAGAAACAGAGCTCGGGTTGAGTAGGAAGTCATTGTTCTTTGAGTTGAATAATCCATTTTTGTAGTCTAGTTCGACTGCACTGTAGCTAACCTGCAATAAAGTGGATCGACGAACCGTTTGTCGAACTGGAGTTTCAAAATTCTACAATTAAAAATCTTCAGGTCGACAGAATGTTCGACGTCCACTAACACAACCAATCGACTACATCCTTGTCGAACTAGAGTGCCAAAATGTTCCACTATAGCCCGGCTCCATAGACTTCTACAACATTCTTTCACTCAACAACATAACGACCCTCCCGTCTTGTAATCACCCATTCAACTTTTAAGTTGGTTCTCATCTCTGGGAAAACATAAAATACTGGACCAAATATTTTCATTGAAAGATCTTGAACAAATTTAAGGAACGAAAATGAGCTTTATTGGTTGACAAAAATTTAAAGAACGAAGATGAGCTTTCTGAGGACCCAAACATCCCTTACAACCCTAAGAGATCAAGATTAGTAGTTACTACATATTTTTGAAGTTTCTCATCCATTCATCTGTGTTTTTATATATAAATCAAGGAATGATAAAGAGAATTGAGAAGAAAAAAATTTCTCTGTTCATATCTCATCCACTTCACTGCAGTGGGTAGTCTAGTAACAACTACTACTGATCTATTCACCCCTTCAAAAATGTTTTGACAAAAATTACGAAAAATATTCCTAGCACATATGCAACATGAACAAAGCTATTCATCTTTGAAGACTATGAAATGAACACCCCATAAAGATGCAAAATCATTTCCATTCTCCAATAATTACCAATAATTACAAACATTTCATAATAACCTGATCCGGAAGGTGATTTGTTCACATACATAAAATCTGGAACATTTCACATAGATTTATAATTACTTAATCATTTGATAACATTAGAACATCACATACATTTAACTTGGTTAATGGATTGTAATTGTTGGTGAGCACATAACATACAATATGATGCATTTAAATTTCAAAATACTGTAGGAAACAAGCATCATTGTCGGTCATGCCTCATATTCTTCGTCCTACGACCTGTTGTTGCTGCATCGTCCAGAGGTATGCCATCTTGTAGATAATGAATGACCTCTCGAGACACTCTTTGCGCTGTCGAATATAAAGAGCCCAGTCGCCAAATCAAACCATTAGCAGGAACAGGTGGTCTTGTCCTAGTCCATGCTTATAAAAAAATCATTTTATTCTTTGCTATTCAATCACTGATGACTAGTATGAAAACCTAATGTTTTTATATATAATTTCTCGATACTCCCCATTACAAACCCATGCTCTTTTATCCACAATGATAAAACATGGTTAGACAAGAACAAATGCTTTGAAAACCCTATTCTTTCACAACAACAATGATAATCCCCATCTATCACCATACCAATCACAAAAAAATCTTTCACAACCCTAATTTCATTCATAACCCACATTTTCCCTCTTTTCATTTCACTCAACACACCTGAAAAACCTAATTTCTTTCACAACAACAATGAAAATCTTAATCTGCCACCGTACCAGGTCGACAAAAATTCTTCAGAACCCTAATTTCTTTCACCACCCACGCATTCTCTCCTAACTTTCACCCAACACATCAACTATCTCTTAAAACTCTAATTTCATACCAACAACAATGTTTATATCAACACATCATCCATAGATCACCAAACCCTAATTTCTTTCACAACAACGACGACGATAATTGTCTATAAATCACCATTATTAATTGAAAAATAATTTCATATACATAAATTTCATTTAGGGGGGGTGTGGTCGCTTACTGATGACCAAATAAACATGAATGGTGTCTGCAAGGGTCGACGACGGCACATGGAAGACGGGGATTTTCAATGGGGAGCGTCAATTGGAGGTTTTCAACAAGGAGCACCAGTCGGAGAAGATGTTTTGTGAAGGATAGAGGAGTGTTCGACGGAGGAGAAACTAATTTGAAGGAGAGAAGGAAAAAATGGAAATGGACATGGGATTAATGATTCAAAATATTAGCATATAAAGGATGGTGTGTTTAGTGAGAAAACAAGTAAGTGGTGGTGGCTATAGTGGGTTGGTGATATTAGGCATATGGTATGTGGGGATAGACGGGCCCTTCTTAATAACTCATCCATATCTTTGGATATTAAAAGTTGCATGCCTTCTAAATGAAGAACTTCTTCTTTTATCCCCTGTTTGGATAGCGGAATAAACGAGTATAAGGGTAGTATAAGAATGGATAAAGAAAATGATTGTTTGTTTGCAGGGTATAACTTGGTATTACTAAGCCAGTTTAAACGAGTATAAAAGAGTATAACAATTCTAAGTAACCCCTAGGATAAGCTATACTCACTTTATCTATTCCCATGGGCCCACATGTCAAATCAACTTTTTACATCTTATCACATCAAATCACCTATCAACACCTCTTATACATCAAAAGACCCACATGTCAAATCAATTTTTTTTACACTTTATTTATATTTTATTCTTTATCAACCAAACAACTCAACATTTATTCTTACGTTTCCCAATGAGAATAAAAAAACACAACCAAATATAAAATCTCTTATTCTTATAGATTTATTATCTATACTGGCATAATTATCTATCCAGAATAACTTAATTTCGCTATCCACACGAAGGGTTAAAGTTGCACCCTTAACTATTGTATTGGCCACTTCAAAAGCCAAAATAGATATTTTATTGCCCTTTGTTGTCACCCCTGAAACAAATCCACTGGTAAGATGTAAACTAGTCATGTTACTACTCCCAAGTGTGTCCAAAACCTCCACTGTCTTCCCAAGCCCAACTGTACCAGCTCTACCCAAAAGAGAGCCCACTTCTGAAACCTGTAGCACAACAGATAGATATTAAAATATTTCAAAAACAATCTATGGTGACACACTGACACCTTACAAGTTCTCTTGCTTGTATATAAAAAAAAAGATACACCGATGAGCACTGTATATATTTAGTTAATACTTGATTATTGTAAAAACAATAGAGAGATAAAAAAAAAACACAATAATTTAACGTGGCCACATATTTTTTTGAGATGAAAGGTTTGCTTGTGAAAGTTGGTTGATTAAACTGTTCATATTGGGTTTTAGTTTCTTTAGATGCGACTCTGAAGTGGGTTCTATCTTATTTTATTTAATGGAGCTGTAATTTGGTTACTAAACAAGATGTTAAAGTGTCATGTCAGCACTTTAACCCTCCACTAGACCCTCATTTACTACTCACTCATTTAGTTGGTTATTGTTGCTCCAATGGACTAGCTAAATAGCTAGCCAAGATAATAGTGGGTCCACCTCTCCACTCACTCAAATCTCTCCACTCATCCAAAATAATATTTTTTTGAATATTTTAAATGGTGGGGTCTACATTTGGCTGGCTAAAACACTAGCTAAAGTTAACATGGAAGATAACATATGACAGGTGGGGCCTACATTTAACATTCCCTTAACACTTCCATTGGAACACTATTTTTACATGTTTTGTAAACATATAACACTAACTAGTGAGTTAACATGTACATTGGAGATGCTCTAATGGGATTCCTGTAATTGAGAAATTGAATGCAGTTGTGTCATTTAATTTGAATGACTTAGGATTGTTGGCAGGAAGGACATTTTTGGATTTCGTACAATTGACTGTCTCTTTATTTGGAGTGCTTAGGCTGTTTTTTTTTGAAAAATTAGTGTAAGTTGGTTATGATTAGTGTGCATTATGGATTTCTGTAGTTAATAAATTGAATGCAAAGTTTTTGAGATTCAAGGTTTGCTTGTGAATGGTGGTTGCTTGAACTGTTTTATAATGTTGCTGTCAAATGGGATCTTGAATGTGATAAAATAGAACTTGGTTTAGTCACCCAAAAACTTCTTTTTGTGTGTTTTTTTTTAATATTATGGTTCGTCCTTTTAATGCATTATTAATATCTTGTTCTTCTTCTTTGATTTAGAACTTGATTTTAAAATCAGAGCAGTGTGGGGGCAGTAGTACAAATGTGATATGGCAATCTTGGTATGCTTCTTAGATTTATGATTTATGAATTGCCTAAAGTAATTCCACCCTCTACATGTTCTACTTTCTTTCTTATTTGCAGTGTTTTGGAGTGGCTAACCAAAAGATGGTCAAATATCTACAGATATGCCTATACCTTCCAAAATTATGTGTTTGTGACAAGGGTGATGCAGGAAAAGGAATCATCTGGTGGAATAAAGCCTCTTAGGCTGATGGAGAGGAGCATTTTCAGTGATAGGATGGTAATATGTTGACTTTATCTTATCTTATATCTTTTATTCAACTGAAATTAGCTATAGCTCTTTGTTTTGTCTTTTATCTTCATTAAGGAAACTGTTACACTTAAAGCCAGTTAACATTCATTGTCGTACTCCTTCAACTGGAACACTGAGTAAATGACGTTTGAAATTCTCCATTCCTTTGGTCATCACTTTAGTAGATGGAACACGTTTGGAATTTTTTTTTGAAATATATATTATTTAGTGAAGTATATACTTCATAAAATCTAAGTACATACTCAAATGAATTGAATGTTGATTCTTTTTGTGTTTCTCTTCTTCAAACATTTACATCTTTCATTGTGAAAATGTTGATTTTCTATTCTACTCTTAACAGGTTCCTGCGTTGGTTCTTGACTGTCAACCCAACATTGATTTCAACAAAGACATTGAAGCAAAGAGACAATAAGATTGAAATAATTATAAAACCTTCGATTTAGTAATGTCATTTGAACTAAATTGGTTACTTCCCAATAAAAAAAGGCTTATTATTTTGTTTTTATGTGTTCATGAAGGTATTCTCACCAGATCGCTGAATTCTTTGAGTTTGTGAAGAAAAAACAGGAGGCCTCATCGCCCGAACCAAACGCTGCAGAGAAAAGTCCAAGCAAACAACAGATATTGCTACCTCACCAAGGTGAGCTATGAATGAACATGAAAGGTTTTCCTGAATCCACACAAATCTTTCAATTTCAAACGCGCCATGTCATTCATGTCCAATTAGTCACCCCTTTTGGACTTCAGAGGAGGTTTTATAATTCATTGATGGGGGTCACAAAGCTGTTGACCTCATTAGCGGGCTCCATCACAGGATTGTATGAAGCAAGTTTTGGTCATGTCATGTAGAGAATAGGTGGTTGTTTTTGATGGCTTTGGATATGCATCTCATGTGTTAACTGACCTTTCTAACATCCTAGTTGTAGTTTAGGATAGATTTTCATATCCAAATTGTAGGTTTTTGTCCTGTGTATGTGGTTCACTTAAAGCCTTGCTGTACTGGGTATTGACAGAATTATGTTTATGCAATTTATCAATCCTAACTGTTGTTAGTGGGATTGTTATTTTATGGATAATGTTATACTAGTTGTCATGCACTTTTGCAGACCGCACACTGTTTTCATTATTTTAAAATGAACTTGGGGGGGGGGGGGGGGGGGGGGAGAGGGGAGGAAGGGAAGGGGATTCCAGAGAAGCTTAGGTAGAAGATCTACCCGAGACCACAACGGAATCCACGAGCAAGCGCATCTATGGGGCGACCAACAAACGGTCTCTCTCCACCCGAACCATTCCGGTGCCGACGTAGAAACATTCCCAAGACGTGATGAATCGTTTCGCACGATCCCGGATCCCTTCAGCTGAAACAGAGGAGCCATCACAGATTGAATCATTCTAGTTTATAGACTAGAATTGAAACTGAAAAAAAAATTTAGGGCATTCGGTTTGACAGACAATAAACACTTATTTGACTTATCACTTAAAATAAACATTTATTTTTATTTGAATGTTTGTTTTAAGTGTTTATTATATATAAGTACTTATTAACGAATACATATTTTTTTTAACAAGTAAACAGTTTTGATGCTTATTTAAAAAATATTTTACTTATTAAAATATCAACCCTTATATTACCTGCACTTTTAAATCAACACTTAAAATCAATAATCCGCATAACTAAACACTCCCTTATTCTTAAATTTATTCAGCCCTATTATTAGCCTACCCAAACAGATAAGAGAGTACTTTGTTATAATATTATTTTAAATAAAAATATATATTTGATATATTGTGTTTTCAGTCAAATAGAATATTTGTATAATATTATTTATCTGTCAACTCAATGGAAATTTAATTCAGAGAGGGGATATTTGGACTTACATAGATGTTTTGAGGGGTTTATACAGACCTTAAAAATAGTTAGAAAATATATGAATTCCAGGCAGTTTTCAAGGGGTTAAATGAAATTTTACCATACAAATTTAAATAAAGACAAAAATATGACTGTATAATGAACCTCTAAAAAGCCAGCACTTTCAGTTTCCACCATCGAAACTTCACCATTTCGAACCGTTTCCATCGAAAATCCATCGAGAGAGAGAGAGAGAGAGAGAGAGAGAGAGAGAGAGAGAGAGAGAGACGGGGAACTCCCTCAGCCCCCGCAACGGCCGGTCGGCCATGGCCGTCGCCTCTCCCTCCTCCGCCGCCTCCGCCCCTCCCTTCGCTCCGTCCGATCTCGCCTCCGCCGATCCTCCGCCGTCGATCCGCCTCTCCGCCGAACAGCTCCGGCACTGCTCCAAGGCCGTCAACCTCCTCAAGAAGAAGCTCGGAAACCCTTTCGAGATCAGCCATGAATTCGAATCACTTCAGGTACGCCTCGGTTTTTTTTGTTTTTTTTAGGGTTTCTTTATATGAAAAGTGAAATCGATGACAACAATCTATATAATATGTGCTCGGCAGTCCCATCGCCTTCAACATTCGTATGCTCATGCTTCAAATCTTGACAAACTTCCTATAAAAAGGTGTCGTATCCAGAGATTCCCAACCATTCACCATTGTTGTCTGATATTAGTCATTCCACCTTTCATGGCTTAGTTATAATGCATTTTTGAGATACCTTGATTGTTGAAATATGGTGTCGTGAATCGAAGTATTGAGAAACCGAAGGAACACACAACCACAAAAAAGAGATTTATGTGGTTTGGCAATGGTTGCCTACATCCACTTTCCCAAATCTGACTCTCCCTCTCAGACCCTAAGGCGACATCTCAATTGTATAAAAAAAAAACCTAATTCACAGAAGGAGTATATATAGCCCAATACATGATCACAACATTGCCACTGCACTTGAAAAATATATGTAACCCCTTTTTTTCGGGGGCATGCTACCCCACCCCCCATCAATTTCCAGTTGACCATGGGAAAACTCTGTTGCTGTGAGTCGTCTTAGATGATATAGAAACAGAAATGCAAGACATAAACCCAACATCGATGGCCATCTCACTAATAGTTGTTTTCATGGTTTCAGGAAATGAGGTTAAGAAAGGACGAGATGATAGTAAGGTGCAGAGTGGCTCTTCAGGACGTCAATTTAAACAAAAATCGATACACAGATGTCTTGCCATGTACACATCTTTTTATACTCATTGATTTATTTTTGGATCAGTTATCTTCATTACAACATTGCCTTAATATTGGACTGTTTTCTTCTTCCAAAATGAGTCCATGGCATGCATATAAACTACGAATGGAACTTATTTGCAGTTGACAACACCAGAGTCATTCTTAATTCAACTAAGGATAGGGCATCTCTGGGGAATGGCTATATTAATGCAAGTTTTATTGCAGTAAGTTTCTATTTCCTGTCCTTTCAAAAATGCTACTAAATAGCTAAGGTGCAATGCCAGTTCTTGTGATGCCTATATTGACATCACATAGATGACTCAAGTAATTCCTAAACAGGCTGGTCCCAGTGAAAATGTTTCACAGTTCATCGCCACCCAAGGTCCACTGCCAAATACATTTGAAGATTTTTGGGAGATGGTTATCCAGTATCGCTGCCCTGCTATAGTTATGCTTACTACGGTTGATAATTCTGAGGTACTTTGAGGGTGTGCTTTGATGATATTTTACATAATTAATGCTAATCTTCAGTTATCATTTATTTACTTGAGACAATAGATTCAAATGTTATTTTTATGTGGCCATCATATTTTTATGTTTCAATGCTGCATAATATTCTTCCTGAATAATTAATTTGATAGTCTGTTATGTGGTTATTATATACACTGTGGTTGACTTAATTAAGTAAACATGATGGAAAAATGGCCAATGTGAAACTGAATATTACATTTTCAGTAGGATACCACCTAGTGTCTCACCTATGACCACATCCTTGTCAAGGTATCACCGGGGACATATAAGGCGTTCATGGTATCTATTTTTTTGCCATAGTGCCTTCCAGAATTTGGCGGGTCGCCTGGACTGTGGAGTTTAAAGGGATCCCATGTGCCACTTGGGTTGCCTTGGATACCTGGTGCAATTGATAGACTAAGACCAATTATATGATGTATAGGATCCCACTGATCCCGTTGGGAGTATGTGCTCCATGGATGATGGCATTCAAGAATCATGTGGATCCTGGCGTCTGTCAAGAATCAGACAGCCTGAGGAAGAGTCAAGAATTGGATTGGCTCTCATTTTTGTCAATAATTTGAGGTGGAAGGTAAAGGGAAGAAGGGGCACCCTACTGCCAAAATTCTCCAGGTGGATGATCACGGTCATAACATCTTTTAATGATGGACACAAACAAAGGGGAGAGAGTCAGAGTGATTTTGTTTTTTGAATGTGGTTTTTGTGAGTTGGCAATTTTCTGACTATGGTTGAATCAGTAGTTTGGGATTTGCTTCTCAAACTGAATCTTTCATGCTTTTCAAAACAAAAAAAAAACTGAATCTTTCATGTGTTCCAAGTGATAACCGGAAAATATCTAGCTTCATTGGTTATATTTTCTCGGTGTTGCACTGTAATTTTAGTTTAAATTAAAGTGGTAGAGTTCCTACCGAATTTTAAAATAATAATAATAATAACCAGAAAAAATCATGTCTCTTGTATTGCTTTCCTTGGTCGATCATTCTCATTCATAGAAAAAAAATCCAAGTGATCTTCATCTTTTAACACTTACAATCGACCAGCTTGAGATGGAATGTTAGCCATCCATTGTTTAATACTTGTCTCTGTCCAAAAAATACACTGCATTTATAAAGTTTATGAAACCTTCCACTCAACAAAAGAATGTTGTTCCACAAATGCCCTTAATATAGCTTGCAATCCTTCCCCATAAGCCTGGCATCTCCCTAGGCTCTGAGGCACTCCAAGGAGAATTCTTGGAGCCAAGCACATAATGATCTGTGTTCAGAAGGTGGTCTTTAAGTGTTTGATACCTTTGTAGGGCCCACTTTGTAGATTCAAGAAAAAACATTGGACCTCACCCAAAAGTATTTCTTCTGAACAATCTATGGTCATGGAGGAGGTTTCGTAAATTGAGCTCTTTTGACTATTCCTTAATGTGTGAAATGAACAATGCTCTTGTACATGTTGAATTATTTGTCCTCTTCTCCAATGGAACTCTATGCCATTCTTGTCTGATGATAAGTTGCAGAAGATTTTCTGAAATTTCATTTTGCATGCCTCCTCTGGATGTCATTTTATTACCGTAATTGCAATGATTTTTTTTGTTCTACTAACACTTTTCCTGCCTTTCAGTAGTATCTGATATTGTTGACCTGTGGTTCACTGTTCTTCAAATTTCCTTTGGGTCTATTCTAGTGCTTCATTTTAACGTAATATCTATTTCAGTGGTTGTTCTAATATAAAATATCTCTATTCAGATGATGAGAAAATGTGCTAATTACTTTCAAGCAGAGAATGGAATTAGAGAGTTTGGAAAGATATGCATCTTCACTAAGTCCACGAAAGCAAACTCTTCGTTAGTATTACGTTGCTTGGAGGTGAAATACAAAGAGGTAATTACAGACAACCATAGGATTTTGTCTTCTAAATTTCTTTGAAGCTTGGACAAGTAATTGAACATATAATTCATTAAGAACAAATATGTGCTTCTCTTCTTTATCACTGTTCCATGCCTATATTTGGCCAGATGCATGATTAGGATTTATTTATGAGTTGATAGTGTCTTGCACCCACTCTCCATCTGTCACAATTTCACCGTATCTAAAGGTAAGCTATACTTAAATTAAGACAAAAGGCCATGTTATTAGGCCTGTCAACGGGCCGAACCCGATAAAAGGTGTAAATACTGGACCTGAAGGACCCGACAATCAAAATGGGTTGGGTCCGGGGCTTGTCTCTTCGGAAGTAGTGCCTCTCTACTTCAGGGAGACGTTTTGTTTTGTTTATGATTTGTAATATCCCTTTGGGCTCTCCCTTCAATTCAATTGAAGGCGAAAGCCTACCATTCCATAAATAAAAAGGGTTAGGTTTGGGTCCATCCCGACCCAATCCTATGGACCTGATTAACCCAACCCAAAAACTGTGGTTTTTTTTATTTATGATCCAACCCAACACCCTTGATCCAACCCAACTTTTATAACCAAATACTGAATAATCATTTAAATTTTTAAGTATTTGAAATATTTTTACAATCTTTTAACTTCATGTTAAAGCATAATAATTCAAACCGTATTCCAAATGTTGGCATCATACAACATTAAAAATCAAAATAGTGAAAAATTATTTATAATACAATGGACTCTATTTTAAAAAAATCAAGCCATTGCAGGCCTTTAAGAAGTTCCTCGACCTCTCATGGTTTGACCTTGGCCTGTTAGTGGGTTGACCCGACCCGACATGATGACAGGCCTAAATGTTATCTCGTCAACTTTGGTGGTATGGACATGTAGAATGCCAACCACTGACTGCACCTATATAAAAGCATGAGCAGAATAAAGTCAACTTAGGTGATAAACCTACTTCACAAATGACCTCTGACATGTATCATGTTTGTTTAATGATCATGATAAAATTGCTTGACTATTTTTATGTCTAGAATGATCACATAAAAGTAGCCCTGAATAACTGGGAGGATTCAAAAATGAATTTTCATATAGAACCCATCTTTCTTGTTTTAAAAAAGAGAATGAGTTTAACCAGATCAAGGTGGGCTTTAATGTTAGATCGAATAAGGATATGATCTGAATCTGATATAAACTGAAATTTGGTGGTTTTATAACCAAATCTGCTTGAAAGCATACCAGTCTGAGTTTTTTGTGGCTCAACGTCTTTTACGTTCATGTATTAATAGAATGGGATTTTTGCAAAATTTACTAGAACCAGTAAAACACCAAGGAACAAGAAGTCTCGCCTGAAAACATGATTGTAAAAGACAAATGTGACAATTTATCCCCTTTTTTGTCTCAATTTTGACAAATGTGAATAAGAATAAAATTGATGGATTTTTTATCCCCTAATTAGAACAACAATTTATCCTCAAAACCTTGACCCCTTGCCAAACCAGCCTCTAAATTTGAATTAATATTACACTTTCTGTTTCCTTTTCTTTATTTCTGCACAAGCTTTGTGTGCTAAATGTTGTTTGTTAATCTCCTACTGGCTTTCCATTTGAGATAATTTTAAAGCAAATATATTTAATAAATTTACATGTCATTTTTCCTTCTTTTGATGCAGTCAAAGGAGCCACCTCTGTCTGTTCTCCATATTCAATACCCTAAATGGCCTGATCATGGTGTACCTGATGACACTGTTGCTGTTCGTGAAATCTTTAATAGGATACATCATGTTCCACCTGGTCTTGGTCCTATAATTGTGCACTGCAGGTTCAAGTCTTATTTTTAAAACTCCTGCTTGAGTTTTCATGTGGTAAAACTATCAATATGCAATTAACAGATTCCTCGTATCTTGCTCAGTGCAGGTATTGGGAGAACTGGCGCATTCTGTACCATCCATAATACGATCCAGAGAATCCTAATTGGTGATATGTCAGCTCTGGATCTTCTGAAGACCATCTCCAGTTTCCGATCTCAGAGAATAGGAATGGTTCAGACAATGGTACTAAATTCTGCATCTTCTTTTATATAGTCTCAATGTCCACTTTTTTAATACATAATGACTGAGAAAGATCACATAATCAGGAGTCAATCAATGATTATTTTCTTTCCTTTAATAAAATTTAGGCAAGATCAAAACCTTTTGTTTCCTATTTACCAGACAAGTTAACTTGATAAGACTTCAGTAGTCAAATTTAGTAACCTGAATCAGGATATTGTCAGGAATTACAAGAGCTAAGTTGATGGATTTTGTGTATACTTTTTTGAGATAACTACTAAAAAACTTCCCTTTTTATGTGGGATCCTGAAATGTTAGATGCCTGTGTGCAGATGGATCATGCTTATCACATACAGTTTTGAGATACCTCATGAGATTTGTTTCCACTCTATTTTTTGGGAGTTCTTTGATATAGACTGAAATCAAAGAATGTCTGAGCAGATTCAGACAGCACAGTCTTTAGTTAAGCCAGAGACAATCATTGTTGACATTCTGGTGATTTTGTAGGAACAATTCTTCTTTTGCTATGCTGCCATTGTTGATGAACTGGAAGATCTCATCTTGAAGTCTAAAAGCTCTCAAGGAGTTTCTAAAAGGTAATGTCCTTTGCAACATGTTTCATAGAATTTGCGCTATACTGTATGCATGGAAGGAATGCCGAAAATAAAAACCAATTTTTGCCACCATAAATGAAAAAAAATAATCCAAAACCATCATAAATGATCTAGCACTGTGAATTCCTTATTAATAAATTGCATATTCCCAGGTAACTTGTAATCCATTTCTCAAATAAGTCAAACTTAGTAAGAAATACTCTAATTCTATTTTTGAATTTTGTACAAAATTTTAACACACGATTTCCGAATTTAAATGTACAAGCAGGTGTAGAATATAATTTACTCTCACTTTAATTCAGATTATAGGATAGACAGTATTGCCTTCAGCTTTCTTTCCCTTAAAAGGTGCAAGCTCTTATAATTATTCTCATTTTCTCTTGCTTTCGTAAAACTTCTCTAATAGTCTAATTTGATATTATTGACTCAGGGTTAAAAAGAGTGATGGCTGAAAGCAAAAAATGGAGTTTCTGCACCAGTTACCTTATCAGCATCGCCCTCTCTTGTTCTTTAGCGTCTGATTTTGAAGGCTTTCTTCATTTGAACCTAGTTATAGCGCAAATGGCATCCATAAACCGAAGGCGTGGTTTGCACCGATGTAAAGAAAGTAAAACCCAGGATTTGTGTAGGCCATCTGTCAAATATTAAGCTATTCTTTTTGCAGGGAGGGCTGCATCAGGGACCTGGTCAAGAAATTAGTTCTAAAGATCAACCAAACTGGCCATTGAAGTCATTCTTTTTGTTTGTGTTTGGTTTGTTGGGTTGCCAAACCAAGTTATTTGTCTCTGATTTGTGTGTTTTCTTCATCTTCTGCCACCAGAAGCTGAGATTTACAGCTACTGCTCTTTTTTTCATGATATAAGTGCAGGCTTGTTCTAGCTTTTCCGCAATGCATCACATCCTGTTGTTTGAATATGATTGCTTCCTGATTGTTCTTTACACCCCGTTTGAGGTGCGACATAAGCTTATTTGTTCCTTACAGTTTCTGTTTGGTTGCATTTTTTTTTTTTTAGTGTTATTTTTAGGGTGCATTAAAGTATGGATAGACTATTTCAGTTTTCTCTTGGAATTACCATCAGAGCTTATGTTAGCAGTTAGCTTATATGAGAATTTAGAAAATCTCTGAAAATATCTTTTGAAGAACAATTTCTTGAGAGAAATATATCGGTGTCATTATCAGTCTTGATTTCCATTTGATTTGGTCCAGCAATTCTGTAGAGCTTTAAAATCCAGACCTAAAGACTTTGAAAATTATTGAATGAGACACAATCCCACTTGGGGAATATTTATGAAGCATGGGAACAAACTCTATTTAAGAAAGGTTTGGCAAGTTGGATCTTTCTATGAATGTGTTTTTAATTCTTGGAGGTCCCTTTCATGAGTTTGTTTTTTTTATATATTCTATTCTGCATTGTTGAGAATTCGATTTCCTGTTGCCAATGCTCCTTCTTTTTTTTTACTTTTTGAAAATAGGTTTCCCCAAAGCTCGAAATTTATAATGTATTAGACCATCTCTTGACAAGTTGACAGAAGAATTAGATTATTTGGGATCAATAACTATACTAAGATAATTATATTAGAATAAGTCATTATTGGTTTGAGTGTATTTTTAATTATTCTCATTGGGTAATATAATAATGTTGTTATATGATTAATTATGAATAAATTGTTAATAAAAGTTAAATCAGTTGTTGGTAAGTTAACAGTTTAAAAATTGATTTGACGTGTGCCTAATGAAAATGTTATTGGATATGTGACTCCTTGTATCAATAACATAGATCGATGAAATAATCCAATTTTAGGAAGTCCTAAATTATTTTTGTCACTTTATTACATACTTATCTGGTATAGCAAAACATGCTTATCCACTCATACTGAATTACATGAAACCATTCGCAGATAAAAATAAAAATTACATGGTAAAATATATACCTCATTAAAAATATGAAGGGTCATTTAGTTTCTAACCCCTGTAAAATAAGTGAATTATTGAAAACCCCTACAAAAAATGATTTTATTATTAACCCTTACAAAGTTATTACATCTTATTAAAAAAAAACCCCAATCAGTTAAAGTTATTTAATCCAAATGATCCGTTTTCTAAATATCAATAGATTGTAGTTTATTTGGGCATTTATTAAACACAAATACATATTTGATATGGTATGATTGATAAAAAAATTAATACGATTGATACACAATGATACGAAATAGTACATAATAGAATGAAATCAGTAAATAACATGATTGATATAAGGGAGCTGCTACCCAGGCCCCAAAAATTAGGCCCCATTGGTGAGCCCCAATAGGTGGCATTCTCCTATTGGTTCCTTGATTGACTTTTTCAAACAACCAAAAAGCCAATGACATAACTACCCTTCTAAGCATTTAAAATTTGACTCCAATTAAATCATACCACCATTAAATTGTCGTTACAAATTTCCTAAACAGGCGGAAACATTAATTCTTCCCCCGACTCAAAATTTTCCAAAAACTTAAACCAACTAGGGTTTCCGATTTGGGGGTCGCAGATGATTTCAAAATTAGGCGAACCAGGAGAACGAAAGAAAAAAAAAGAATTTTCTTCCCCAAAAAAAACATCGACAATGGCGAAAAAAAGGTTAGATTTCTTGCAATCATTGAAACCTCACCGTGCCTTTTTTTTGCGACATAAACATAAACATTCTATGAATTTTTATACTTCTTGAAAAGATGCAAACAAATATGAAAGCGTCTCAATATCAAAATCAATGACTAAATTGCGTCTAATGTGTTATCTTCATTTAACGGTGTATCCAGATTTGATAAAAATCAATATATGATATTGTTCAATCGATTTAGGTTTTATTGTGCACATTGTTCATTTTCTGGGTCAAATACATAGAACGAGTATATAATTTCAGATACATGCATCTGAAAATCATTAATTTGCATAGGTTTATTATTGTAAGATCTTGAAAAGTGTATCTGAATTAATTTTTCCTGTGTATCTACAATTTAAAAACAGAGGAAATAGTTTGGAAAACACTTCAGTGGCAACAAATGTGGCGAAATCGTATCAGCGTCAGACGCACTAAAGCAAGATCGAATGTCGTAAGTGTAATTCCATATGAAAGTTCAACATTTTGTTTATTATCTGTATCTTAATAGAAACTGTTTTATTGCAGGATGGATTGTGGTCTAGTCGTCCTAAACATAATGAAACAGTATGCTACCAACAAGGAAGTGACCACGCAACAAAGGTGGCGAAATCGTATCAGCGTCAGACGCACTAAAGCAGGATGGATTGTGTTTAACTTCACATATGATATAGTTCAGATGTATCTGAATTTGCATGTGTATCTGAAAAGTTGTATTAGACATCAATATAAATGGTAAATATAAGGTCTTTTGTATGTGAAATATATTTGGTTATTGTGAGGTGTTTATTAGGTGTATCTTAATTCTAAATATATCAAATGAGATTGGTTATATGTCACATAGTGAATAATTGCTACTACCTGAAAACCTGGCAAAGTAAATTTGTAGTGTATCTGAATTTGAAACGTGTATCTGAAAACCTGTATAATTTGCAAAACAAAAGGTGATTCATATATGAAATTGTAATGTATTTTGACATTGTAATTGATATATATAATGAACCATGCAAATCTGATAACAGCAAACATTATGACAATGTAAAATGAAGTTCACAAACACAATGACATAACACATTATAACATCAAATGTGTTGTACAAACATCCCTCTACAACCTTCTAAATATCAGATCCTTGAGGTATTTTTGCTTTCTTATTCCTCGACTTGTAGAACTTGGGTTCCTTCCTTCTTGATGGTGGTCGTCATTTACTTTGAACCTGAAAGGCGAGTGGACAATTGAATATGGCATCTGCTCATCACTAGCACTACAGTCATTGTAATCAGGGACTTGTTTCATCAAGTCATCATACAAAACATCAATATTCTTTTTACACAACTCAAACATTTGATGTTTTCTAAATGGATTGAGTCTTCGCATGGTTCATCCATAAAATCGTCATCACTGTCTGCTGGAAAAATAAAGTTGCAACATGTTATATAATTAAGATACAGTACTGTATCTTAAATCCAAACAAACAATTTATGGTCTACATACTAATGAGCAGTGCATAGACTTTCAATAAAAGTCTTTCAAGTCCTTATATATATACGACAATAAGTAATTAAATATTTATCGGATACACATAAATCAAATCCATATAAATAAAATATCAAAGTTCAAATTGGGCTGAAAAACAAATTCAAGATACACTGTATCTGAAATTTAAATCTAGATCACACGTAAAAACACAAAAATGCATTTAAATCCAGCTACACAACTTGTATCTGAATTTAATTTAAATTCGTTATAAAAAAAGTATACGATGATTCAAAGGAATAATAAAAAAATCAGATCAACATGAATTATTCAGATCGAAAAAGGCCTAACCTAAATAAATCTCTATTGTTTACACCACGATCAGGTCGCAAACAAAATAAATGAATCATGTAATGCTTATATTATTCACTGATCAAACTGAAATTTTTTTTTCAATATTTGTTTTGGTTTCCACTGATCAATCTGGATTTAAAAATTGTAAATCGTGATTTTTTTAGGGTCCGAAAAAGCCTAACCTGGAGGTTTGCACCATAAACAGATCGCAAAAAAAAAAAAAAAATTGTTGACATCTTCTCTTCTCCGTTAATCAAATGTGAATGAAAAAAAAAATTGATGCTTCTTTTCGTTGCGATAGAAAAAATGAAACTCCTAATTTTTTATTTTCTTGAATGTGTAATTGAATTCGTATATTCCCTTCTAATGGCAAATCTTAACTCACCCCGTAATTAAAGGACCGGTTATGGAAGAAACTCCAAAATGTATTTAATCCCGTAATTAGTGGTCCGCTAATGGAATAACCGCACAAATTAGTTAGGGTGATAACATAGGAAATTCACACTTGGGGCTTGGGATGGGATCTACCAATTGGGGCCCAAAAAACATTTTCCTTGATATAATATGGTATAGAATAATATGATTAGCTAGTACAAAATAGTGTGAACAATGTTACCTCATACGAAATGGTACGAAATTTATATGAATATTAAAAATGGTATGGAGGGGGTTTCAAATAATTTGTCTATTTAGAAACGGTGAAAACTAAATAATAAGGAATCCCAAAATAATAATACGTATTTGGAGAGGGTTTTAAATAATATATCTATTTAGAAGGAGTGAAAATTAAATAACCCTAAATTTGAATTCTTTACAAAGATGTAATAATTTTATAAAAAGTTAATAATAACATCATTTTTTTAAAGGGGGTTCAATCATTCATTCGGTGGAAACTAAAAATGGCGCTGTTACACCCAGATCCATTTCTAGCCTCAATTCCAGTTCTGTATGCATAGATAGAAAATTAACGACACATATGCTCACGTTAACAAGATATATGCTTTGAAAGAATTTTTTTATATTTTTATAAATGCATCAATGCAATTTATTAGATTATATACTTTATTTTTTTTGATAAAAACATATATTTTATTGAATAAGGTATAATATTTATAAAAAATTTAAAACATATATAAATTAGAATTGAGATTGAAAATGGTCAGATATAACATTATCCAACTAAAAAAATACCCAAATATGAAATGTAGATCTTTAGCTGGGTTGGGAAATGAGCATGAAATGCATGACAAGACCTTATATTATTTTATTAATTGATTTTTTAAAATCAAAACCACGGGTTGGTCACTGATGAAGTGCAGACGTCGATGAACTTCTCCAACAATCAATTCATCATTTTTTGGAACTTGAATATGTGTAGTCAGTAGTCATTTGAATTCATTGAAAAAAGTGAAAAACTCTGTATATGCATAATCAAGTTCCATGTTAATATAAAATATAAAAAATCTTCAAAATCCATTTTTGAGCAAAATCTCAATTTATCTGGAAATAACTTTTGTTTTTTTAACATAATTTTAACATAATTTATTTTATGTATTTTCTAAATCATTCATTTTTATATTTGTATCATCTATAATTATTAACAAAATATATCCCAAACATTGTTTGTTTGACTTTTATTTTATGGATTCTTGTTCGTCGTTGTACGATTACAAAATTGATTATGTACGAATGTAGATTTTAAAATTGATTCTGCAGCAAACTTATCTCATCCAGCTTTTAAAAATAGTAGGTTTTGAATATTATTTATTTAGCCCCCATTTGAGAAACGGAATAAGGTAGTATAAGGGTAGTATAAGGATGATATAATAATGGATGAGGAAAATGGTTGTTTGTTTGCAGAGTATAACTTGATATTACTAAGCCCGTTTAAACGAGTATAAGAGAGTATAACAATTCTAAGTAACCCCTAGGATAAGTTATACTCACTTTATCTATTCTCATGAGCCCACATGTCAAATCAATTTTTTACATCTTATTACATCAAATCACCTATCAACATCTCTTATACATCAAATGGCCCACATGTCAAATCAATTTTTTTTACACTTTACTTATATTTTATTCTTTATCAACCAAACAACTCAACCTTTATTCTTATGTTTTTTAATAAGAATAAAAAAAATACAACTAAACTGAAAATTTCTTATTCATACAGATTTGTTATTTACACTGTCATAGTTATCTATCCAGAATAACTCAATAACTTTTGTTTTTTTAACATAATTTTAACATAATTTATTTTATGTATTTTCTAAATCATTCATTTTTATATTTGTATCATCTATAATTATTAACAAAATATATCTCAAATATTGTTTGTTTGACTTTTTTATTTTATGGATTCTTGTTCGTCGTTGTACGATTACAAAATTGATTATGTACGAATGTAGATTTTAATACTGATTCTGTAGCAAACTTATCTCATCCAGCTTCTAAAAATAGTAGGTTTTGAATATTATTTACTTAAAATATGTCTATAAGAAACTGCTAGTCTGTTACAATATAATTGCTTGATTGCACGATTATAAAAACAGCTTCCTACAAACGTAAAAAAAATTGAACGATCACATAATCAAACACACCCTTAATACACATCCATGTTATTTCAACACTTGCTGTATAAAATATCTTAAATCACTAGTAAATTATAGTTTGAATGCATATAAGATCCAAAAATGAGAATCATTTGCCCTTGTTTTTACCCCATTGGATGTTATTATAACACATGGATTTCTCCCCTCTTTTTTTTGACTTCTTTCCCACAAATTCCACCTTGGCAAACCTAGACTTGGTCCAAAATCCAGTCCATGCCCACCTCTTCAGTTGGAGAAAAAAATTGCTAAATTTTTTGAAATAGTTGATGCACTCAGTTTGTCATGCGATTCATTTATAGTATATGAATAGTCATGATATATATTTTATTATGGTGATATTATACAAAATCTTTTTTATAGTTTTAAATACAATTTTAACACACCTCATTAGTATCAAGGGAGGTATATATGTTTTCTTAGGTGAAATACATATCTCATTAAAAAAATTAACATTTATTAAAAATGAGTCTATTCAATTTAAAATGAAGATATGTATTTTTTTATTAAAACATATAATTTATTAGATAATATTTATCATTTTTTAAATATTAAAACATATAAAGATTGCCTATGGGACTGTCTTTAACATCATCCATTTTTAAATTAAACTTATAGTTTAACTTAAAAAATTAAAATCAAATAGGGACTATAAAATCGTATGTAATATTATTCTATTTTAACCCATATGAACTTAACAGTTATAAAATAGTTTCCTGGTAAAAATTATGATCTGACCTTTATGAAAAATTGATATTTTTGTTTAACATTTTACAATTTGGACTTTGTAATTACTCATTTGTGAGACACTCAAAATCCCCTCATTTTTATAAATGATGATATCACTGCCATACATATGCCTCACTTTTTTGTATTTAAAAATTCATGATGAAGTCCTCAACCAACCAATACATTTCAGGGATCACCACTTTCAAATATAAAAAGATAAATAAATAATATCCATGAAACTATACATCCATGCATAGTTGTTACTATGATCATGTCAAAGAAACCTATCAAACATTTTCTAATGCAATGTTTGGTAATGGAAAAATAAGTTTTATTTAAAATAACTTATTTAAAATAACTTTTGATAGCTTACGATGAAACATATTTTTGTTAGATTTATAAAAATTAAAGCTATTTTTATAATTAGAAGTTGTTTTGCGTTTTCTTCAAACTTTGGGACCGCTAAGAACGTTTAAAAATAAGTTTAAATTAAATATGATTTTTGCAAATGTGAAATCTACAAAAACTGTCTAAACTCGTTCCCGTGTAATTTAAGCTAACTTGTGAAAAATTATTGAAATGTTTTTTAGAGACCTTTTGAAATCATATTTTATTGGAACTCATTTCTAGATGTTGTTAATAATCTTAGTTTTTTTTATTAATAAAACAAAAACAACATTCAATTATAAAAAATAAATTTTCATTTCCATAATCAAATAACAGTATACTTCCTAAAAAAAAACTAATATTTTTTTTTTAAACCCATTTCTAAAGTTACTTAAAGCTTATCATCATCATTCAGAAAACATTATAGGAAGTCAAGCTATGGACAAATGGACCTCTTCCTTTTTTTTCTATTTTTTTTCTTGTTGCGCTTCCCTTCTCATAATTCAACTAATGGACAATGGTCAAAACCAACACAACTCAAGCGACAAGTTACAATGTATTCATTTAATGAGCTTTAGGTGGGGAGATGCCTTGTGTGATTTGCATAAGTTATCTTTGATGCTAAAAAAACAATACCTCTAAATAATTGAGCTCCCATTTGTTTAGCTATTAAAAATTAGTTAAGAGAACACAAGGTCTAATCTTGATAAAAAAACATGTTTGTTTAGCATGATAGTGTACTTACAGTTGTTGACACAAACATTACAGTAAGCTCCCCTCTCCATAACATTTTGTCATGCATGTACTAGGATGACATCTAATCTTTCATCCTGTGTGATTCTGCGATAGACGGCTTCATCCACAAAGCGGATCCATAACATTTTGTCAATGTTTATGACACGTTCCACATGTTTCCTCACAAAAAAACATTGTTTGAAAATGTGGCGAAACAATGCTTTTCATATGTTGGGTTGAGTGTTGGATTTTTGAGATCTAAACATTATTTATCTCTTAATAAATCCACCCTTGAAATAAACACAATTACACTCGACACAAAATTCCAACATCCGAGCTCAAAATGGAAGAACCTTTTTTTTATATTCTTCTTTGACATGAAAAATGTACCCCTCTCAAAAAGGGAGTTGTACCTAAATTTATTCCAACAGTTGATCTAATTTACATAGAATCTATACGTACCACCCTTTACAGCCTATTCCATGAATCAATGCCATGACATGTGCCCTCCAAACCTTCTCAACAGAATAAAAAATAATAATAAATAAAAATAAAAATAAAATTAAAAACTCATAATAGTTAAAAATAAATAAATACAGGAGACATGGTTTGACCAAACTTCCTCTATTTTTTCCTTGGTGGACTTGGTACTCTCTCTCTCTCTCTCTCTCTCTCTCTTTGAAGAGTCAATCAATCAATCTAAACATCTCTCCTCTCTCGAGTCAATCAGACTCTACACATCGATCATTGATTGAAACCCATCTCTCTCTCTCTCTTTGGGTTTCTTCTTGTTTCCTTCACTTCAACACCCTCTGACGATCGATCCAGGAAAAATATCTCCACCAGGTCTGGCTTTTCTTTGCCCTCCCCTTCCCATCTTTTTTCACTCGTTTTCTTCAAAACTGGGATCTTTTTGACATTTCTGCTCCTCACATTGACTTCTGAATCCATTTCTTGATGTGGGTCGGTTTTGTTTCTCGGATTTCTTTTCTTTACAGGGATGTGTTGATCGATTGAAGAATTGTGTATTGGGTCTCTGTCAAAATTTGATTTTGATCCCTATATGGGGAGAATTTGAGGTATTGTTGAACAAAACAAGGTTTTTTCTTCATCTTTTGGTGATAAAAACACAAAGATGGGTGGATTCTGTTCAAAGAGATCCACTGTGGATAACTCACCCAGTGAGCGGATCTCTCATGTGAATGGGTTAACGAATCGTGAGTCGATCGGGGCGGCGTATCAATCGAAGGGTCACAGTGATCTGACGCTGCCGATGACTGGGGAGGTCATGGCGAAGCAGTTGAGTGGGCCTCTGCCGCCGCCGTCGGAGAGCAACATCGGTTTCACGGCGCATAGAGTCGATGGAGGCGATGAGGGGACTCCGGAGCCGCACCTATCGAGGGCCCTCTCGCAGAAATCCAGGTCGACAAAGTCGAAAGTCGGCGCCGTTGCGAAGACCGGGACGACTAAGGCAAGTCCTCTTTCGATGCCCCCCGGTTCGGATTTTATGTGTCTTTTATGTCACACAATCAATGTTGTATGTTATTCATCCTCATCTCTATATGCAAACATGTTTTCGATTGGGATAGATGTAATGATTTTTCATTAGTGAAGTTTTTATAGTGTATATAATTGTTTAAATTTATAATTTTGACCTTGTGTTGTGTTGTACTTTTGTTCCACTTCTCGTGCCGAGGTTCCTGTGGAATTTCATGGATGATTCGACAATGGCAGTATATAATGTGCTTTGTTGCTCTGAAGATTATGAGTTGAATTGATGGATTGGCATTTAGGCTTATGCAGTTTATGTTGGTCATGCTACTAGAATGATAAATGTGGAGAGGGTCAAACAAGGCTTGTGGAAGGATTATTATTTTAAATGGTTACATGAACTAGAGTGATGATTTTTGTCGTTCTAGAACATCCTCATGATCGATCAGCTGGAGCCTGTGAGGATGATTGGTGGCATGGATGTTTGTCTTCTAAAAACAGCATGGATGAGTAGGTAACAGCATGTATCCTTGTTTGTCCAGTTTATGAAATTGGTGAACTATTATTTTCACACAAAAAAAAAGAAAAAAGAAAATGGAGGAGATTGGAGCAATATGGAAGTAACGCCGCAAACTTACACAACAAGATATTGTCCGCTTTGACCCTCAGTAGACTCATGGCTTTAAAACATGTCATGGTGTGTAAGTGTTGCATTCACTTGTAAATATAGACTATCCTCGCCCACCAGGCAATGTGAGACTATACCATGGTGTGAGCTCTCACCTCACACCAAATCCTACACGGGCTACTGGGATTTTGGCTAGTCCAACTCACCACTTCCACAATGGGACACGCGTTACAATGGAGCCCAGGACTGAGGAGAAACCTGACTGAAAGTAATATGTTTGAGGTGGATTGCTTACTGGTCTATGAAAAAATTACTTGTGTTTTTAATGTAATGAATTAGTGATGCAAGTACTATAGAAGTAGAAACGATTAGTGCATCACATATGTGGCCACATTAAATTATTGTGTTTTTTGATCTCTCTATTGTTTTACAATAATCAAGTATTAACTAAATATATGGAGTGCTCATCAGTTTATCTTTTTTATTTTTTATTTTTTATATACAAGCAAGAGAACTTGTAAGGTGTCACCATAGATTGTTTTTGAAATATTTTAATATCTTTCTGTTGTGCTACAGGTTTCAGAAGTGGGCTCTCTTTTGGGTAGAGCTGGTACAGTTGGGCTTGGGAAGGCAGTGGAGGTTTTGGACACACTTGGGAGTAGCATGACGAGTTTACATCTTACCAGTGGATTTGTTTCAGGGGCGACAACAAAGGGCAATAAAATATCTATTTTGGCTTTTGAAGTGGCCAATACAATAGTTAAGGGTGCAAATCTCATGCAGTCCCTTTCAAAGGAGAATATAAAACATTTAAAAGAAGAAGTTCTTCCTTCAGAAGGCGTGCAACTTTTAATATCCAAAGATATGGATGAGTTATTAAGAATTGCTGCTGCTGACAAGAGGTGAACTATTGAAAATAATGGGCCCAAATTTTATTTCTGTTTTTCCTGCATTATAGCTATGTATTTATTTAATAATGGTAATAATAAAATAGTGCATGAGTGACTGATACTTCCATTTTCTCTAGAGTTGCTTATTAGTATGCCAATTTTACAGGGAAGAATTAAAAGTTTTTTCAGGAGAAGTAGTTCGATTTGGAAATCGTTGTAAAGATCCTCAATGGCACAATCTAGACCGCTATTTTGAAAAGTAAAAAGATTCCCCTTATTTTATATTTTTGCTGATTTTTCCCCGCATTTCCTTCCAATGTTATGCTCCCATGATTTTCAGTTTTTTAATATTATTATTATTGTTGTTGTTTCCTAGATTGGGGTCAGAAATCATGCCTCAAAAGCAATTAAAAGCAGAAGCAGAAGCAGTGATGCAGCAATTAATGAATTTAGTTCAGTATACAGCTGTAAGTACTAAGTACATATAGATTTCTTGTGCAAACAATGTGCAGAATAAATTAACTAGAGCTTTCTGCTGATTTTACCAAATCATCTAATACCAATTTGAGGAAGACATACTTTTACAGGCCCAGATTGTTGTTACTCTTCATGGTTGGCATTTCAACTTTTAATATAATGATTTTAGATTGCGTTTTGCTTTCTTCCACTTTATTTAACTATCGAGTATAATTTGAAAGCTGTTTAGATCATATTGTTATTGCAGAGGTCATCATTGGGGATTTTTGATGTATTGGTAAATGAACATTATACATGGTATGCTTTTTTATTTTTGAAAAAATATTGGGAGTATTAGAAGCTATATAATATCAATGGGATGTTGCAACGGCTATCCAGAAGCTTGGTTATCATCTGATATACAAGGATATGCTACATTTCTTTAATATATATGAAGGCTGCATTATGAACTGTGATATCTATAGCATTTCCATGAGGCATAACGATGGAAGCAAAAGAAATAACCAATTGAACAAAGATAACAACTAGAAACAAAGCGGAGGTGAAAAACACCGGAATATGCAGATCCACCTGGAACCTTTATGACTGAGAACAAATACCAATCTTGCTCTACTTTCTACTTGCACTGGTTGATATTGCCATGTGGATGGTGAATCTTTCTCGTTAAGGTGAAAATCTCTTTGAGGAGACTAGGTAGTCTCCAGGTCAATGCTGCCTCTTCTTCGCTCATTTGAACCTGCCTTTTGTTCAAACAACACTTTTCGTCTTAAATTTTGCCTTCATAGAATCAGCTTAATGAGAGACCATGTTTTTGCTTCCCTACCAAGCTTGTCCTTGTTGCGCTTGGAACAGTTTATTCGACAGAGCTTAGCACTAGTTAAACATGTCATTCCTCCAGAAACATTAGCATCCTAAGTTTCATATGCTAACAAACACTACTGCTTATTGACATGTAAGTAATACTGAAGTGAATCTATGTTTGAGTGATGTAAAACAGTTTGATCTTTTCTCCTTGATCATCAAAGAAATTTTCTGATGCCTTCTATACTCTGCTTTTGATCGGTATACATCCTGTGTAATGATTCTCAACAGTTCTTATAGTGAAAAACACTCTGTCCTTCAACTTTCTGCTTAAGACACTGATTTTTCACACTCTGTCCTTCACAACTTTCTGCTTAAGACACTGATTTTTCACATTGTATCTTTATTAATTATTCTTGATTATGGTTGGTTCTTGCATCTGTAACACTTGAATGACATCAGTCATATTCATGCTGTAACTCTGTTTGAACTTGTATTTTATTTCTATCCATGGCACACTTGTCTTTTTCATACCCAGGATTAACAAATGGAGATGACTGGTTTTCACTTTAATGCCTCACTCCCTCCTTATAGGAATTGTACCACGAGTTGCATGCATTGGATAGATTTGAACAGGACTATCGGCGGAAGCATCAGGAAGAGGAAAACTCAAGTGCAGTTCCGAGAGGTGAGCTATTCCCATGCTTTTGTTGTCTTGAAAAAAAAATTTATTCTGAAATTTTTACATATTCCTATTCCTATTTTCTGGATATTTGCCCGCATTAGTTGATAACGTGTTCTATTCCAGGTCAAAGACATGATTCTATACGATAGTATTCCTATAGTACAGGCATTTTCTGTTGGCGATGTGGGGCAGATTTAGTTTTTTCTCTTGAATTTTGAAAAGATGTGCTGTTAAAATTTGATTTCTTTAGAAACAGAAATTGTCCATTATTTCATACGAGTAGTTTTTTTCCCCTTTTATAGTAGCTAAAGTTATTTTGTAATGTGGTGTTGCTTCTACATTATGATAATCGTATTTCTTGCATTGAGTTTAAGTACTGTATCAAATTCTATTCATGAACATTTCTCCTCTGCCATATAGGGGACAACCTTCAAATCCTAAGGCAAGAGTTGAAAAGTCAAAGGAAACATGTAAAGAATTTGAAGAAAAAATCACTCTGGTCAAAGATCTTAGAGGAGGTATGTGCTCCCTTTGTATTTTGATCACTGGAAAAAGATGTATAGGTTGTTAATGTATTTCCACAAGATTATTATCCTTCATACTTATTCTTAAAAATGCTTATTTGGTCTTTTGCATGTTAATATTCATATTTGCTCTTGTATCAGTATGTAACTACTAAGTATTCTCACCAAATTTCTGAGGTGATGGTGAATTTTTTTTTTGCCATTGCCCAAGGTGTTTTTTGAAAGATAAACTGAATCAATTTGTCTTGCAGGTTATGGAGAAGCTTGTAGATATTGTTCACTTCTTACATTTGGAGATCCATGAATCGTTTGGGAGTGCTGGTACTTCTCTATGCTCCCTTCTTGTCTTTTATTTCCCTAGTGGATTGCCTTTTCATTCTTCAAACAGCAGATGAATACTACCCTCCTTTACAATACATAGTTTCCATAGATTTTTTTATATATATAGAAAAAAAGCTTCAAAGTTATAGTTTTTGCTGGTCCTGGATAATATCTGTGACTTGTTTATGGCACCAATTGGAGTATAGATTCCATTATTTTGAGAGTACTACATTGAGCTATAATATTTCATCATAGTGCCTAACCTCCAAAGGCAAAAGGTAACACCTTATATCATGGCGTGGCGTTGTGGTAGTTGTGAGTTAGTTAATTTCACACAAAGCAATATGTAACAGATTGTGTGCAGAAACATGGGAACATATGTTTAATATGGATTATAGATGAAAGAATTTGGTTTTCATTCTGAAATAGGTTTGATGAATTTGACTTTGTTAGATGTGCTAGATATATTATGGATAACAAAATGGCAATTGGAATGAGCTTTTGAGCAACTTTATGTTTCCCTTTTCTGGATGTTCCATAATATTAAAGATAGGATATACTACTGCTCTGAAATTGGTAATGAATGGATGCATATCAAGTATTGTAAGTTACATATATTATATTGCATGCATTTAATAAAATGTCCCTTTGCCTTGTAGACTAGTTTATTTGATGTGATATTGCCTCTAACTAATGTTGCCATTCTCAAATAACAAGCGGTCCAACTGGTTATTTATTATGTTACTGCTGGGTAGTAGTATCATTACTGGGCCTCACTTTTCCAACCTCTTAATGTCTTTTCACATTTTGTTCAAAACCCCATCATGGTTTCGGCCACCATGTGGATTTTCAAGTTCATCAAATATGGAGCCTGATTTTCTTTCTGCGTCAGTAGATAATGTAGTGTTTTTTTCTTATCCTATACCATATTGTTAGGATATTTTTTTTTTGTCTCAGAAGCAAATTTGGAGGCATTTATCAGCTTTCATCATTGATAGACAGATGAGGAGTACCAAATCATGGTGAACAACATAATTCGAATGGTGTTATAGTTTTGTTATGTGCGGTGGTCTTGTTTAATTTTCTTATTTAGTAACATGTTACTATATATTTTCGCCTCTCCTTTTATAGAAAAAGGAAAATCCAGTCATCACATTATATTCTTCCATGCATCAAAGTTATGGCTGCTTTGCTGCCACCTGATTTATGCATCATTTGGAACCAATTGTTAAAGTGATTCTGCTTTTCGCAAAATCAGTTTCAGGTAACTGGTTCCAAATGTCTTTTTTTTTGCTTTTTTGGACTTTTTTGGTTTTGGATTTTGTTTTTTGTGGAAAAAAAACCTTTCATGGAAAGCTAGTTGGGAGTAGCTTTTAAAAAAGTGCTGTTTTGAAATGTGGTTTTGAGGGGCCAAAGTCTAACTATTGATATGAATAGGGATACCAATATTATCATCATTATTATCATTATCATTGTTACTGTTATTATTTTTATAGTTATTGTCATTGTTGTTATTATGATTCTTATTATTTGGTGATACCAAACTGATTATCTCTGCAAAATTATGAACTGAAATTGAACCATGGAGTGGGAAAAGAAAAAGAGAGGCACTAGTTGGTTGTACCTAGATTCAGGGACATCTGTCATTTGATGGAATTTCAGTAAGGTTGAGAACATAAATGTTGATGCTCTGTTAAGATCAAAGACTAAAGAATTGTGTGGGGATCTGATTTGATGTAATTCTTATTAAAATTCGTGTTAAATAAAACCTTTCACCAGAATGGAAATGTAGCTGAAGTGAGAAATCTATCCCTAAAGATCTCTTGTTGATGGCATGGTTCAATTGAATTTTTGCTATACTTTGATAACGACATTAGTTTTTCTTTAATCAATGTTGTAGACGTGGATCAATTGGTGAAATCCTTCACTACTCGTCAAAGATTGGGATCTGCTGGGCTCTCGCTGCACTATGCAAATATTATCAGTCAAATTGATACTCTTGTGAGTTGATTGTTCTTGAAGTTATCCCATATGGCTTGTTAATGTAGTTTTGTTTTATTATATCTATTGAGTTCTTTCCATATTGATAATTTTTTTTTTGCAGATTACTCTTCATTTTACTTATCAGTAATTTATCTAACATCTGCCATGTTAAAATTTCTGATTAAAGCAACTTTTTAACGAGTAAAGTTGTTTTGGAAGTCAATATTTTGTCTATAATTTTCTCATGGCATGGCTCATGCTATCATATAAAGTAGAAAACTTGTGCAAATAAAATAATTTAAGGATTTATTGGTCGAGGCATTTTATAATGGGATATTTTCTCTAGTGTAAAGGGATCAGTGTGAATCTACTTTCTGTAATTTTCACTCTTACACAACGTGGCGGTGGAGGGTGTGAAGGTAGTCGAAACTTCCCACGTGTAAGGGGAGTTTCCATTAATATTAGTGAGAAAATATGCTCGGTAATGTTTCTATAATCACATGCTAGACAACACGACTGGAAATCCAAACACAGAAACATGTAACCTATCATTATATAGACACCAGCACTGTGTTTGATTGTTTAATAGAATAGATTGAGTTGTCTGCAAGTCATGAGTTTTTGAATATATCATTCTGCCCATTGATGTTGGACAATTTCACATTGAATTGTGGGGCTGAGCCTTTGTTCACAATCTGACAGGTATCTCGATCAAGTTCCGTGCCTCCAAATTCAAGAGATGCGTTGTATCAGGGACTACCGCCGAGTATTAAGTCAGCTCTTCGTTCCAAATTACAAGCCTTCCATGTCAAGGAAGAGGTACCATACGTTTGAATTTTTTTTGTACCATCTCTCAAGATTAGCTTTTGAAAATTGAGTTCCCAAATTAAAAAGAACTTAATCATTGCACCTTCCAATTTACACTGATAATTTGTTCCATTTTTATATGCTTACAGCTAACCGTTCCCCAAATCAAAGCCGAAATGGAGAAAACTTTGCGGTGGCTTGTACCCATTGCTGCAAACACCACAAAGTAAACTATTAGCATTTTTTTCTTGAATCGTTATCACTGAAATCAAATATATTTAAATTACCCAGTTATTTTATTTTGGGTGTCTAAACTTCATTGGCTGTGTTATCTAAATCAGGGCGCATCATGGTTTTGGATGGGTTGGAGAATGGGCAAATACAGGGTCAGTAACCATTATCCTTTTGTTTTCTTGTATGCATGAGAATCATTTAATTGTGGTACTGTGTTTTTATTAGGCCCGAGATGAACCGAAAACCAGCTGGACAAACTGACTTAATCCGTATAGAGACACTCCACCATGCTGAAAAAGAAAAGACCGAAGCTTACATACTTGACCTAGTTGTGTGGCTTCATCATCTCATCAGCCAGTCTCGAGGTTCAAATGGGGGCATCAGGTCTCCCATCAAGTCCCCCATCCGCTCCCCCACTCAGAAGACACTAAAGGTTTCACTAACTACAAATAAAACCGTCACCCCACCTGTTCTTACAAAAGAAGATCAAGAAATGTTGCGAGACGTGAGCCACCGGAAGCTGACGCCAGGAATAAGCAAAAGCCAGGAATTCAACACCGTGAGAACTAGACTCAGCAAACACAGCAGGTTGAGTAAGAGCAGCAACCATTCTCCAACTAGCAGCGCGAGTAAGAAAGACTTGCTTACGACGAGGAGGCCATCCATGGTTGCAGTCATAGATTTCGACATTGATAGGATAAAGGCCTTGGATGTCATTGATAGAGTAGACACTTTGAGGAGCTTGTGATTACCTTTGTTTGTGGCTCTTAGTTGTGGCGCCATGGATTCGTTGGCCTCAGAAAATTCTAGGAGAACCAGTGGACAAATTTGAGGGGAGAATTTCATGTAAGATAGGAGCATGAGTTGGTGGGATTGATGTGTTTTGTAAGTAAGGGGGATCTGGTGAAGGTCATGGTGATGTGTATTATAGGAGGTTGTTTTGGCTATATTGGGAGTGAGGGATATGATGTTTTTTGCATGGGTAGTGCATGTACAAGGCAATCTAATGAAGGTTTATGTCCCCATCCCCGGTTCATGTTTTGTTTTTTAATTAAAAAAAATTAAGGAATACATTTTTAAGGCCCTAACATCCAATGAAACTCTCTCACAAAGGATGATAAGAACGCAGTGGTAGTGTTATTATGCATGTCTTTACTTCTAATTTTACCTGCCGTCTCATTTTGTTAGGTGTTTCTTTGGATTTTTATTTTTTTAAGAGTGGATATTTTTTATTTTTTAATGGTGGTATGTACACCTTGCTCCATGAGATCTTGGATTCAAATTCTATTGTTTACCTATAATAAACAAATGTATACATAAAAAATTAAGGATGTGGTTTTTTGAGATAAAGCTTTGTTAAATTGTCTAGAAGAAATTTGACCCATATATGGAACCTTTGAGATCTGAGATTCAAACAAGTCTTAAATTCATGTCTCACTGATTGTCATGGTTCAGGTATTGTGAAAAATGGTGCTGATATACTCCATTTTTCAGTACTGTTTACAGTCACCACATCACTATTTGTAAAAACAAAATAGTTTTTCTTCTACTATGTATGTAAAGCAATAAGTCAGCAATTCATTCCACAAGATGTGAAAGCTCTATGCATTATCATCAAAACATGAAGATCACCATTTTTGAAATCAGTGAACACATAGATCTAGTAATAATCTTCACATTGTAAGCTTTCTACAAAAGGTGCTATGACACTTCTGCAATACATTAAATGAAATCATTCAACACAGTATGTATATTCCATTATGTTAGTACGTACGCTAAAATGCACAATATCAACTCCTTCGATCATGTACTTTATTTTTGTACAAGTGCGTAATTCATTAGACAAGTAAATTTCAAGAGCAAAAAAAAATCAAACCGTGTGCCGCCTGCTAAAGTGATTGTAGGAATGACCAAGTATAATATTTTCCTAAAAAGATCAAACCCCAGCCAATGATAATCGGATCAATTTTTCTTTTCCTCAAGGCCATTGGTTGGATGACAGTTCCATGGAAATTTGTAAGCAGTTGCTTTGCCTATGATGTGTACTAAAGTCGACTTCTACAACACCATTGGAGGCCACTCCAACGTGTTCCAACCAAACCTTCCCTTATGGAAGTCTGTCAGTACTCTAAATGCTGCCTGATTAGCATCTCCATTGAACAATTGACAAGAGAGTTTCTCAATAAATCTGCCAAAGTGAAATTTCATGTCAATTAGTCAAGTCTACCACCATTTAAGGAAGAAAATATTTAGATTCATTGAGAGAAGGTTACAAGCATGGTTGCATACGTTTTGCCATAGTTTCCATCGACATTGATTTTGTACCTGTTGTAGATAGCTTCGGAACCTGTCAAATTTCAAAATAAGCATTCATCAAAAGACGAGCTCAAACATGACAAAGTGCATTAACAGAAAAAAAAAATCAAGTTGCCTTTACCAAGAATCTATTATAGATGATGTTGGTAACTAAAAATCAGAATGAACTTTGAGAAGGATCCTTGAAAGCTCGTGGATAGTGCAGGACAATGTATACTGATGGTATATAACACATTCATACATAACAAAGAAAAGTATGCTTGCATGAATAACATAAGCCATAATCAGTACGCAGACATTGAAGAGGTCTAATGGGAAGGACCAAGGAGTGATAATCTTATTATAAAATTCAGGAATGCATAATTTTTTTGACATAGCTTAGCATGATCAATTGTTGATATATGTGACGAAGATATGCACATCCATAATATACGGTAAGAAGTGGATTTTCATACCAGAGGCCTTAGATTCCCAAAAGTCAAAGCTTAAAAAAGATTTCCCACACGTCAACTACATTGGTGGCTCTTTGATAGAATAAACAGTCTTACAATTTATAAAAAGGAATCTAGAGACAAAAGAAAAGCAACTCCTTTGATCAAGGAAGATAAATCATTTTTTTTTCAAAGCTTGTTCATGTAGTCTGCTTAACACTTATTTTGGGACTTCAAACAACAAAAACTTTTTTCTTTTGAGAAAAAACAACAAAAGCTTGGAAACTTGAAAAAAAAGAAGTGGAAGAGGTTCTTTCTATATTTCTAAAGTGTTAAAGAACTTCTCATCTGGCGGTATGAGGAATAACAACTTATGATCTTTAAAAGTGGTTACAATATATTAAATACCGTTCTAGTTTACATCCATTTTTCATAAATTTTTTTATTGGGGATTTTTCATTCGGAATTTGATATTAGGAAAACAAATCGAATGTCTTTCCTTTAATAACTAAAGCTTGAAGAAAACATCTAGGTTGATAATGCAACATAAATTCAATTGAGCTTTGACCCAGTAATAAATTTCAACATATTGGATGGTAACACTACAATAAATCTTCTAACCGAAGAACAAAGCTTCTGTTATCATCAACTAGATTAATAGGTTTTATCTAAGGGTGCGGCTATAGCCACCCCATATACTCTCCTACCCAACCCTTTTCTTCCCCACCCAGAGCATATATCTACACTTCATAAACCCACCCCCATATAAATATTCAACCCAAATCACTTCCACCCCACCCATCCATTCTTTCACAAACAAAACCCTCCCTCCCTCTTTGTTGCGGATGAGCAGCCCCGGTCAGATCTAGCCTCGCCCAGCCCCATCCGGATCCGGTCGGCGTCCCTCTCTATCGATCCTCGTCTCCCTCCCTCTTTGTTGCACCAAATCAGGTTTCTTATTTCTTTATTATCATCTCCCTTAATTTTTGTGTTTTTTTTTTCAAATTTTACAAACCCTAGATGTTTGAATACCTTGCATTTTAGCTTTAAATACAATTTTTATCTCCTTCTTTGTGAATGTATTTGTTCAAATGATGTGGGATTGAAAATCCTATTTTTTTTTTAAAAAAATGCTTTGTATTCCGTTTGAATTTTACAGCCAAAAGTATTTCAGTACCCATTTTTTTTTGTATCTTTCATACAACCAAGGCTTGCGTGCTTGTGTTATTGGCAAAAGTTTTTTGGGAGGTTGAGAATTGAAGAATATATGATGGGGTTGTTTCAAGATTTGAGGGATGACGTGCAATTAAATTGACACCCTCACTTTAAACTAATTAATCTTTTTTCAAAATGTAAGTACAAATATTGACTTAGATGAAATTGAGATTTTGTCATAAATGCATCATTCCCAAATTCACACCTAAATATATTACCTTGAAAGTAGTACTTCCAGCCATTTCTGAAAGGCACAGAGTTGGTGCATATTTTATTCAAAAGGACTCAACACTTCTTATCTTTTAGATTTGAATTTTCCAGAACATTCAAAAACATCAACAATTATTAACTTTTGTCTATCATTGGTAATTATGTAAAAGTTACTGGAATGACTCAGCGCCTTATATGAATTGAGTATAACAGTTTCATATAATAAAATACAGAGTTACTTTATAAATATTAGAGTAAACTAATTTAGATAACAAATTAAATTGCCCCTTACAACCTCTTGTAACCTACCAAAAGCGGAGAGGAAACTACAATAAAAAAAATGAAGTAAAAAAACAACTGAACTGACCCTGAAAATTCATAATGCGTAAACTCCTCCTTTTTGGCTATGAATGTCTAGAACACAGTGACCTATGTTATAATGCACCTGAACTAATATCTTTTAACAAGGTTAATGACAGTATGTAAGTAATGACACTTATTTATGCCTTGGTTTTGAGTTTACCGATTACCATGTCTTGACACAGAAAATAGAAAACAAGTCATATAATTGTGGACTACTCATTACTGTATGTTACAAGATTGAACCTTTCTACTGATACACTTGGTGGATTATTTCACTGAATCAATTAGATATGACAAAATTACCATATTCATCTTTATCATCCATTTTGGCTCAAATACACTCTTTGGAGAATCAAGCAAGAAGTAAGTCATCAGATCAACAAATTCAAAGGAATTTGAACTAATTAACCCACAAGATGATAATATTATAATAACATGATTACCTGCACTTAAAGAACCCCTTTTAATGCACATGATTGTTCATGAAGGCTTAGGATGAGGTTACTTCTGCTTCATTTTAATTACTGGATTATAAATCTATAATTTTTTGGATTTTTATGAACTGTTTGAAGATTTTTGGTTTTGAAATGAGAATTCTTAATAAATTGGTAGAAGAAAAATAATTAAATGCATCATATGCTATTCTTTTCTTTTTCTTTTTTGCTCGGATAGCTTATTATCTCGCATATCATAAAGGATTCGTCTACCAAATCATGATAAAAAACTATTGAAACACAAGTTCAACCATAATGTAAAAAATTGATAGCATGCATAAAGTGACTTATTATTTTTGATGTAGATTGAGAGTATTTTTGTCCAAAACAAAATTTATATAAAAGTTTTCTTGAAGTTATTATACAAAAAAAAAACCATTGACCTAACTTTCAGATTGTGACTTTTTAAAAGTTGTTTTTAACTCAAATAAACTCCACTAAATTTAAATAAATATGACTCAATAATTTAAAATAAAAACTAGAAACTACATTAATAAAACACACACATAATCACGAACTCTCTCTGGGTGGAGTACACTTATTTGTGTCATGAACAAAAATTTGGATAGAAGAATATATTTTTAATTCTAAACATGTTTGTTTAATATAGATATATTGGAATAACTACATCTTAATAAATTACAATTGTTAGAGTAGTGTCTTAAAAGCCATGATTTATGCAATAAATTCTATTATTAAGATGGTCTTAGCATCTTTGATGAGACTTATTATTGGTAAATGCTTGCATTATATTGTTTGAAATATTGTGCTTGTTTTAATTTAGTCCTTTGATTTATACGGTAGATAATCTGGTGTGTAGAGTTCAGCTTACACACGGAAGATCAGATTATTGGTTCCCTGTGAATTATAAGTTGAGTTTCACAACTTTAAGAAGTTCTTGGATAATCCATTGGATAAAAGTTGTAGTGCAACATCTTACGTAGTCTATCTTGATTATGAAAGACCAGTTCATAGGTTTTTGGGTGATTGTGCTAGTACACCTTGTGTGTATTGAACGGATCAAGTTGGGGTAATTATTTTTGTACTGACTAGATAAAATAATTTACACCCCATGTTTATTATGATTGCTTATGCTCTTAATTCTAAAATGGTTCTTAGACATATGCATTTGTTATTTGTCATTTTGAGTCTTTTGAGAGTGAGATTCTCCTATGGATCAGTAGACTCGGTGAGTTGGGTAACAGAAACACTTGTATGATGAATATTTGCTATTGATGGAATCGATGTCTCCTATAGGAGATAGGAGATTGATGATACTCTCTTGAGGATGCTTATAAGTTTTGGTCATATCTAACTCAGCTAGTGGATTTAACTATCCGACATGTTAAATAAGTTAAGTGGAAGATCTCAAAGGAAAATAAAATGTTGTGAAATAATATTGTCAGTAATAATTATTTCATAACGAGTATTGAAATCTTAGCGTGGGGAGATATTAAACATATAATATAAGGAGCTCGAAATACTATTTTGATATTAGTGTATTTGGAGTGCAGTCATAATTCTTTAGTGGATTGAATTAGAGTGTTGTTACACTCAGTTACAAACACAGTCCAAACCTCAGACCCCACGTCAGCCATCCCACGTGTATTTTGTCATTTTTTATTCCACGTCAGCATCCAAAAAGGGCTGCCAAAATTCCCCCCCCCAAAAGTTTCCGCCTATTTTTTTTGAGCTACCACACTGTTTTGTATCCATTTTTCTCTTCTCTCTTTTTTCTATTTTTCATTTACTGTTTTTCTCTCTCTGTCTCCTCGGTGACAACCACCATAAAACAGCTCCACGAAGATAGTAATCACCACCACCCTCCGCCGTCGCAAACGGGGAGACGAAGGAGAACATCGTTGTCCCCACCGCCGTCCCCTCCGCCGTCGTCGACGAGGAGACGAAGGAGAGGATTGTCTTCCCCACCGCCGTCCTTTTCGCTGCTCGCCGACATGAAATCCCAGATCTCCTCTACCTCGTCGTCCAATTTGACTGCGTTGAGCGTCATCAGACTAGATGAGCTCATGTTGCAAGTGGTGATCACAACCTGTTTGATGAAATGCGTGAGTGGAGTTGTCGATGCTAATGATGCGTTTGTTTGTTGTAGGTGGATGCGCAAGCGCCGCTGATTGGCGAGATGGAGAACCTGTTGGACGTGGCGGAGACATTGGTGGCGGAGGAGGAGGAGAGGGTGACACGGTCTCTGTTGGAGCTCCCGTCTGGGTGTCTCCGATGGACCTCGTCACTGCTCTAGCTAATGGTGGTGACGACGATGATTTAGATTGATTGAGGTTTTGATGGGTCTTTGTTGATGTGTTGTTTTTTTGACAAGTGAAGTTAATAATTTTTACTAGTGATTGTGATAAGTGTTTGTCAATTTTTTATGGGTTGGTGTTCTTGCTGTTTGAATTTACATAGCTGCTTGGGTTTTATCATTCCATTGGATCTTTTCTGTTATTAAAGGACAATAAAAATTAATGAAGTATATACCATATCTCAGAAGGTATATACTCATATAAGGAGGTATATAACTAATTGGATGTCAAACAAAGTACATAAAGACTTGGGACTATAAAAAGAATTCTATGTAAAGTCGTCCTGCCTTGGGTAAAAGAATATGCTTAGATTTGATATTAAAATAAATATCAATGATAGTCATGTTTATAATGCCAAGGTGCTATCTTAGGCTTTCGAATGTGGTCTGTTGTTGACGATAGATGACGACATATTCAACCCTGTTCACCACCATGTACAACTTTTTCTTTTTCATTTTGGAATGTGTGTGTACAGATCCTTATTAGGTATATACTTACTTAAATATTGCAGTTAAATCGCAGCTCCTGATGGTGACCTGGTTAGCTTATATTGGGATGCTGACATGACATTAACCTATTGGGATGGAGTTTAATAATATAGATGGGATCAAAATCATAAAGTTCAGTGTTTGCTTTTTTTGCTGGTTGGTGTTCTTGCTGTTTGAATTTGCGTGTGATACGTGAGTTTTGTCATTCCATTAGATCTTTTCTATTATTAGAGGATAATAAAAAATAATAAAATATACCTCATCTAAGTAAGTATATGCTTATATAAGAAGGTATATAACCCATTAGATGACAAACAAAGTACTTGAGACTTGGGACTATAAAATGAATTCTATATAAAGTCATTCTGCCTTGGGTAAAAGCATATGCTTGGATTTGATATTACAGTAAATATCAAAGACATTTCTTCATTGCACTACTTATCTAACACATACTAACGTATTGTTGTTTGAATTTGCGTGTGATATGTGGGTTTTGTCATTCCATTAGATCTTTTTTGTTATTAGAGGATAATAAACATTAATAAATATATACATGATCTAAGTATGTATATACTTATACAAGGAGATATATAACTCATTGGATGACAAATAAAATACTTGACACTTGTGATTATAAATTATAAAATTCATCACCCATAACTTATAGGTCTTCTGCAATAACTTGATATCATAACATATCATAACTTATAAGTCTTCTGCATGTGTAGATGGTGTATCATACGCACAAAGCAAATGTTAAATCACATGAAGCACCGATGTTTATGAACGATGAACATAACATATCCAACAAAAATACACGTAAAGATTAAAAAAATTTGAAATAGAGAAGAAATTGATTTAGGATTAAAATATTTAAATTATGAAACCATATGTTAAAAAAATATAAAATATGAGAGAAATTTATTTCAGGTTAAAATATTTGATTTATGAAACCAATATTAGATGAATAATCCATAAAATGGTATATACTAGCCTAATGTAAGTATATAGCAGAAAAAAAGTGCATGCTTATATAGCACGAATTTTAATTTTCAATATAGCATATTTGGACGAATTTTTGAATTAGCAATGTTTATTTTCAAAGATACAAGTTAAGATTAAAAACAATTAAAGCACCAAGTTATTGAATGAAAGACAACGATTTATGAAACCATATGCTATCAAAAGAAAATAAGAAAACAAAGAATCTCTGTGAAAAATGATTTATGAAACCATACGCTAACGAAAGAAAATAAGAAAAACAAGAATCTCTGTGGAAAATACATTTTTGAAACCATATGCTACCAAAAAAAAAAAGAAAAAAAAATATATGTGAAAAATGATTTATATTATCATATGCTAACAAAAGAAAATAAGAAAAACAAGAATCTCTGCGAAAAATCATTTATGAAACCATATGCTAACAAAAGAAAATAAGAAAACAACAATCGAAAAGGAGATGATGGTGAAGATGCAGAAGATCCATGCTTCAAAGATGGTGAAGACGCAATAGTGGAACCATTCTAGCAAGACGATGAAGACGCCGCAGTAGAAATACCACATTTGAAGGCCCCGACGGTAAGCCATATTGATGAGATCAGAGAGGGTAAGTGAGAGAGGTGAAAGAGAGAGAGAGAGAGAGAGAGAGAGAGAGAGAGAGAGAGAGAGAGAGAGAGAGAGAGTTTTCGTTTTGTGGAAGACGAATGGTTAGTCAAAGAGAGAGAGCATGTGAGTTTTGTGGGACGAAAGAGGAGAGAGAAAGAAGTCACAATAAAAGATATTGAAAGTTTTTTGTCAGACTTCGAATAAGCTTATCCTCGGTAGTCACGCCAGACATATTTGTGTTGCACGGTATATACCACATAATCGAGGTATATACCTGTGTAGTAAGAGCATGCACTGTTTTTGGACAAAAACTGTTTGTTTAGAAGCATCAACTCAACCAATCAAATCAATGTCAGTGCTTCATTTCGAGGGGATAAGTATTTGAAGTAAATATTATTTTAATCGGACAATCATTTAATGCAATGTCAAGGGTTCTGATCGATGAATTTTGAAATTTGAAATATCCATTCGGGCTCGCCAAAGGAATACGAAAATAAATCCACATCAACCTGTCTCGCCACGTCAGATCCTACGTGGGGTCTGAGAAATTGACTAAGAATAAGTTTGAGTGTAACATTTTCCATTGAATTATGACTTATGGGCCCTTGGTTTTTAATTCTAGGTTGAGTTATGCTATCCAGGCCCATATGAGCCAATTACTGATTTCTCCATTATGTCTCTGCCCTAGCCTATAAATATGTGGCTTCCCCTCTCTCTCAAAGATATATGATTTCCGTCGAAATCAAAACGCTAACCCCAAGAAACCCTTTAGGATTTCTGAATCCAGAAAAGGTGAGAAAATGAGAGAAAAGTGTGAAGGGATTCGCGGCTGCCGTTCGAAGCAAGAAGGAGACCACTCCGTCGCAGATCTACAACATAGGAAGGACATACGGCAGAAGATTGATGGTTCCGATCGAGCGATCCATCGTCATCTTTCAGATCCGATCTTCCTCTTAGGCAGAACTCTGATTTGTGTTCTGAAGTAAACTTAATTCTGTCTTGTAGGGTTTGCATGAAAGATTTAATAACATTTTTGTTATCCGATCCATACCTTGATCGATGGATCTTGAAATCGAGATTCATTTTTTCCTAACAATAAACTTTGATAATCATAGCTATGATACATATATAGTTTTTCTTATTTATCCATCTAAAACTATAACAATATTTTAATAAGACAACACAAAAGACTAGAATATGTCCAGATAGAAAAAAAAAACTAAATAAAATAATCACCTAATTCTTTTCTATTCGTGTATAACATTTGATTTCCATGTAAAATAATCAAATAATTTATTTCAAAAACCTGTGTAAAAATCTTAAACATGAAAGTTAAGTTACATTTTTAGACATAAAAGAACAAGGGCATGTGTATCCCCACCATGTAACTCACTAAGTCCACCAATAAAAAAAAAAAAAGCCATATGTAATTTTAGTTTGAAAAACACTAATCCCACTGATCCATTCAACAATCGCACTGTCGACCATTATTTACAACATTCGATGGTCACTTTGTCTACCTATGTTTAAAACATTTGACCGTCGTTCTATCAATTGGTTTTTAAACTATTCGACAATTGACATATTGATCTGTGATGTCCACTTCGATACTGGGTCTGTCGAACGTAAAACATAAAAAATATGCATCCTATTTTATATAAAATGTAAGAAAACATTATATACTTTTTAATTTGAGACAAAAATTCTTTTTTTCTTTGTGGACGTAAATATTGACCATCAATAAACCTCTGATTCATATATTGTATTTCCAATAACAGAATGATATGACTAATTCAAATTGTAAGAGCTATACCCTCTAATTTAGCCTTGACTCTTTTCCTTAATTATGGATTCTTTTAACCGTATAATGTTAATGATTGGTATTATGAAACCATCCAAATCTTCAAGTCACTTAGTGTAAAACTGAGATCTTCTTGATATGAAGCCAAGAAGTTGAATCCTTTAACCCTCTATGTCTTTTTGACCGCTTTTTTATGCCATTATTTGAATTGTTCTTTGTTTCCAGAGAGGGGAAAAACATATTTGAACTTGTTCAAAGCTAAACATCTTTCAAGTAAGAAATTCTAATCATCCTCTTCAATTTTTAAGTCTCTTGGGCCCTAAATCTATTTTCCCAAGCCTAATATAAACCCTAATGATCTTATAATATATGGTTTGTTATATTGAAGAATTGCATGGATTTAAGTTTTTTGAATGTACGGTGGATTGTTTTTTTGAATCACGTGTGATGTGTGATTAGCTGGATATAGAGGATCAAATCCCATGACTTTTGGCCAGGGAAGATCCAGAACACTTCTTTTTCCTGGTGAGCTGAATTAATCTTTTCACAAAAAAAATTTGCTTGGTAAAAAAATTAATCCTTGTTTTTTGGGGTATTCCTACATATAATGATATTCCCAAAAAAACCCAAATGTTATATACAAAAAACAAAAAAATCAAACTTAGTTTAAAAGTTTGATTTAGTTTTTTTATTAGACACCAAGATAATCAAGAATAATTCCTCATAAAATATCATAGGACCCTGGAATAAAATAAATGTCAATAAATCATAAAAGTGAATAACAAATGCAAACCCTAATAAATATATTTTTATGTTCAACAACAAGATACACTCATTTAAAACTTAATGAAAATTTAACTTGGAGACACAGTGAAAGAACCAGCGTCCCCGCATATGTCCGCATCATCCGCATCTCAAACTCTAACATAATGGTACGTCCAAACATACCACCTTAGAAATCAAAATCACACCAACAAATAATGCAAAAAATCTAAATACATCTACAAAAGACAAAAAGATTCAAAGAATATATTTTTATTTTCTTTTAGTTTCTTTAGTTTTTTTGCTCTACAAGGCACAACACCCTATTTGAGCAAGTGAAGAAGGTATTGTGCTTAAATCAATTAATGAATAGGATTTTGAGTTTTTCAATTATTATGAGTCTTTTAATCTCTCTCTTTTTTTCCTTCTTTCATGTCTATGGAAAGGATCTACAGAGTTGATATTGATCGTCCATTTCTTGTTCATTGTAGCATTTTGCATTTGACTGTCATTTTACCTCTTTTATTTCTCTTTATCAGGTAGATATGGAATAATTCAGTTCATATAAAGTCAGTATTAAATCTATCAGAGTTGATATGTTTCTGACATGGGATTGACATGGGAACTACATGTGAGATTTTACTTGAAAAAGAAATAAAAATAGTTTGGTTTGACTAGTTATTCATTAATTTTCAGTCCAATTTTGGGCTTACTACACTGATCTCACTTCAATCCAAAAGCTGTTCATATTTAAAAGAAATGTTCACTTCAACGTTTGCCTTACTCTGTTTAATGCATGATTTGGTTCAAATTATGTCATGAATTGTTTAACTCAATTAAGGTGCACATGTATGAACTTAGATCCATTAAAAACTTTCCTCCCCTCATATGATCTCTCATGTGCCTAGCACATGAAGTGTTCATGTGTTAGACCTTTATTGGAGATTGACTAGCCTAGACTAGAGTCTATCTCAAAATATATAGTTTGGTAAGTTGGAAATATCAGAATTCAAAAAATATTTAATACAAAAGAATCATAAAATTATAAACTTCACAACATAGTCCGCTTATGAGATTGTTCTTGAACAATATTTTAATTGTAAAAGTATATACCTACTATAAAGACGCATATGAGATTGTATATGAAATTATAAATGGGTTGATTGTACATGTGTAACAATGACTGTGTATGTATATCTAAAAAGGAAAATGGCAGACTCAATTCATTTTATAGTTCATAACATAGTCCGCCTAAATTCATCTCTCATCTAATAATGAATTATATACTTTTATTGTTAAGACTGTGTCACTTTTTAAAAGTCAAATATCATATTTTATTTATTTTAATAGTTCGTGCATTCAATTTCAAAATCTAACTGCATATTTGTGGTTCTGGTGTTCACTTGGGCTTACATGGAAATTTTTATAGTATTTCGAGGTCTTTTTAGAAATTATGCAGTTTCAATTGGTATTTAGATTTAATTTTGTTAATGCCCAAGATGAAGTAGTAAAAATCCGATTTTATCATGGGAGTAGAATTAGATCAACTGGATTCATGTAATAAAAGTTATGGGTAATTTTTCAATTATTCCCTGAGATGGAAAAGAAACTTGGCAGCAGCCCTGTGTTATGTTTATGGCATATTTCAGAATAGTTAGAGGGGTTATTGGAGATTGGCTTAAACTTAAAAGTTGTAGATAATTTTCTTATCTTTCTAATGGATTTTGAATTGCATGATTTGAAGCTATATTGTAGAAGTTAGGGCTGTTCTAGTCGAGACTGCACATGAATTTTATGGGAGGGTGTTTTGGTAATTGGGCCGGATTTCATAACTCCATTTAATAAAGTTGTAGTTGGTGTTGTTGCTGCTGATATGTGTGGAAAGAGAGAGAGAGAGGTCGTCCGAGGCCCTTCCAGCGAGAGAAGTGAAAGGAAAAATTAGGAAAAAAACGGGAAAGCCTCGTGGATTATTTTTCGTGCTATACTGGGTAATTATTCTTTTTCTTTTCATTGTTATTCTTCATGTAGGGTTGTTCTATTTTGGCTTGTGAATTGAATTTTTGATTGGGACTGAAATATAAATATATGTTTGAGGGTTCATTTTACTGTATTAATTTAGGGTTGTAGTGGAGATATCATATTGTCTTGGTGAATCTTTGTTGAAGGTGTAAAAGTGTTGGAAGAGAAGGTGGTGTGTATTTGTGCTTGTGAAGCCTCCAATCACCCCTTCTCCTCCTCCATGAGGTTACATTCATTTTTTTGGGTTTTAATTGCATATTTGAAGAAGAAGAAGAAGAAGGTATATATATGTGTGTGTAAATATGTGTGCCATTGCTGTTTTGAGCACCCTTGCTATTTTATTTTTTGAAATTATTTGAAGGGTTTTCAAGCCTAGTGGTCTAAGTGAAGTTGGTTTATGACATTTAGGAGAAGCTTCATGAAATTTTTAAAAATGCTGATTTGGTGTATTCAGGCTGGAGGAGCCTCTTGAACCTTCAGCTAAATTTCTAGGATCTCTTGTGATATCGTAGGGTGGACGAGCGACAATCGAAGTATCTGTGAGTGAAGTCCAAGTCTTTAGTATTTCATCTCTTGTGGTTGATGTCTCTCTCTCCCTTGCTGATTTTCAGGTTTTGTATGTTGTGTTCTTTCATATATATCGGTATTGATAGAGTAGTGAGGGAGAGTTGATTGTGAAGTGGTGATCGAACTCCATGTCTTCCAATTCCTAACTTACTTGTGCTTGTTCTTATATTCATGTGTTCATATTAGGTGAAATGTTCTTATATGTATTGACTTCATGTTGAATGAAGTGCTTCAAGATGTTTCCCATCTCTTGTGATTGTTCTAGAATTGTAAGAGTGAAGGCATGGAAAGGGAATTGCATGTTATCATGTTTTGTGTTTGTTTTGAAAGGGTTAAACATTGCTGAGTTCTATTGAGTAAATATGAATATTTGAGTGAATATGCATATTTATATGGTCTTACCTGAGTAGGAAAAACTAAGATAATAGTGGTGGTGATGTTCCTAATAAGCTTGTATGGAGATTATTTTTTATACACCGTTATTTGTATAGGTGTCTTGGCTGTCCTAGTTTTTAGGTGGTGATAGTTGAGCTACCTTAGATGTTTAATTGATGCTTAAGCATGCTTAGTGGTGGCCTTGGATAGTCAAAGAATCTTAAATATAATTAAATCCTCGTGTATAAGCTACTAGCATAATATGATGTTTGGTTCGTATGTAAGGTTTGCATGTATGGTTGCAACTTAAGTAGAACCAAAATAATATATTGGAATGTCATCCATGCTAATAAGATTATAATTATAGGAAGTTATTAGTGGTATGTGTTTAAATACCATGAATTGGTTTGGATGCATGAACGTTATGTTGTGATTAAAGGATGATATAATCGGCGCAAGACTTGCATTAGAAGGGATGAGTTCAACATTGGTTGATCCATAATTCTTTATCCGAGTGATGTGTTCAGTCAAAGACTTGCGGTCCAGCATTGATGCGAATCATGTATGCTTGCTAATGTTTAAGCACATTATGTGGTATTTATAAAAATGTGAATGAGCATGCAGGTCTTATTTATAGTGTGTACAGGCCAAACTATCAATGGTAGAACTCATGATGAATGAATCTTTAGTTAGTGGTTTGATCAGCGCATTAGAGGAGTTCATATTATGGCTATGCGTGTTTTGTAGCACTTATAAAATGACATAGTTGTATCATTTATTACTGTCTTGTAGAATGATTGCTAGTCTAGGACTTGTATGGCTTAATCTTCATTCTATTCACTTGTTCTATGTGAGAGGCTTGAAAGCCTAGAGTGTACTATATTTTGCTTGTATATTCAATTAATTGCACTCCTATATGTGTGTGGTCTTCCATGTTAGTAGATGCTTAGCGGGGTTAATAATTGGTTGATGCATATTATTCCATGAGTATTAGTTTCGTTCAACTGTTACAGGCTAGATTATTTGGACATGTGGTCCATGCATCTCATTTGAGATTGAAAATTCTCCTATAATAATTGCGCTTGTTTCATTAATAGGACCTACATGTGATAGATGTTGGTATGATCCGTTGTTAGGATTATATGTTACTTTCAATGTGCAAGCGTAGTAGTAGATTGTTCGACATCCATGTGATACACTCGCATTAGAATTCAGGAAAATTTATTAGTATTGTTAATTGCTAGATGATTATAGTTGATCCCTGAGGATCGTATCGCGAGCGTAGAATGCTTCTCCCCTACCTCGTATCCGTGTTGGAGCTACCGGTGTTGGAGCTATCCTGGACTGTGCCCCCACACCATAGGAGGCCCAATGTGTATTTCAATACCCTTGTGGCTTTGTACCTATCTTGAAAGGCTGTCAGGAAGAGGGGGAGAGGGCTACCGGAAGGTTAAAGGAGTTAGCGAGTTAATTTAAATAATTATAATTGATCCCTGAATATCGTATCGCGAGCGTAGAATGCTTCTCCCTTACCTCGTATCCATGTTGGAGCTACTCGGCGTTGGAGCTATCCTGGAATGTGCCCCCACATCATAGGAGGCCCAATGTGTATTTCAATACCCATGTGGCTTCGTACTATTTTGAAAGGCTGTTAGGAAGAGAGCTACCCGGGAGAGGGCTACCGGAAGGTTAAGGGAGTTAGCGAGTTGGTTTCCTTTTTTTTCAATAGTCCCATGTCACCCTTGAGGGTTAGGTTGAGGAAGAGTTGGGGTCACATCTTCACGTGACATTTATATCTGTTGGGTTTCTCCCATCCATATCCTCCTCAAAAGACAAAAATGTACTAATATCCTGTTAGATTATTATTGTAGAGATTGGATTCTTGTCACTCACTGAGCTTGTAGCTCACCCCTCGCGTGTTGTTTTTCCACTAGGGATTGAGTTAGCGTGGAGCTAGAGCATCCCTCTGGCATAGTTCGTGCATGGAGCGTTCCACCTTTCGGTTGGCGAGTGCGAGGCTGTCAGCAATCCTATTTTTTGTGTGTATGTATTAGTAATCGTGCGTGTTGCACATGTAGTTATATTTGAACTAGACTTGGACTCTCACAGGACAGTGTTTGTGTAAGCGGGTCTGTAATAATGTTTTGATTTACAGATTTATTTATATATTATACTTCCGCATCATTTTTTTTATTGGCTATCACTTCCCTGTAGCATTGTTATTTTATTCGATCCTTGTCTTTTATGATTGGTACGGTCCCGGGGATGGCCGCTCCGGGGCATAACATTTATAAATGGTGAAATAAATACTCTAATGAATGTAATATTTTCATTTATTAAAAATGTGAAAAATTTCAATGAGATATGTTTTCATTACATTGAGTGGAAGGGATTAACGAGATACATGAGACTCCATTTATGACTGTAAAAAAGCGCTAACTGTAACATTTTTCCATATATAAAAGGATAATATTACGAAAAGTCTATTTTCCAGCCCTAATTCCAATAAAAACACGTGTTGATTTTTTTTGAATAGTATACCTCATCTTATAAGGTAAATGTTTTTTTTTTATAAAACATGAATTATATACTCTAATGAATAGTATGGATACATTTATAAAAAATGTAAATTTTTTTTATTGAAACATATACTCGTTAATGTAAATATATAGTGCTAACGAAGGATTGGAAAAAAAGGTGTGTAACATCACTCATATAAAAATAATAATGTTACAATCAGTCCACTTTACAGTACAAAACGCAAAGAGCTAAGGAAGGATTGGAAAAAAGAATGTGTAACATCACTCATATATAAAAATAATAATGTTACAACCAGTCCACTTTACAGTTTAAAACGCAGATCGCACATGTTTTTATTTTTTTTAACATCATATATCTCATTTAATAAAGTATGTACTTTTGTAAAAAGTGAATCATATACTTCAATGAATAACATTATCATTTATTAATTGAAATGTGAAAAAGTTCAATGAGTATGTACCTCTTTAAGTGGAATGGACTAATGAGATATATGAGACAGATTCATATTCACTGTTTGTTTTTATTATATTTGTACCTTACTTGACTGATCATATGGTTGCGCGTAAATGCATCAAGTGAAATGTATTCTTTCTTCTTTTTAAATTTACATGCATTTACAACCGTTGCAACTCTACAGTAAAAGTCAAACATGATATAAGTATATAAAAAACAAACAGAATATCTCAATCTGACTGCATTTATAATAGTTAAAAAGGACACTTAAAACATTTTTTTCATATAAAACCTCACTCATCCCAACCCCCCAACCCCACACGTTCATTTCCTAGGCATGGCCAAGCCCACCTATTTATTAATATTAAATGTATACTTATTAGAATATATACTTTACTTTTTATAAAATATATGATATACCTTATTAAAAATACGTACCAATATACTATATTAAAATTACATACTTTATTAAATGATATACTAAAATAAATATTTTTTTATAAAAACACATGTCTAATTAAATAAAATATATAATTTAAATAAAAACACATACAGTTTATATTTTAAACCGTAAAATAATGAATGTAACATTTATTCAAGATATATATATAAGGACCACTGCATCCAGAACCATCAAAAGCACTCATCATCACATTTTCCATATAAAATCCCACTCAACCCATCCCTCACAACCACCACATTCATTCCCCAAGCAATGGCTAAAATCACTCACCCCACCCCCCTCCTACTCCTCCTCACCATCCTCCCCCTCTCCCTCTCCCTCTCCGCTACACCCCCAACCCCCTTTCCCCACCTCCACCGCCGCCTCGAAAAGCAAACCCACCTCCGCTTCTTCTGGCACGACATCGTCAGCGGCCGCAACCCCACCGCGATCCGCGTCGCCGCCGCCCCGACCACCAACTCCTCCTCCACCGGCTTCGGCGCGGTCGTCATGATCGACGACCCCCTCACCGAGTCCCCCGACGTGAACTCCAAACTCGTCGGGCGCGCGCAGGGACTGTACGCGCTGTCCGCGCAGGAGGAGGTGGGGTTACTAATGGCCATGAACTTCGCTTTCTTGAATGGGTCGACCCTGACTGTGATGGGGAGGAACAAAGTGTTTGATAAGGTGAGGGAGATGCCGGTCATCGGCGGTAGCGGCGCGTTCAGGCTCGCCAGGGGGTACGTCGAGGCGAGGACGCAAAAGTACGATCAGAAGACCGGGGACGCCTGTGTCGAGTACAACGTGTTTGTGTTGCACCATTGATCGAACAGGTTTGGATAGATTAGTCTTTTGAGTTTTTCGGGTTTCTTAAACATTAATTGTTGGTGATTGGGTGTTGAATCTCTTTACCTTTGTTGTTGGTTATGGTTTAATCAAATGGAGTTTAATTATTATTTAGTGGTGGGGAGGGTTTTTCATTTCTTTTGTGACTTGGTTGTTCTCTGTTTTCATTCATTTCAAATTTTGTAATTCGAATTCAGATATGAAATCGGGTAGCAAACATCTACCTTTCTTCAACAAAAAAAAAGAAAGGTTAATTACATGTATATTATTAGTGTTTAAGTTAATTTTTATTTAGAAAATGATATATACCTGTGCGCGTTTAGGGTCGTGAGGGATGCATACGTACGATCAGAAGACTGGGGATGCTTTGTGTTGCATCACTAGAAAAACTCGTGAGTTAACTTGGTGGATTGGACAATGAACCCGGTTCATTGAGTATGACCATGGTTGTTTAGATCTCAGAGTGATTTTTCGAGTTTTTAAACATTTTTTTATAGTTTTTATACATTGTTGGTGATTGGATGTTGAAATATTATTATCATTATTATGGTTATTGGTTGAGGTGTGTTATGTTTAATCAATTGGAGATGGAGATGGAGACTGGAGAGGTGTCATTAATGTTTTTTTTGTGTGTTTAGTGGTTGAGAGGGTGTTGGTGAAGTGGGTTGAATAGTAGATAGAATATTTGGTTAATGGTGTTTTAAGTTAACTCTGTTTAGAAAAATGATACATCCAATCCCCTGTGCAGCCCATATACAGCATCCAATGTCTTGATTTTCTTTTTATATATATATACTTATCTAATGAGTACGGGTTCGTGTTGCACTGATTTTTTTTAGTGTTTAAACATTGTTGGTCACTTGGATGTTGGAACTCTAACCTTTGTTGTTGGTTAGTGTTTTTTTGGTTTGTTTTGTGTTTAATGGTGGAGAGGGTGTTGGTGTAGTAGGTTGAATATTAGATAGAATATTTGGTTACATAGTGTTTTAAGTTAGCTTTGCCTAGGAAAGGAAAATGTGTATAAGATTTGATCCATGTTGTTTTTATCAGTTTTTATCATTTGTTAATAAGAATATTGACATGTATCATCCCAAATATTAAAATATGAAGTTTTACAAAATGTTATGAATAATAGGAACATTAACATGTGTTATCTCACATGTAAAAATGTGAGATTTTGTGAAATGTCAAGAACACTTGGGTGAAAAGTTCCAAAACATATTGAAAATAATTTTGAAATATCTCTTTCCAAACAAAGATTTTTTTGGACATTCCATATAATATTGATCTTTAAGAATACATTAATTAGAACACTTAAGGTTTTTAAAAAGCTAATTTTTTCTGTTATGGCATTGGAGAAATGGAGACTCCTATTGACATGGGAGTCAACAAAGAAATCAAAGTAGGATACTGACTATTGGAGGAGGGAATCAAGGACAGTCAAAAAAGCCCTAGTGTCCCCTAAAAAAGAGAGTTTCTAATTAATGTGGACACTAGGGCTTTTAAGTGAAAGTGACATGTCCAGTGTACAGCACCGTCCACATTCCTAACTTTTTTTTGATAAAATAAATATATATCAAGTCCATTATAATACATGCAATTATCTAAGTGAATACTGAGACAATAAACAATAGTGTATTTGTTCTTTGACATAATTAAGTTTTTAAAATTCTTATATGTTGTGATAGAACATTATATAATATGTTATCATAATGTACTGAATTATAGCAATGCATATATATATGTGCTCTTTTAATCCTTTGTCCAACTAAATTTATACATCAAAACAAAAGGACAAACCAGCTTTCCCCCTTCCCTCAACCATCAAATCCCCATGAATTTGGAATTGCATTTCATAATATCCATGTAGTTGAAATTTCCCCACATCAACCCAAACAACCCCAATTTTAGAACACCAATAGGGTTGGAGCTCAACCCGAACCCAACTCATTGGGTTTTGTTTGAGTTCGGATTTGATTCGGGTTGGGCATAGTTTGGGCGCGGGTTTGATTTAAAAAATATATTATTTTAAATAATTAAAACTTTACCGGAGTTAATTTTTTGTATAATAAAAATAAAAATGATGAACATTTTTATTTAGAGAATAAAGATATGGATACTATAAAAGTAAAATATTCTACATAAAAATAAATTATACAATTCAAATTTTATCATACACATTAAAAAAATGATAATTTTATTTAAAACATTTTACTTAGATATGAAAACTTCGGGTTTGGGTTGGTTTGGATTACCCAAACCCTCAATTCAACCCCAACCCAAATTAAGTTCGGGTTACTCGGGTTTGAGTTCGGATTGAACTCGAACATCAAAACTCCAACACAAACCTGCCCAAATTTTAGTTTGGGTCAGGTTCAACCCATCCAAGTTGCATTTCTAGACACCAAAGTCAATGAGAGCATTTTTTAGGGTCTTGCTACATGGACCCCAACATTTAAGCCACATTGAGAAGCCCCAATAGGTGTCATTAACTGATTTGTTAAAAGTTAAAAAGAGCAAAGACTATATTACCATTCCTTTATATTTGAGTTTTTTTATTCTAAAAAAACACTCTCTCATTAATAGGAATTGTATAACCGTCTCCTAGCCCTCTCATTTGAAAAATCTAAGGCATCCGCCATTTCAAAAATTCATTTCAATCGGCCTCCTCATCTCCGGCGACCGGCATTACCACCCTCGGATTCCTCTCGTCGCCCTCTATCATACGAGAGATGGATCGACTATCTTTCGAATCCTCTTCTCGCCTCCACCTCCTCCGACCTCTACAGTCACTTTTTTTTCATATATAACTACATATACATATAATATATTAGAGTTTCAGATAAGTATATTAGTTTTTTTTAACATATACAGATTTTGGATACAATACTATATTAGTTTTATAATTTCCCTACAAACGAAATGACTGATAGATGAAACAAAAAAGAAAAGAAAAAAAGAAATGACGGATAGAGAAAGCAATTCTTTGATGCTGCAGAGTATATATGCATCTCAGATGGTAGAAGTGAAACAACAATAATACAACAAGAGTCGGCCATAGAACATCTATCATTTGGCATAGCCGTCCCATGTTGGAGTCGGACATTAGATGAACATCTATCTCCATTACTTGTTTCACCAGCCATAGAACGTCTATCCTTATGGGACATGAACTCCATTCCTTTAATCAAATTGAATCAATTGTTTAAAAAAAAAGAAAGAACAAACCAAATCGTAACCACCTCGTAAATTAAGTGGTATGAAAAACACAAATTACATTGAAGGGCATATTGAGGATTTCAATCTTTGCCACCTCATAGGGTTTGGAATGAGGTCTACTAATTGGACCCAAAAATCATTATTGATTTTTTTTATATATATATTTTCCTCTCCTCTGGTTGTATCTTATTTTGTTAATCCATTTCATCCATCGGATCAAAAAATGTCAGTGCCCCGAAGATATAAGACTACAAAGTACACAAGTAGGTCATTTCTCCTTTTTATTGGGCATAGATGATGAAATTATTTTTTAATTTTTTACTTAATTTTAATTTATATCATTTTTTTACATTTTATAAGAAGAATTGTTACATAAACAATTTTTGAGGGGTTTTGTCATCTTGCTATGAAATTTTGAATTTTTATTTAATTAATTTTATTTCATAATTGAAAAAGTGAAATATAGAATTACAAATTTTGTATGTGTTTAAGATTTTATATACAATGGATAAAAATTCTATATGCCATCAATTAAAAATTTTGTATGAATTTTCCAAAAACCTATTCATGAAGTTTAATAATTTATCCCCACTAATATAATCCTGACTACACCACTGTTATTTTATTAGAGATCATGTTCGATTTTTAACTTTTGTTGTTATATCAATTTAAAAAGTGTTTATCTATATTGAATATCATTTTCAACTACATTAATTGATAAAATCTCTGTATGAGGTTAAATTTATATGCATCTACAACTAAGCTTGGTTTTTAAGTTTTTAAAAAATACCATTCAGTCTAAGGAACTCTTTTTTTTTAAAGTATATTTTTCTCATCTTCTCCAACACGGGCATCATACATAACATATCATACATAACATACTACCATTAGTTGCAAAAAAAAAAAAAAAAATGATACACCCAATCCTAAAAGTCGTCTAATGCTTTTTTTTTGTCTGAGGTCATATACATTTATATTGGATTTTTTTTCTATATTGTAAATGCATATGACCCGGAGGCGATTTTAAGGTCTAAAGCTCCTTTAACAAATATTGGATGTTTTTTTTGTTTTTTTGATGAAATGATAGGCACTTGTCTTAATATATTAAGGGTCAAGAGCCCAATTAAAGGATAACATTAACAAGGAAAATGTCTCATGGGAGCACGGTAGAAGAGGTATCAACCCTCTCCCACAAAACCAAAGGCACCAACCCTCTAAGCTATTACAAGTCTTTCATCTTGGAAAGAAATACCTCCCTCTCCCACACAAAAATTACCCCAATCAAGGATGAGACTCTTGGCAAGCTCCCAAATATTTTCCCCATATGATCTTTGACTCCTGAAAATAGTCAGATTGCGGTTAACCCAGGTTGACCACACCAAAGCAGGAACTAACAGTTGAGAAACCTTTGCTTTCACGGACCGGTCTCCTGCCCTCCTCAACCGCTGACCCGCTGACCACATGCCCTCCACATCTTGGAAAACCACATCCATCCCCGACGCCTCCTTCAAACGCTCCCAAGCCCACCTCACCAAGCGGCAAGAAGTAAACAGATGGTCCACTGATTCCTCCTCCTCCCCACAAAGAACACACGTCGTGTCTATCCCCGGAGACCATCGAGCTAGTCTAGAATGTGTTAGAATCTTTCTTTGGTACATAATCCACATGAAAATCTTAACTTTGGGTGGAACTTTACTACCCCACACTTCCCTTCTCTTATCCGCTGTGATCTCTAATATAGGTTGATCCCTCCTCAGCCACTCATACCCCTTCTTCACCGTGAAACCCGTTGCTCTCGATGTCCTCCAAACTGCGTCATCTCTTCTGCCTGACTCCACCCCATGTGGCTGCAAGACCTCCATTAGCTCCAAGAACACCTCCCCTTCCACCTCATTCAAAGCCCTCGTAAACTTCACGCTCCAACTCCCGTCCTCACCCCTGTCGTGCCAGAACAAACATACCGCTCCCTGTTTGAGTCTCGCAATGTGGAAAATAGAAGGGAAGCGCACCTTTAGAGGCTTGTCCCCAATCCAATGATCCTGCCAAAACCGAATATCCTCCCCTGAACCCAATCTCCAAAAAATGCCTTGAGAGAAAGTTTCCACCTCTGCCAAAATGCCTTTCCATAGCCATGACATCTTGCGTGTAACCCGAGGGAAGCGCCCGCGCGCCAATGCTCCACAACCATAACACTCCCTCACTACCTTGCACCATAAAAGTTCTGGATTGGAGATCCACCGCCACAACCATTTCATCAATAGGGCACTATTCATGGCCTCCAGATTTAGCACCCCTGTTCCCCCCTGTTTCTTACTTGTGCAGACCACTTCCCACTTAACTAGTGGGATCTTCCTTCTCATCTCCTTCACCCCGCTCCACAGAAATCGACGTCTTATACACTCTAACCTGGCAAGAACCCCTTTCGGTATTTTGAATATCGATAAATAATAAATGGGGAGATTGGTTAAAACTGCTTGAATTAACGTAAGTCGCCCTCCCAAATTCTGGATGTTTTTTTTGTTGAACCATCTCTTTCAGCTTTTTAAGAGTTTTGCCTCCCATGGCAACTCAGCATTCAATGAGTAGAAGATAGGGGGTTCCTATTCTTGATTGGGGATGTATTTAATATATACATTAATTCTGCCACAATGTATGAATGCATGGGAACATTTTTTCAACTGTTGGATTGTAATACACCTTGTCATTCCAACAATCCTAACTCGGTATATAAAATCGTTCATAAAATAATATTATAATATTTCATTATTTTGTGAAGATATATATGTTTTTGTTACATAGTATATAGACAAGGATATACTTGAAAAAATGTTTGTGTGTAACATTTTCCATATTTCTATGGGGATTACAACAAAATGACAAAAAGTTAAAGTGAATAAATGTATATAACCCCGACATTCTTATGAAAATCCAGTTAATTGCCAAAATCCAAATAACCCCTTAGATATATAACTAAAATCCAAATACATCATTCTATCAATTAAATTAACATAAAGGTAACCTGAATTTAACCTAGTATAAAGTTACATTTATACCCTCCCTCAATCAATCAATAAATGAGAAACCCTAAATCTAACATTCCCATTCATCCCATTTATTCGTTCTCCTCATGCGATCTGATCTGTTCACCCTCATCACCGACGACATTGCATGATATGCAGAGGTAAAAATGTAATTGACAGGGGGGTTATTTGTGTTTTTTGCTAGTTTACAAGGACTTAATTGTACTACTAAATTTTGCTTGAGTTAATAACAGAATATTATATGAATATTTAGATTTTGATTTCATTTCGTTTTAGTTATATTTCTGGAAGGTTATTTGAATTTCAAGAAAATGCAAGGGGTTATCTAAATTTCATATGTTTGTAGGTCGTTGTATGCATTTATTCTAAAGTTAAATTAACCAAACCAATCACTTGTGAAAAATGATGTCTCGTCCTAATGCAGCCCAATCTACAACCCTCATTTTTTTGAAAATAAACTCTCACCCATATACTATTATAAAAGTGAAATACACGCTAAGATACACTAATCTATTTTTTCTTTGAAATTTTTTTTTAATATTTATGCACTATAATAGTGCATTATATACTATGACCAATTTAATATATACTACACTATCACAGTATATATGCGACCGAGGAACCGTTTCTGGACTGCAGAGACTGCAGACTTATCCCTTATTCTTCAATGAAAGGTGCTGATTTTGGATCCTATTACTACTGATAGATAGGTTAATATTTAATAAGAAAAAAAAACAGTTATCTACCAAAAAAGATAAAAAGGATAAATTAATCTCCACATAATCTAGTGTTGCTTGTATGATTAGGGACTTCATTGACGTATTCTAAATAATATATATAGCTTCATTTTTCAATAAATGGATCTTGATGATCAAAATGAAGAATTTATCAAAAATATTTTCTAACAAGGCAAATATACATTGATTCATTATACATTGCTCAAGCAGGTGATTTTTATGTATTTGCATCAAAGTACAATTTCATTGGAATATCTATACTTTATGTAATATAATGTAAAGTATGACCTTTACAGATAATCAAAGCACTAGGGACTGTTAAATCATCTACTAACCTTCCGGCCCTTGATTTGGAGAATGCCAATTAATAAAGGTCTGAACAATGTAAGGCCTTAGGTCATGAAAACTATTGAAGGGGCCTTCACTTTATTTTTTTGGGGTGGGGAGATCAAAATAAAAAAAGGAGGGGGGGGGGGAGCGACGAGGTGGATGGCAACAGTGGACAGAGGATGACAGAGGAGGGCGGCTGTTCTCTCTCTCTCCACTGCCACCTTTCCCGGCCGCCCCCGCCTACCGTTGTCGCCCTCTCTCAGTGCCACCGTCCCCTTCCCCCCCCGCTCACCCAGGGTCATTCTTCAGTTAGATGTGGCTGCTCCTGGTCCTGAATTTTGAGCAACCTGAGGAAGCCAAAGGACTGGAGTCCATAAGGTGTAAAATCCTTGTTAACAGAATGAGCAAAAAGAATAAAAGAAAAAAGAAGGTTATTCTTCAGGCACCATAGTTGCAGTGCTAATTAATGGTATGATGTCAAAGTGGTTTTAAGTCTAGTTGAGGTTAAGAACTTGAGATGAGGAGATCTGTTATTGCCATATGTATGATTCATCTTATATGAGTAGATTCAATCTTCACTGATCAAATGGAGGGTGAGAAGAGCTCAACTAAAAGATTTCAAGATCCTGCACCTACTAGAGTATTAAGATGTTGGGAATGTTTGCGAAGTGGACACAACACACCAAAACAACACACTTTTTACATGGCCTGGCCTAAGCGTACATCCATGGGACAAAATCGGAGAATCTACTAAATGCATGTGAGATACAAGACTTACAACATACTCATAATCATGGGTTTCCATCTCTTAGCCATTTCTCTCAACAAGTCAACATCTTTCTGGATCACTCTGCAGATCTATCTGTGAATCATTGGTATGGAATACTTAATGCCAAATAAAGCAAAATCTTCATGGGATTATTTATAGAGATAAATCTCAACAATGTCCCTAGCACCACAGAATCCCAAGGCATTGCATCAACATAAGAGGAAGGTACGTGTGATGGATGGAATGGTGAAATCTATGCAAATCAGGGATAGTCTTTCTGCCATCAATTCTGGCTGTGCATCAGATTTTTCAGCTTGAAGGCTTGAAAAATGTACAGAATAGCCCACAAATCCTTTGTACCAGCTAAAGAAGGTCTCAACATGAAGCAAAGAAGGTTGAACAAGATGGAAAACTTTCTTAGAGAACATTAGGATATTGTTAATGCATGTCCACAACTTTGTCTATTTCATTATGGTTGAAGCACCATTGAAGTTTTCAATACACAACTATATTTCTCAAGTAAGGTGAACCCTGAGGGGCTTTCAGAAACATATTACAAAACGAAAAGAATGGACATACCAATCCCACCAAAATAGTATTTCAAAAACTAAAAAATTTATTAGGTTTTCGCCTCATATTTCTTGTGTTATGCTTTTCTTCCTACACCATAGTCACATTGGTAGGAATTTCATTTGGGACGATATGCATACATTCATAAATCGTACATGATAAGCGTGGTAAAAATACAAAGATAATTATCTATTTTGTACATGTACCATAATCATGGGTACAAAAGATATATGAAAAAAAAAAACTTCAATATTGAGTATACAGGCAACAAGACAATTAGGATTCCACATTTGAAAAGCGAAAACAAAAACTCCCATATTACACCTTCCATGATGAAAACAAAAACCATATTCCAAACCACAGTGAAGGCTTGTGAGCTTTAAATCTTATAGATGCCACATTTGAATCTGTATGATACACGTACATTCGTGAATCGTACATGATAAGAACAATAAAAAGTACAGTGATTTGTACATGTATTCTAATAATTGGTATGCATGTGAAAATTTTATAAATTATGAAGAATATGATAATTCCTAAACTAAATGGATACTTAGATTCCGAAGAAAATGTATAATTCAATGAACAAAACTATGTCCTATTGGATTACTTTTCCAATATTTAGAAAAATTCAAAATACATGGTGACTAATGGCTTACACAAATAGAGCAAAGCAAGTTTACAAGATCTCCAAGGAGTGTTCAAAAGCGGTTTAGTCCTAATGAAGGGTAGACATGAAAGATGAGGTACAATGAAGTAACTTCCTTTTGCAAAAACAGCATCCCATATAGCACCTTCCATGATGGAATCAAAAACCATATTTCAAACCATAGTAAAGGCTTTTGAGCTTTAAATCTTATATAGGCCACATTTGAATTTGAAAAGTGAAAGATTTCCAATCCCGAATCCAATCATATTTCAGCGTTTAGTTTTTCAATCCCCTCCTCAAAAACAGAGTTTGAAACACGATGTTTTATGAATCTCAGCATTTCAAATGAACATCCAAAAGAAGTCATAGTCATAAAATTCATTATGAATAACACAATCCAATATGAAACTATACACAAATGAACCAATATCACCTTAATTGACTATGACAACACTAATGTACCAAAATCCATAAAATTCAAGCACAACAAGCAATCAATCACACACACACAAGAAGAACAACAAGAACAAGGCATGATTCAATTACCTCCACCGGTCACCGGAGCAATTCGACATCCGGTTCCACCGCGTGTCCGAACCACTTCTTCCCTCCGCCGAGCGGACACGGCGGCACCAACGACCACCTCATCCCCCCCAAATCACACAACACAACCACCTCCGTCGCCGTGCAATACAAACAAGCACACGAACCCCCCGCCATCCACGGCCAAGAACCGTCCGATCCGCCTCCCTAACACCCCGAACAGATCATCCGGCATGAACCCCATCTCCCTCCACCGCCCCCCCCTCCGCCGTCCGATCCATCGCCCAGACACCAACGGCCACGATCGCCCCCTCCCTCTCCAACCCCCCATGTGAAGTTGTGAACTGTGTGAAATCCATATAACCCATGTTTCCTAAAGTCCATATAACCCCTTGAAATCATCTATGTAAATCCAAATAGCCTCACTGATAGATTATGATTATTCAGTAATATTCTGTCTAGTTAATCCTGATTAAAAACATAATATACTAAAAACCTCTTATAATATGTTAAACATATGAATAATTATCTGTAAATGACGAATTTATCCCTTCAGACAGAGATTTATAATATATCTGGAAAAATAAAATTATCATATGCAGAAGATTTTTGTTATTTTAATAAATTTTATTTTTCTTCTCCTCCTGTCATGGTTTCATTTTGTTTTTCTTTATTTTTTTTATTTTTATTAGAAAAAAGATAAAATGCGTTTGGATCCCTTGAAATTTTCTAAACACACAGAAAACCCTATAATTTAATTACACGCAATTACACCCCATGCAGTTTGATTTTTCATTAAGATGGGATAAAAATATAATTTTACCATTTTAATTAAATTTTTGTGGTGTTTTAACCTTTCTTTGATGGGAATTGTTTTCACATTTTTAATTAATAAAAAAAATCAAAATAACTCCCTGACCTTTCCAAAAATCCATATCTCCTTGAAAACACTTTTATAAATTCAAATAATCCCTTGATTTAAACTTACGTTGACAGATGATAAATATTATGCAAATATTCTGTTTTATTGACTGAAAACACAGTAGACAAAAAATTTCTTATATATATATATATATATATATATATATATATGGTCGCGATTACGTGCGGTGTGCGGTCGGTGCGGTTTACGACGTGGATCGTTCGATCGCGGGTCCATCGCATCCAACGGTCGACGTGAATCGCACCCGACCGTCCGATGCGATGGACCCGTGATCGACGGCCCGTGATCGCGCACCGCACCGACCGTAAACCGCATGTAATCGGATCCCTATATATATATATATTAAAAATATGAAAAAAACTTATGTACATGATAATTTTACCCCTCCAAGCCAAAATCGTCATTTACGAATATCGGGAGAGGGGTGGGAGAGGATGTGTTCGAGGAGGTGGGGAGGGGGAAGGTCTAGTGGTGGTGGTGGTGGTGATGGTGGTGGGGTGGTTTCGAGAGCTTCTCCTCCTCTGCTTGTCATGGCTTCCATTTTGTTTTTGTTTTTTTTTTATTTTTATTACAAAAAGGTTACTTTCATTTTCTTGCAAATAGTAGAGATTGTGTATATACTCTAATAAAAATTAAAAATTATATATCGTTTCATTTCAATTTAAATAAATCTATTTTTAATAAGTGTAAGAAAAAAATTTAACTACATTTTTGAACGGTAGAAAAGGTTGAGGCCCGTTTGATTCATGTTATTATTTTGGAAAAGAGTGCTGCTACACTCAGTCAATAACACAATCCAAAACTCAGTCTCATCGTCAGCTGGTCCACGTGGAATTTTTTTTAATGCCACGTCAGCTACCAAAAAACAGCCCACAAAAATTTCCCCCCCAAAAGTTCTCGCCCAATTTTTCAGCTACCACCATTTTTTTGCATCCATTCTTTCACTTCCATCCATTTAATTTTTATTTACTATCTCTCTCTCTCTCTCTCTCTCTCTCTCTCTCTCATTGGCAACCACAACAGAACCAGTCATAGCACTTCCATTACTGCAGCAAATATACCTCATTTTCTATCGCGGGACAAAAAGTAGGTATATGACTCATTTGCATAAGATTTCAACATTTATTAGTCTTCATCTTCTATTTCAAATGCTGTTTCAAATTATCTATAAATGCTTTTTTATCAGAGATAGATATAAAGTTGATAACAAATTCAACTATGTTCAGCACTGTTCACCCATGGACAACATTTTCTTTTGCATTTTGGAGTGCGTATGTACACATGTTCATAATGCATATGCTTTCTTAAATGTCACAGATAAATCGCATATTGTGGTCATTGACCAAAAGGAAATGAATGATTTGGAAGATAGAGAGAGAGAGAGAGAGAGTTGATGCTGAATCCCAAGCTAAAATAAACTGCGATGGAGAATTTGAAGACATTAGACATTGTAAAGCAAATGAAGAGTTGATTATTGGGATGTAGTTTAATAGTATTGAGAAAGCATTTTCTCGATATAAGGTATTTTTTTTCGCTGTGGTTTTGGAGTGTCATGAGGAGTGGAAGAAGATTCACTCCTTCACTCTTGATGGTTACTTGAAGGTAATTTTTTTTTATATTTGAAGGATGAAAATTGAGAAAGAAGAAAGACGAAACTGTTAAAGAAGTTAACATTTTGTTCTCATCATGGCGTTCACATTATTTAATCTCGTTGGTTATTAATTCCATACTAAAGTATGATTATGCACATACATACTATACAAAGCATATACCTGACTGCCGAAGCATATAACACAATCCATAATCATAGCACACAATAATTTATATGTAACATAATCACACGGTGCATATTTTAAAGTAACATAATCACACCGTACGACAAAAAATCATAACCAAAGTTACTAGCCAAACATGTCGTCCTTGTTGTTTAATTGAGTATATACCTCGCTAGGTTCGTATTTTCAAATAGTTCATTTATTTTCAAAGGTTGAATTAATGAAGACACATACTTTGTTATTGCATTACTTATAATTAGGTTGTGTGGTACAAAAACTTAATGGATTCTCTTTACAGCCTCTGCTATGATTGTCTTATACACTATTTCAATTTTTTACATTGATCATGGTTTAAAATCGTAATTAAAAACTTTGTAGTAGTGACAGTTGATGAATTTGAAGTTGAGTGAAAAATATGATTGAATAACATCATACGGAGGATAATGCATGGTTGAACTCCTTGTACGAGAATCTTTATTGGTGGGTGTCAGTATCTTAAGCATATACGTTACTTAACCAAGCATATACCTTATCTTACAAAGTATATAACACAACTAACAATTACATCACACAATAATTATTAAACAAAATAATCACACCACATAAATAATATAACACAACAAAAAATCATCATATAAAACAGTCAAACAGTACAATTGTATATGACAGTTAAAACATGGCTGAATAAACATCAACCAAAACATTACCATTTACTTGTTCAGATTTTACTAAATTCATCAATCATAAATCCAATAATATTCATAGCACGCATATAAGTCATATCAACATTGGTGCTAAAATAAAAACGAGTATCAAGCATTCTGCAAGCAATCCAATGAGAGAGGAAGACACCGAAAGTCATGCCCACCGGATTGCTGCGGAGCAAGGACATCAAGAATTTGGGGCCACCCCTCTGCTTCCTTTAACGTGGGGTCATCAAGTTATATATACCATCCAAATTAAAATATATACTAGAATTAAGGAGGTATATACATGCATTGGTCACTAAGTTATTTTGCTTGATCCAGAAGTAGATTTTGCTTCTTCCTCATCAACCTTCTCTCCCTCCAACTCTGGAGGGACCTTTCTAATACTCAAAAAATCTTTTTCAATTTTCTTATTTGGCATGACTCTTTTGAACACCTTTGTAAATTCCTCCATTGAAGAGAATCCGAAGGCTTGGGTAGATGATGTATCACACAAGCACAAAATAAATGTTAAATCACATGAAATACCTATATTTATGAACAATGAACATAATATATCCAACAAAATACACTTTAAGATTTAAAAAAAATTGAAACCGGGAAAATTTTATTTCAGATAAAAATATTTGAATAATGAAACCATATACTAAAGAAAATTAAAATAGGGAAGAAATTTATTTCGGGTTAAATATTTGATTTATGAAATCATATGCTAAAAAAAATTTAAATAAGGAAGAAAAATAAATATTTTATTTATGAAACCATTTGCTAAACAAAATTTAAAACAAGGAAGAAAATTATTTCACAATAAAAGTATTGAAATAAGATTAAAATATTTATCATATGAACCCTACGCTGAAAAAAGGATAATGCTTCGAACCTGAGTTCCTTCGCTATGCAGTCATCTCTAGACAACAAAAATTGGTGAAACTTAACGGGATGAGGAAGGAGAGTTTGTTACTTGAGAGTGGTAATCTAGAAGACGCCTTGGGTATACCATGTGAAAGAGATAAGAGACAACATATAAAGAAATGAAAGATAAGAGATAAGAGATGGTAACATGGAGGGTAGAGATAAGCAATAGTGAGGCAAAGAGGGAAGGTGAGAGAGAGACTGAGAGAGAGAGTGTATTTGTTTTGTGGAAGACGAAAGAGTTTTAGTCAAAGAGGAGAGAGAATGTGTATTTTATAAACGAAATGGAAGAGAGAAAAGTTACATTGAAACTCGAAAAGAATAAGCGAATATAGACAAATTGGTGGAACAAGGTATATACCTCTATTATCGAAATACATGCACTTGAAAGGCTGTATGTACTCGTCACATTTGGAACTGCACTTCCAAAATGCGTGAGAGGCTATGTGATGCTGTCAGAAACGTCTTTTTGACCATTTAATGTGGTGTCCGAGTTCCTTTAATGCAGTGAGAGAGGTTCTTATCGAGAAATTTTGAAATTTAAAATTTGAAACACTCATCCGGGCCCGTCAAAGGAAAACAAAAATAAATCCACGTCAGCCAGCCTCGACACGTCGGATCCTACGTGGGGTTTGAATTTCTGACTGAGAACTAGTCGAAGTATATCATTTTCCTTTGATATACTCGGTCACATTCACTAACCAAAACTTCAAGTGTAGTTTTCATTTTTTTTTAAAATAGTAAACATCATCTAATGAGGTATATGCTTTGATAAAAAGTACATATCGCTCCATTTCAAATTGAATGAACACATTTTTAGCAAGTGTAAAAAAAACTTCAATGAAGTATATACATCATCTAACGAGGTATATTATTAATTAAATCTGTTACAAGGTATATAGGGTCGGTGTTTTGATTGGTGAATGTGACTGAGTGTAGCAGCACTCTATTATTTTAGATGGATTCAGAGGAATCATTCTATCAGGTATACAGATTCCGTTGAACTGTTTGGTTAACCAGTAAGACTATGTGAAGAATCACTTTCAACTGTTTGATTCACACATGAAAATTTATAAATAAATTTGATTTAAATGTCTAAAGTACCCTTACTATAATAGTCTTGTAACCTTATTAATAGTCTTATACACGTACTTGTAAAATTCATTTTTTTACCCATACCATAATTACAAAAAATGAGTAATTCTTTTATAATGCATTTGTGTTGCATCATTGATTCTTATATGGAGTCTTGAATGAGCGTACAGTCCTTAATTGGACTAGACATTTCATTTTACAAGGAACAAGTTTCAATATATATATATATATATATATATATATATATATATATATATATATATATATACACGCGGGCGAATACGTGCGGCGAACGGTGGGTGCGGCCGCGACGTGGGCCATTCGATCGCAGGTCCATCGCATCCAACGGTCGACGTGAATCGCACCCGACCGTCCGATGCGATGGACCCGTGATCGATGCCGCACCCGCCGTTCGCCGCATGTAATCACCCCTCTATATATATATAGGGAACCGATTAAGTGCGGCGAACGACGGGTGCGGCAGCGATCACGGGCCATCGATTACGGGTCCATCGCATCGGACGGTCGGGTGCGATTCACATCGACCGTTGGATGCGATAGACCTGCGATCGAATGGCCCACGTCGCGGCTGCACCTGCCGTTCGCTGCACCTAATCGCGAGCGTATATTCCACGTGGGCCGTTCGATCGTGGGTCCATCGCATCCGACGGTCAATGTGAATCGCACCCGACCGTCTGATGCGATGGACCCGTGATCGCTGCCGCACCCGCCGTTCGCTGCACCTAATCGGTTCCCTATATATATATATAGTTTTGATAAAGACATGTGAACGTGCGGATCGATTTCTGGCCGTCCGATAGGGTCCAAAAAAAGAAGAAACAAAAGGACTATCATACATTGACCATCCGATTAGATATGATCGGATGGTCCAAAAAACAAATACAAAACCCTCAAATGCCTCTCCACTCTCTCTCTCGACTCTCTCTCTCGACCCCCCCAAATGAAAACCAAACCCCCGAACCCCCTTTGACCACCATGAGCACCCGCGACCCCCGCGATCACACGCGACTCTAACGACCCTCGACTACCATCTGTGAGCACCCGCGACCAACGGCGACCCCGATTCCAGGTTGATCTCTCTCTCTCTCTCTGATTATGGTTTTTATCTTTGTGATTCAAATGGATGGTGGAATCCTTTTTGAAAACTTGTTCTTCTCTTTTGAAAACTGGTCTATATTTGTATTTTTGTGATCTTTTTTTGTGATGGGTGTATTTGAGATATTTGGGGTGCTTTGATCTTTCTAAAAAAAAGGATTAGGGACATAATAACTCCTAATTTAGATATGTTTATTGCTTAAATCACAACAGAGTTTCTGTTGATTATCGGTTTAAAATTCGAGGGCTTATGATGACGTAATACATAAACCCTCAAATTTTAAACCAATAATCAGCAAAAACCATGTTGTGATTTAAGCAACAAACATATCTAAATTAGCCAATTAGGAGTTATTTCATCCCTAATCAATTTTTTTTACAAAGAACAAAGCACCCCATATATCCCAAATACACCTGTCACAAAAAAGATCACAAAGATACTAATATAGACTAATTTTCAAAACAGAAGAACGAGTTTTCAAAAAAAATCCAACCATCCATTTGAATCACAGAGAGAAAAACCTAATTGTAGAGAGAGAGAGAAAGAGAGACCTGGAATCGGAGTCGTTGTTGGTTGCGGATGCTCGCCGATGGTTGCCGTGGGTCGCCAGAGTTGCGTGTAATCGCCGGGGGTCGCAACTGCTCATAGTGGTCAAATGGGGTCTCGGGGGTTTGATTTTCGTGAGAGAGAGTTGAGAGAGAGACAATGAGAGGCATTTGGGGGTTTTTATTGATTTGTTTTGGACCATCCGATCACATCTAATCAGGCGGTCAAGTACATAGTGGACCTTTTGTTTGGTTTTTTTTTTTTGGACCGTCTGATCGCTCGCGATCGGACGACCAAAAATCAATTCACACCTAAGGCACGTCCGCAGCTTATCAAAAACTATATATATATATATATATATATATATATATATATATATATATATATATATATATATATATATATATATATATATATATAGGGCACCGATTAGGTGCGGCGGACGGCGGGGCGGCCGCGACATGGGCCGTCCTATCACGGGTCCATCGCATCCGACGGTGATGAACGATTCACATCGGACCGTCGGATGCGATGTACCCGTGATCGGACATCCCATGTCGCGGCCGCACCCGCCGTTCGCCGCACCCAATCGACTCTCTCTCTCTCTCTCTCTCTATATATATATATATATATATATATGCTAGTTTCATGCACATGCCAAAGCACGTAGTATAACAGTCCAAAAATTATATAAAAAATGATAATTACATAACAATTAAATAAACTAATAAATACATGTGTTATTGATTTGCTTGTAATACATTTAATCCAAAAACAAAGTGTATACAACTTTTAAGAAATATCAAGTTCTCACTATAGAAAAATAAAAATATGATTATTCGAGAAGTATTTAAAAAATCTTGTTATCATTTCATTATCAATTAAATCAAAAGATTGTTTTAAAATATATACCCTAACACATAAGAAAACATATAGAGTTTTCAAGTCAATATCAATTTAAACCTCCACCAATTCATATTACTAAATTTTTTTAAAATATTTGATATATGCATTGAAAATGTTAGTTTCAAAGAAAATAAATTATACTCATGAAAATTATTAAAATAATTAATTAGAATTTAAAATTAAAATTTAAAATTGAAAAATAACAACTTACACTTTTGATACGCTTCTTGAATAGAACTTTTATATGCACATTCCAATCTCCTGAAATAACAAAAATATTCAGTAAAGTGAATGATTATAAGATTTTAAATAAAAATGATCAAAATATAAAAAATGAAACACATTCATCACCCTTTAAAAAATTATTAAAAAACAAACAAAAACACTTAATCTTTCAATCTAAATATTATTAAAACAAAATCAAATGAATTAAATAGGGACTTTTATAGATTATTTTGTTTGCGATCTGTTAGAGGTTTTTCATCCTAAATAAATGATTATTATATTATTTTTATAGAGTTTCTTATTATACATTTTTATCTATTTCTTGAATTTAAATACATATAACCTTATCGCTATCTACAGCGGATATATAAAAAATATTATTTTGAATTTGAAAATCATTAAAACATACTTTTTTTGTGTCTTAAGATCTACTTATATATATATATATATATATATATATATATATATATATACAGAGAGAGAGAGAGAGTAGTGATGTGGTGTGATCCGTGCGCACTGCGTATATATGTCATTTAAAGGGGTATATGCATTGGTAAAGAAAATATATATCTCATTGAAGGTATTTTACATCCTTTAAAGGGGTATATGCGTCAATAAAGAAAATAAATACGTCATAAGTATTACATACCTCATTGAAATTACATGATAAAAAATATCTTCAATTAGGTATATGCTTTCTTTAACACGCATATACCCTTTAAAGGATGTAGATACTGTTGGAGAAATTGGTCATATTTCAGTTTTCAGTTCTCTACATATCACATGCTTTTAATTCCCAAAACTTGGTCATATTTATCACATAAATATATGAGTTACAAAGAAAACCCTTACATTGTCATGGATATATAAAATATGCTTTATTTACCAAGTTATATACATGTAAGCATGTGCTATTAAAATAAAATGGTACTTAATCACATACCTTCAATAGACATATCATTTGTCATTGCTGCTTTTGATAGAATATTCAAAAATATGAAACCCAAATAATGTTCATGTCATATGCATCAGAAAAGCAGAAGACCTAGTATAAGATAATATTCTCTCTTGATTTGATAACCAGCATATATGATATCCGTAGAAGAATATGTAGAGCGCTTGCTTGAATTATATCATTGAAATATATGGAGATTTCCATAAAATGATCATCATAATATAATATTAGAGAAGAATTCCAATAGCCTCATATAACATATATTGTTGCCCTTGATAAATTGATATAGTCTTTCTCAAAGATTTGATTGCATTGTATATATCCATGTTCTTTCATCTCATCATTGGAATTTAATAAAAAACCAAGCATATTTAAGATAAATAGTTAAAATCCATAGCAGAAAATTAAGGCTGATAATAGACTATTCTGTTATGAAATTGTTGGAGAAATTAGCTATTATCAAACAAAAACCAATGAGAATATGAAGACAGGGATTAGAAGAGCCTGGTATGGAGTCACGTGGTAACGCTTTCTTCAGAACAGAATACGCCCCCTCAATCACACAGGGTTCTCGACAACCTATTCCCAAGATAAAACCACCCAACCCTCGTTGTTCTCTTCTAGAAGTCGAACCAGTCGCAGATTTGATCGCCCAAAAGAACAAGAAAAAAATAAGAAGTCCGTTTGTGGAAGATTTCTAACGGAACACTTAGTTTTTTTCGCATGTATGAATCTCTGCAAATGTGACCTCTTTATAGGCATAGAGATGACTGTTGGAGATGTAACATTGGCAATAATTACACGCGCTAATTATGGTAAGCGTTTCAGTTACCATATTTATTTCCAACATTTAAATTCAAACATTGTCAGCCGTTACAAAAAACAAAATGTTTATCCCATTAAAAATTTAATCTTTATTTGGAAATTAATTTTCCAACAGATACGTGATTCGCACGGACCACATATTATCACTTAATTTTGCATTAGTGGTTTTTTTAGTAAAGTTGTTGGGAATTTTTACATTCTAATAATGTTGTGGGTGTCTTATTATATATTCTTCAATTTGTTAATCTATGTTTCATGAAATTGAATCTGCATGAACATGCAAGGAGAAGGTTTTTATCAAGGGCATGTTTGGATAATGTGCAAATGAGGGTGGGTTTTCATTTGCACATGATCAAACATAATATGTTGTTTGGTTATAATATTTAAAGTGTAACAAATAAAATCCAGGGTTTTCATTTGCCTCATTAAATAGGGTAAACAAAATCTCAACCAACCCATGTGTTTTCATTTGTAATAGATTTTATTTTCACACCTCTCAAGTGTATGTAAAGTAATTTTACATTTTTACCCTCTAACAAATTTATTAAAGTCCATATTATCCAAAACAAATATTTCATCTCATAATCTTGTCTTAAGAATTAAAATAGATAATTATATTTTATAAATTTATATAACTTACAATAATATAATTGTGTGGATAAATATTAATGTGGCATGAATATATAAATGGTATATATTAAAATATATCAAGAAATCTTAACTAACTATCCTAGATATTATCCAACAAAATTGTTATTTATAAAATATAAAAAAACCTTGTAGGATTCTTTTTTAGTTGAAATCAGATTAATTTTTATTTATATTCTATTATATTAGAACTTTTTTTAACCACATACTTATATATAAATTAAAAAAACTAATATATCCAATATTTAAATTTAATTATATATATATATAATATTTTTCATAAATTTTTTGGGTTTTAAGAAAATAATATATTTGATAATCATATTTTAAAAATATTTTATCTATTTATAATATTATTATTTTTTAACATAATAAATTGGCACATATACAAACAGTTTCACATATGTGAGACAAACAACTACTAACAAGAACATGTGTGTAAATGATAGCACAACATGAAAACAAATAAACATGTGAAAACAATGTACAAAGTTTCTTTGCACGTGAAATATCAAATTTGCATGTGCAAAAAAACATGTACAAATAATCACTGCATCGAAACGTGCCCCAAGTAATAGAAGGATGACAAATCAATATCAAAATCATGTAACACGGGGGAAATATTTATTTAGAATTCTCATATATTGGAAGAACTACAGCCAGCAATTGCACTAGACAGGCAGATGAGGGAATACAAACGAAAAAGTTAATTTTGTTCCTAGACTCTCTGCATGTCCCATCAGTTATCCTAGTCTAGTATGTAAAGAATGGGGCAAAACTATTCCCACTACCTAGCTTATTTTAACCACAACCCTCTTAAAACCACCTCCCATCATTTTAAACTTTCCTAAACCCCCTACCTTATAAATGCCCCTAAATTTAGCAACCATACCCACCACCTACCTATTGAAATCAACTAAACCTCTCTCATCTCTCTCTTTTTTTTTCGTTCTCCTCCCTCTCCCCTGTGTTTTCTTGCGGACGCCGTGAGGAAGCCGGAGAAGACGATGACGCTAAACGATTCCCTGCCGCCGGAAACGACATAGAAGAAACCCCTTTTGTCACACCGTCAAGTCGAAACCCAAATGATACTGATTGAGTATATTAGGTCTGTATTGTTTGTGTTCTTTCTTATTTTTTAAAAATTCCTTTTGAATTCAAAAGCTATATGTGATGTACAATTTGTTGATGATGTATATGGTGTGATATAATTTTTTTTTATAGAAATCTAGGGTTTGGATTGGGCATATGATATATATGAAAGACAATGATTGAGCATATGATGTATATGAATGATGTATTTATAAATCTCCAAAAGACAGTGATTGGGTATATGATGTATTTTTTTAAATTCCCTTTAAATCAAAAGGAATTGCAAGAAATTGATTTGATTATAATTAATAATCAATATGCTGATGAGTCATTCTACATATCTTGCAGACTTGATATATCTATCATGTTTTTGTATTTTGAGATAATCGAGTTTTGTTTGGTACTACTATTGTAAATGTACCATGGTGGAATTTTTATACCAAATGTAATTTCTGTATGCACAATTTTCATATAAGATTCTCTTACTAAACTTTATTTTCTATATAATAAGAAAGTTCACACAAAGTTTCATAAAGTCTATCTTGTGTTTGATTCATTAGTTTGATGGGTATTGAATTTTTTTAAAAAATTACATATAAAGTTTACATGTGTTGTGGTTCAGATGGTTTGGAGGGAAGGGTGTGTGGTTTAATGTGTTGGGATTGGATGGTTTGAAATTATTTTTGATGGGATTTGAAATGGTTATATTGAGACTTTTTAATGGAAGGGAAAATGTTGAAGGATCAGTCATGATTTCAATCCGGGGTGTTCATTTTCTGTTTATACATTTGTTATGAGGATCTAAAAAGGTGGTATATGGGGAGCATGTGCTGTTGCAATATGTGAAGGTGCATTTTTCAACTGGTTAGAAGATTTGTTGAGAGAGAGGTTGGGTCCTATTCTGTGGAGGCCGTTCGGTTGAACGGAAAATATGTGGTGGTTGAAAAAGAAGGCCATATGGAGAGAGACCCAAATTCAAAGTTTTCAACAAAGAGAGTTTGTAAAAGAAATGTAAACATTGAATAGAAGATAAATTTGAAATGAGTCTATGAAAGCATTGATGATATTGACTTACGATAAGGTGCTAATGGCTCTGATCTGTTTTACGTAAATTTAAGTGTACGCAAAATCTATGTCAGCCTAGATAAATCTTTGCTTGTAATTAGTAGTGCTTTAAACTCGACAGATTTTATACATTTATGGAGAAGTGAATAAGGTCAAATTAACTGCAGCCCTAATGAGTGTAAGTTGTATTTGACAATTCCTTGAAATAATTCAATCTTCAATTCTTCATCATCTTCCCTGCCATCTAATGAAGCACTCAAAAAGAATTTATTGAGATGAGAATTGTGCTTGAGATAGATGATTATTTGGATGGTGATGTGGATCTTCAACTACTACATGGTTTGATTGCATACTGTTTGTCATTGAAATGGAGTGTATAGATGTAAATGCTGCCATGCTTATTGTTTGTTTTCAACTTGGAAATATTATCTTTGTGCAACATTTTTAATATGATGCAAGAAAATTATCATACAAATAATATTGAAAATCTTCATTCACTCTAAATGGTAGGATACCCAAGGGCTCTTCACTGATAAGGATGAGATTAAAGTGTGGTATGGCTTTCAAACACATCTGGTTATTTTTATTAGTGTGGTGACTTTGCTCCTTGATAAAATGGAGATGTCACACATATAGTTCTAGTATCTGCTCTTTGAGATGTGGTGACAATTGAGATCCATCTTGTTTCACTGTCTTCCATATTCTCCATTACATCTTTCAGTGCTATTGCCCCATCATGTCACTTTAATTTTGATTTCACTAGGACAACACAACATCACTACGTTCCAAATTAAAGAGGGTGACTAGATTTTTTTTAATTCCTTTTGAATTCAAAAGCTAGCTTGTGTTTGATACATTAGTTTGATGGATATTAAATTTTATTCAAAAATACTGCTTTCATTATTATGAACATGAATGAGTTGGTAGACCAATATTGTTTTGTCTTTTTGTATTTTGCAGCTACGATAAGCTACCTCGAAGCATATTTGGATAAGGGGACCAATGCTTCCACTTATGAAAAAGCTGTTCGAGATGTCATTCACTACCTAAAAGATGGAACACCTCTCCTCGACCCAATGCTCGTGTTATGTAGGTCCAAGCAACGACACAGTCGTCAGGGATGAATGAATTGTTTCATGTGTTTAACTTTATTTTTAACATTTGGGCTCTGCATGTTTAGAAGACAGAACTATGATCCCCTTGTGGTATTATGTAATCAAATGTTGTTTACTTTAATTACAATTGTGTTCTTATATATCTTGAAGTGGTTGATGCGTGTTCAATGAATTGCTTGAGTCAACATTGAATTTAATTGAGTTTGATTGTATGGGCTTGAGTTTGATAGGTTGATTAATATTTTGATTTGAATGTCATGTTTGACCATACATTGTCAGCTCAATGATACATAATCTCCACTAGCATTTGTCTCCTAGAAGATATCCGATCGACAGGCCTTTGTCAACTCGCGAGAGTATGTCGACAGATGGGTGCATGTTATACGTTGCACATGGAGGTCGACTAAGTGGAGTCGAACTGGGCTTCCGATGTCAATTCCCATCTCAAAGTGTGAATTGCTTGAGTCAAATAATACTACAATTTAGTACCCAGGTATAGTGTCAGCTTTGATTTCACTTAGAAAGACTAAAATGGATGTTAAATGAGTAAAAACATGCATTAATTATTAGCATATTAATTCATGGCTTAGGCTCGGTTTAGCCTGTCATTGTCAACCCGAGAGAGGATATACGACAAGGCCGTGTCAGCCACGCAATAGGAGCTTCGACAGCGGAGCGTCATATGTTACATTCCTTGTTCGACATACCTCTGTCGAACTGGGATTACATGTACGACTAATGATCGTCGAATGGGCCCAAAACTCCATGTTAGTTCCTTATAGTGGGGTTCGACGGTATCATGTCGCATGCGTATAGTAACTTTGATAACCTTCAGTCGAACTGGATTGGAAAAACAGACAATGGCCTGTCGAAGTCATCCTTTACCTTTTAAAACTTTCAATGGACATGTGTGTGTCGATGTTTGTTGGACATGTTTGACGAGACATAGTCGATCTGGGATGTTTAATATACATTGACTTGTCATTATTTTTATCCTGTGAATTAAAAATGTTATAACAAAAACTAACCATTATAACCCACAACCAATTAATAATATATCCATAACAACAATCTCACTTATGAATCTACAAGTTATGCAAATGTACTGTCATAAAAAGAAACTTTATAAAAAATAGACAATCAAACAAATTAGATGCTCCATAATGCTCTTGAATGGTGTAACAAAAGTCATATTAGCCTAAAACTCACAATCAAAAGTAGAAGAAGAATGGTGTAAATGTCCCCCCTAATAAAACACATACCTTGTTGGAGATATGGGATAGATTGCATGCAATGCAAAGATGCAAATAAGGGTTGCATATAACAACTTCCTTTAATTGAATCTCAACTACTAATTTGTTTCAGGGAAAATGTTATACTTAGCCCCATTTTCAGCCTCGTAACTAATGAGATATATACTTTTATTTAAAAAAGTCATATATTCTAATAAATTGTATAGACTATAGACTTGTTTTTAAGATAATTAAAAAATCTAGTGAAATTTAGAGCTGTGAAATAGACTGAGTGTAACAGTGCTCTTAAATTAATAAACCTGCTGTTCAAATTAAAGCCCATCCATGCAAACATCTCTTTCTAGCACTTACATCCAAAACACTATTTAATATAACATAAAGGACTTAAATGTAAATAGACCTGTTGGTTGTATTGTCTTTGTGCACACTAGCTAGGTTTAATTCATGCATCCTCACTGTCCTGATGTCCTCCTAATTTTTTTTATTTTGGTCTTAAAAAAAAAGACCCTGCAACATTAAATATAGCATTAAAAACCCCTTTATATTTCTACACAAAAAAAGTAAAAAACTCCTCTATAAATAAGACCAAAATATCACTTATTCTTCTTTGTGGGGGGTTGTTTTGGGTGGAGAAACAAGAGATGGAGATTGTGTGTGGGCTGTTCTTCTCCATCTCTCTTCTCCCTCACTTTATGTTCATATCTTTTGCCCCCCATATGATCAGCCCTTCAATAACACAGAAATTTATATATATATACAAGTGAATATATACATGCATATATATACATATATATGGATCAACTACCCCACTCTGCCAACTTGTCAAACCCACCACCCAATTATTATTTTTTCGGTGGTGGATTTGATAACCTGAGTCCAGCCACCACCCCCCTTCTACTCTCTTTTTTTCCTTCTTCCTCTTCCCAGGTTGCCAAACCCACCACCCAAAAAAAAATTTGGGTGTGGGTTTGGCAAGTTCAGTGGGGATTAGTTGATCCCATGTATGTATATATGCTCATATGTGTGTATATATATTTATATATATGTATATTATATATACACAATGTGTATTATATAAATTTTTGTGTGTGTATGTGACATTATACATGTATGTATATTGTACTGTTGTGTGTTTATATAGGCAATGATGATTATAATGTTACACAGACAATACTGTTTTTGGTCCCTCTCTATTGCATCCTTTCATGGCGGGGCACAAGCTTTGGACGGCCTGATTTTCGTTTCAGGCAACCGGTTTATTTGCAGCTGTTGATTTGGGTGTGCGTGGTGGGGGATCCATAAAATGTCTGAGAATAACTTGATCTGAGCCTCCCATTTTTTTCTCCACCATGTCTATTTTATTTTATTTGTTTTTGTACGTTTTTGTCCGTGATTATTTAAAAGAAAAAGCTTCTTTTTAAAAAAAAAATGAATTCAGTGGGAGTGCCACTTCTTTGCGTTAATAAAAGGAGTACACGCTCAAAATGAAAAACAAAAGGAAGAACAAGCATGCATGGAAATACAAAAAGCCAAGACAACACTTGCTGGGGATAGAAGATCATAGGAGCTTGATAAGAGATTTATCCAAACATCTATGGCTGCCACCCAGGAAGCAAGATAAAATTGGCTAAGGTGTGATTTGCAGTGTGTTTCTATCAAACTCTTGTTTTCTCTACTTGTTTTCTCTCTTTTTTAAAATTATTGTGTTATATATTTATTTTGGATATAGATTATATCTTATTTTGGTGGTTTAATTTGAAGTTTCAATGTTTTGTTTCCTATATGTTGAAAAGCATATCTAACTTTACTTTAAAATATATACATATATATATATATATATATGGAAAAGCAAGCATGTTTTTATGTATCTGGGAAAGGAGAGTTTTAACTTTTTTATTTTTTATTTTTGTGGAATAGTAGAGATTTTTCTGATGACTATTGATCCGCAGCCTTTGGAGGTTTTTTTTCCTGACAACTTTTTTCTGAAAAATTATTTTACAGCTTTCTAACATACATCGACAACTGTTTATTCTCTAGGGGGGGTATGGCAAGGGGGTCTTTGAATTCTTTTGATTAGATCTCCTAATTACACGGATTTAAGACTCCCTTACTTTAGCCTTTTCACACTTTTCCTTGTTATTTTCTCATTTTCTTCTGTAAGGGAACTGTACTCCTTTTTTATCAAAGAAGTGACAGATCCACCAACTTCATTTTTTGAAAAAAAAAACTGTTTATTCTCTTCTTTTCAATACTTATAATAAATATGTATGTCAATTGTTTATTAGGAAAATTATAATATATAATTTATAAGTCATAATTTATAAATCATAATCTATAATTTATAAATTTAAACTAAGCCATAGTATCCTGTATGACCCAATTACATATTATGACATACAACATGATACACTAACATTTAAATTATGTAAATAACACATAAAACATGGACATCTTCATGAACTGCAATACTAGTTCCATGCATTGAGGACGTTGCACAAAACATTGACAAAAATCAACCATGGAACTCACAAAGATAAATTTGCCTCTGTTTGGATACAAAATATGATTTATTATTGGGTATACAGTTATTCAGGCATAAATGGGTTTAAATAATGATAAAGCGATTTTATGTTTAATTGTATTTTAAATTATTCTTGTTGAGAAATGTAATAATAAAATTATTGTTATTTAGGTAAAATGTGAATAAAGTGTGAATAAGAATTTATAAACGGTAAAAAAATGATGATTGTTGATTTGATAGGTGATTTATAGGAGGTGATGATAATTGATTTGATAGTGGGTCCACATATTCTTTGAGTAGAATAACCTGGAATAACTTTATTTCCATGATATTCCCTGTATCCAAACAACAAAAAACACATATTCTGCTTCATTCTCATTTATTCTCTCTGGGCTATTCCATATCCAAACGGAGGATTTGAATCATTGTGTCAATTGTAATTTAATGAATATATATATAATCAAATCTTACCAATATGAATTGTTTAATAGAGGGGAAAAGGATTATTAAAACTGTAGTCCCTAGCTCGTGTTTAATTCTGTTCTTTTCTCTTTATCATCCTTGTATTCTTTTATTTTAAACTTCTACTTTCAAATCATACTGTATAAACTTTTGAAATTTTTTGAAACAAATAAAAAAACTTCTACACTCAAATAAATAAATAATATAGGGTTCGTTGGAAAGTTTTGAAATTTAGCTTTCACTTCAACCGTCAGAAAGTAAATTATTCAAAAACTTGTATAAGTGATTAAAAAAATGTCATTTTGCATCTTATATGTGATAATCATGCTTTCAAAGAATACAAAAAAATGTGTGTTTGAAAATGAGTTTGAGTTAAATTTGATTCTTAAACCATAATCGATTGAAACATAGAACCAATGTCATATGGAGCTAGATTGCTTTTAGAAAGTTAGATTTTATATAATCAGTTCCAAACGGATATTTTTTAATATCAGCTTTAAATTTCAAGTTTTGATTTTTCATATATTAAATGTCATCAAATCTGATTGAGAGTAGCTAAATCAAAATCGATTATTTAACTAATTTAAAACATAAACTTTTTTTTAAAAAAAAACAGGGAAGAGTTACAGTGCCATATACCAGCTGGTTATTTCAGTTGTATATTTTGTAGAATTAGAAAAGCATGAAGGTGTAACTGACACGATGAGATACACTATGGTTCAGATTCACAAATAAGTGAATAAGTGCTCTTATAAAAAATTAAAATTACATAACCAATTAATAATCAAGACTTAAATAATGAGGTTCTTCCATATTAATTATTGATGTAGGCAATAAATAAACACAAACTAGACCCAAGAGCATCTCCAATGCAAGAGCCAAAAAAATGAATTAGCGGGTCTATATATACACAATATTGAAATAATTCGTATATAAAATAAAAAATTACATAATTTTAAATGTATTTGAAAGATATTTTAGGTATTTAAAAAAAAATGATTTGAAGGCAGCCTCCAAGGGTGGTTGGAGATGTTCTAAAAGTGGCCCAAAATTATTATTAGCTTTCATGAACAGATACCCCCCCCCCCCCTCTAACACTATTGTTTTCTTTTTTCTTTTCTTGTTTATAGCTTTCTGGTTTGATTTCCTTTTGTGTGGATGCAATAAATTTTTTCCTTTGTATTTATATTTTCTGAGTTTGATCATCTGCTCAAGCACATGCAGTCATGTATATAAATATTAAAAGCTTCTTTTATGGAACACTTCATTTTTAAAAATAAAAAGTCTCTTGTGCTACTTCACTTTTTAAAATTAAGTTTCTTTTTCAATTATTTCTATAATTATATTCTTGGGAATATATTCTTCACTAACATGGAACAATAATGTGCATCCAAATATTAGAAACATATGTGTTATCTGTTATGTGTAATGATAGGGTGATCTGAACATATATTCTTATCCATAGGCATTGAGGATTAAATTTATGATAATGGTATTAGTTGAAGGAATTAATGGCAGTGAAAGAAGATTACAAATTTAGGATTGAAAAACAAATGAATCACTTTTTCAAAATACTTTTTAATAATAAACCCGCACTTAAATAATACAAAAAAATGATTTTGATTAAAATTTAAAGATGATAAAATTAATTAAAAAGAACTGATCATGTACATCATGAATTCATGGCATGTTGAAAACCTTTTGAATGCCTGAATTTCTTTCACCAAAATAGTTTACTTGCATCCACTTTTTTTTCTCTCTATTAAAAGTATATCATGTGTTTTTTTAATTTTAAATCAAGTGTTGAGCATTTTTTTCTTTTTCATTTTTAAATTTTTTTTTATATTTGTTTTTGAATTTATGCTGTTATGGGGAAGTTACTCTCTTTGAGTTGTATTGATTGAATATTAAATAAATACAGCTCAAAAGGTTCTGATTTCCATATTTGTGAAAGTAGTAAATGCTTGTTTTTTTCAATACTATTACTGAGAAGAGGATCTCAATCATTTTTGTGAATGCAATAAACTTAAATCTTTAATTGTTTCTGTGATTCAACCAATGTCAAAAGTATTTTTTTTCTCATTGGGGTATTCACTTTTCTTATTTTTTATTTTCAGTTATTCCTACCTAAATATACATATTTTTTGGAATATATTCTTCAACAAGAAATGGTCTGACAACCACAATCAAATGGACCACACACAAAAATGATATGTGATAGCATCCATATTAAAAATTCATAGGATGATGTGACCTCTAATGTTTTCTTATAAAAAGAAATATATACACGTTTTTGTTTTTTTATTATATTATATATATGCTTAGCTAATAAAATATATTATTTTATAAAAAGAAACAATGTACATATTGATCATCTAAATTAATTACATATATTTATATATTTTTTATAATAGAGAATATAGTAGTTACATGTGATTTCTCTACACTGTGCTGGTAAAAATGATCAAGTATAACATGAATTCATGGCATGTTAAAAACCTTGGGAAATTAATTAGAGGTCCTCCCAGTCAACCTCCTATTATTTTTAGATCCCTAAACTTTTATGACTTTTTTCTAGATCCCTATCATTGTATTTTATTATTTTTAGGTCTAAATTAACCCACTCCGTCATATCCCCGTTTTAGACTTCCAGAAATTCCCTCTTCTTCCCCAATCGATTGACACCTTTACACACTCCAACCCATTTTTCCACAACCTTTCTTTTTTCCCAAACCACCAGTCCCTCACCATATCTTGTTCCCCACACTCCCCCCACCCCCAAATCGACGGCAGCGACCGTGGCAATGACGGAGGAACATTTCTTCTTCAACCATTGTAAGCAAAAATACATATTTAAAGGGTATATAAAGCAATAGTTTTAATGGAGGATTAAATTAGGATGTGTGAAACCCACGTTACCTCTGTTTTAAAGGATCCTTATTTGCATCTTCTACATGGAACCTACATTGCCTCTATTTTTACAATATGGTACACTGTTAATAATATATAGTACACTGTTAATATACTATACATTGTTTATAATATATAGATGTTAATATACATCAATTTAGATCAATATTTTTTTTACCTTTTTGTTCTAGATTATATTTACATTTGAAATAACTCACCAGTGATGGCATGACACTTCTAAAATTTTTCACATTGTTAATGTTTGTTCTCTTCAAACCCTATCATGAAAAGTCATTGGTGTGCTCTAATTTTATGTGAAAATGAAAAAAAAATCAAAATTTCATCTCCTAAAAAAATTAGATCTTTAGATGCCCATAGATGATTGCGGACTCTCTCCATTGCAAAGGGTTTTGTGTTTGATACATGAGAAAAAGAATGGATGTGTGAAATTATGGGAATCCTACAGGTTGATGGGTAATTTAGTATACACTATTTTATACAATTATTTCTAAGCACATATCATGTTTTACCCATATTTTGTTTTTTCCTTTTTTTTTTTAAATTTGTTTGTATGTTTGGAACCCAATAAATGTGTAAACATTCCCTTATTTTATGTTGCTTATATTACATTTTTGTATAATGATTTGAATAATTCATTTCATGTATGTATATGGATTTATTTAGGCTTGCAAATACATGATAAAAAAATATTCTATTTTATTAAACTCTTTTTCCCCCTTACTATAGGTATAGGTAGAAGTGCAAATGATTACTTAACACATTTGATTTAGAGATATGCAGTTGGCACATAATAGAAATGCTGAAATGTTGTAATTTTGCTGTTGTCATGGTTAGTCTATTGATACACTGTTAGGCCTTACCTGTAATTGTTAAAACTTATTAGTACATTACTAGGGTTTATAGGCACATTGTTAGTTCTTTTAAATAACCTATGTTTGTCATATGTTATTCCATGTATATAGAATAATCCAGTTGTTGTTAAGTAATGACCTTACAAGATTCATTTTTATAAAATATTTGAGTATAATCATGTTTTCCTTCATGGCATTTTGTTCATACAATGGTGAAGCAAGAGTAGTTGAAGAATGACAAGTGTCATTATATCATTACACGAGATGCAAGGCCTTGGACGCAACAAAAAAACATACGAAAATCCAATTGCAGTTGAATAGTGAAATCATTGGTCCAATTCGAAAAACAACTGTCTGTTTTAAATACATTGTCATTTGTCATGTACAAACATCTTTTTGTATTAATTTATAATATCTTATATGCTTATTGCTTATTGAGTGAATGTTGATATGATGATGTTTAAATTATTGTAAAAGTATTAATAGTGTACCCAAATCGATTGACAACGGAGGAAAAAGATGACGTGAAGGATTTCATGCAGCTCTGGATAGTGTTCAGGTTTACAATTTTTTTTTAAATTTTCGATCAGCCACTACAATTGCCCACTACAACAACTTGTGTTATGAATGATAATTGTATTACTAATGATTCACTTACAGTACATTGTTAGTCTATCTGGGTGCACTGTTAACCATTATAGGTACAATATTAAACTATATGGGTATATTGTTACAATGTATTTGTTTATTCTAAGTTTCATGTTTTTTTCCTGTGATTTTTCTATGATTCTTGGAAGAAAATGAAGAACTTAGATATAAAGGAACCAATTCTTTTTAGCTTTGACTGCCCCACACTAGTTTATTTAATGCATCACTCTTTTTTCTTTTTGTGATAAATATTTCACCACTTGTAAAATGTGTTTTTGGAGATTGACATGAACAAATTAGTAATATTTATTTTAATAGTAAATCCTAAGCTGATTTATCATGACATATACAAGTCATTGAGTTTTACTCTCATTTTACACGTCCAAAAAATTGATTTCTAATTGAATATTGCCAAATCAAGTCAATCATAACATATTTCAAGCCATATATATCTTTATCATTAAACATGCTAAACAACCACGCTTGCATGAGAATAAGATAAGAATTGCAAAAAAAGAAAAGAAGACAACAATTAAAAGGCTATGTTTACAAGTCTTTCATAATCAACTCAAATACTACCTGAATGCACTCAAATGGGTCATTACTTGATACACTGTTACATTGTTACGCACTACCAATACATTGTTAGGCCATCTGAGTACACTGTTATGCTCTATCGAAACACTAGTAGTCCATTTGGATTCACTGTTATCAACTACCATGTATACATTCAAAATAGTTTAAGTATATATTAGATCAACATGCACTCAATAAGCATATATACTAGATAATCTGATTAAATACAAATAGTTTTTCATACATAACAATAGGGATATGTAATACAAATAGATGTTCATACATGACAATAGTTCATTAGATCCACTATTTTTCAAATTAGACCGACGACTCCATTCTTCATCTGCAATTGGATTTCTACATGTCTTCAACCCACTTTGCGGCTTCTTCAGAGTATTCTGGCATGTGTGCTAAGGCTTTTGTGTGGTCTTCTATACAGAGCCCATACGCTGCAACATTTAAAAGTTGGAGCAATTTTTTTCTAATGGTTATACTAAATGACTTTCAATGCATCGACCTTCCATCTTCAACATATTACTTACAATATCTGAATATGATATAGTTTTACCAATATGAACTACTCGTGCTTCACCATTGTATGAACAAAATGCCATGAAGGAATACATGAATATACTCAAATATTTTATAAAAATAAATCTTGTAAGGTCATTACCTAACAACAACTGGATTATTCTATATACATGGAATAACATATGACAAATAGAGATTATTTAAAAGAACTAACAATGTGCCTATATGCCCTAACAATGTACTAATAAGTTTTAACAATGTACCGGTAAGGCCTAACAGTGTATCAATGGACTAACCATGACAACAACAAAATTACAACATTTCAACCATTTCTATTCAGTGCCAACAGTATGTCTCTAAACCAAATGTGTTAAGTAATCATTTGCACTTCTGCCCATACTTATAGTAAGGGGGGAAAAGAGTTGAATAAAATAGAACATTTTTTTTATCATGTATTTGCAAGCCTAAATAAATCCATATATATACATGAAATGAATTATTCAAATCATTACACAAAAATGTAGTATAAGCAACATAAAATAAGGGAATGTTTGCACATTTATTGGGTTCCAAACATACAAACAAATTTGAAAAAAAAAAAACAAAATATGGGTAAAACATGACCTGTGCTTAGAAACAAATGTATAAAATAGTGTATATACATTACTAAATTACCCATCAACCTGTAAGGTTCCCCTAATTTCACACATCCATTCTTTTTCTCATGCATCAAACACAAAACCCTTTGCAATGGAGAGAGTCGGCAATCATCTATGGGCATCTGAAGATCTAATTTTTTTAGGAGATGAAATTTTGATTTTTTTTTCATTTTCACATAAGATTAGAGCACACCAATAGCTTTTCATGATACGGTTTGAAGAGAACAAACATTAACAATGTAAAAATTTTAGAAGTGTCATACCATCACTGGTGAGTTATTTCAAATGTAAATATAATCTAGAACAAAAAGGTAAACAAAATATTGATCTAAATTGATGTATACTAACATCTATATATTATTAACAATGTATAGTATATTAACAGTGTACTATATATTATTAACAGTGTACCATATTGTAAAAACAAAGGCAATATAGGTTTCAGGTGAGAGATGCAAATAATGATCCTTTAAAACAGAGGTAATGTGGGTTTCACATATCCTCATTTAATCCTCCATTAAAACCATTGTTTTATATATCTCTTAAAAATGTATTTTTGCTTATAATGGTTGAAGAAGAAATGTTCCTCCATCGCTTTCACGGTTGCCACCGTTGCTGCCATCGCCGTCGCCGTCGTCGCCGCCACCGTCGTCATTGTTTGGGGAAGAAGAAGGGTTGGGTTAGGGGAAAAAGGGTTTTAGTCGAACTAGATATGGTGAGAGAGTGGTGGTTTGGGAAAGAAGAAAGAGGAAAAAAAGGGTTGGAGTGTGTAAAGGTTTCCATCGATTGAGGAAGAAGAGGGTATTTTCGGAAGTCTAAAAAGGGGATTTGACGGAATGGGTTAATTTGAACCTAAAAATAATGAAATACAGTGATAGGGATCTAGAAAAAAGTTAAAAATGTCTAGGGACCTAAATATAATAGGGGGGTGGATGAGAGGGCCTCTAATTAAGTTTTTCATTTTCTTTCACCAAAATAATACTTATTTTTCTCTCTATTAAATGTCATTATGTGTTTTTTTTTTAATTTTAAATCAAGTGTTATGCTTTTTTTTCCTTTTCTCATTTTTTTTGGTTTGTAATTGGTTTAGATATTTATTTTTGAATTTATGCAATATATGGAGGAGTTACTCGATCTCTATCAGTTGTATTGATTTGTATTTGTTGATTATTAAATATATACAGCTTTAAAGGTTTTGATTTCCATATTTGTGGATGTAGTAAATGTTTTCTTTTTCAATACTCTTTACCAAGTTTAGTTTCATCTCTGCAAGAAGAAGACTTCATATATAAAATATTTTTTTAGTTTTCTGTGATGCAACCAATTTCATTTTTTTTTTATTGGGTGAAGAATTCATATATAAAATATTTTTATAGTATTCTGTGAAGCAACCAATTTAAAAAAAAAAATAAAAATTGGGTGATTCTTTTTTTTTTTTAATTTCAATTACTTCTACCTAGCTAAACAAATCTATGGGAATATATTCTTTCACAAAAATGGTATGACCTAGATCAAATGTACTAATCCCAAAAGTAACAGCATAGTTGTTTCCTCGTATGATAGGTCTGAGTCACCAAATTATTCAATTTTTTTGTCATTGGATTAAGACTGTTAATTTAAATATAAGGCAGTGATGAATTTATGTTATAGCAATGGTATTAATTAAAAATTGCATGTATAATTTTTTTGTTGTTTATGAAATGTTTTATGAATTTTAATTAGGTTATAGAATATATACTAAAATAAGAAATATATATTGTTTTAAATAATTTTATAAGTGCCCTAATTTAAAATTTCAAATAAGCCAGGATATTGACAGGCTACAACCCTCTATAAATAGGACAAGAGGTCCCTCACTAGTTTGGTATGGTTTCAAGAAAGAAGAGAGGGTGATATTGTTCAGAGGGTTGCCCTTCTTCCTCTCTTGCTCTTCCTCCTCATGGCATTATCCTTTGTCCCCACATTTAAAAAAAACTAGCAGCCCTAGAGTGATTCCACGCGGCCATAACAAAAATAATCTACAGTGCACGAGACGATCTTAGTGGTCTGGTCGATATTCCACCGATCGATCAGTGAAATATCGATTGGACCAGTAAGATCGTCTTGTGCACTGTAGATCATTTCTATTATGACCGCGTGGAATCACTTGTGAACATGTACACGGGCAATGATGATTATTGTGTTAACACAGACACTAGTTTTGATCCCTTCTCTTGCATCCCTTGCATCCCATTCATGGCAGGGCAGATGCTTTTGGGCGGCCTAATTTTTGTTTCAGGCAACCAAGTTTTATTTGCAGCCATTAATTTGGGTTTGATTGGGTTTCTAATTAAATGTCTGGAAAAAAAAGCCTAATCTGAGCCTGCTCTTTTATTTCCTTTTCTTCTATTGTATTCGTATGTCTTTTCAATTTTTTTTTTTTTTTGAACCATAGTTTTGTTAAACTAACCACATCTTATTGTTTTTTCTGCATCCATGGTTATATATATATAATTTTTTAGATATTATAATTTTTTTGGTGCTTAAATAAGTTGTTACATATTATGAAGCAAATATATGTGATGGGTTTGATATCACCTTCTCTGAAGAAAACAGTGCACAAAAGGTGCTATGAAGCTCAAAATAAATAAATATAAATAAGCTCTTGGGGATCAATTGTTTAAGATGTGAATCAGAAACAATGTTTGGACGGCCTGATATTCTTTCACTAAAATGGCATTTTTGTAGCCATTAACTCTCTCTCTCTCTTCCTGTCCCCCTCATCCCCTCTATTGAATATTTATCATTTATTTGTTTATTATAGATTTTGAATAAGAAGTCTTTAGTAGGAACAGATATTTTGAAAAATTGGACATCTATTTCCACTCTTTCAAGTACTTAACCCATCCCAAAAAAATTGAAAATTTCTTTTTTTTTGTTAGGAAAGGACCCACCCCGAGCTCCTTTCTTGCTCGTATCCCACATGCTGTTCCTCGACGCCGTGAGCTGCGGCGCCTCCCGTCTGTGGAGGGATGAGATCATGAAGGAGAAGTGGCACCTACCACCGTCGAATTGGCCCCCTTCATCCTCGACTAAGCTCCGGTTCACTCCCTTGTTGTGGTACACATAGTGCCCACCAAGGGTCTGGAAGAATCTGAAGGTCTTCCTATAAATCCTCTTCTTCTCCTTCTCCACCTCCGCCAGTGGTGGACATCTCAGATATCATGCTCATTGGATTCTCTTTGTTCGTGGAGAGCGACTTGTGCTCGAATGGGTTGTGCTTGGTGTCCTTGCATCGCCTCTTCTTGCAGACTTCTGAGGGTGTCGCAACCAGGTTCAAATCTTCGGTGGGGGAGACACAGGGATTTCCTGTGTTACCCAATAAGAACGAGACACTTGGCATTTTTATGTGACGTCAGATTGGTTTAAATGAAGTCCCTCGGTGATATTGTGTGTAATTTTCATAAATCAACCCTATGAATTTTTTTTTACGTTTTAGCCCCTCTTTTTACTTTATCCAAAAAAATTTGAATCTCTCTCTCTCTCTCTCTCTCTCTCTCTCTGAGCCAATACTGTGTACAATTTTTAAAAATCAACCCTGTGAATTTTATTTTCATTTTAACCCCTCTTTTTACTTTATCCAAAATCTCTCTCTCTTTCTTTGTTGAGCCCATATCAATACAGTAGCTTTTTCATCCTCCCCCTCATTTGGTGATAATCATGATTCAATACAGGGTTTCATGGTGATTTTTTGGTATTTATTATTTTTTCTAATCACTCTTTGTGAGGTTTTACTTTATGCTGAATTATAAATTTGATGAAAAATTGTATTTTCTTGTCACAAATGAAATCTATATTGTTGACGTCATCCAATACATTGCTCATTCAGTTTTTAACAAACTCAGATTAAACCAAATTATAATAACATATAACTCAAAAACTGAATTGAACAGAAATTCCAAAACCGAATTGATTTTTGTTTGTTTACCCAAATTAAATTGAATTGTTTAATTAAATATAAACATAGATATACCCAATTTTTTCCCCTACCAATTTAGGTTGATTAGAGTTTTTTTGGGGCCAGGTTTGTTTAGAACTTTATATATATATATATATATATATATATATATATATATATATATATATATATATATATATATATATGGAAGACTATGATTGATGGTATAAATTAATGTATTCATTTTTTTATGAGTACTAATGGTATAACAACAATATCGTTTTTATATAAAAGAATGATCTAAAAAATGAAAAATCGATTGAATTTAAATAATCATGTGTTTAAATTTAATTTAGTTCGGTTTGGTTAATTCAATTTTTTGTGTAGTAAAACCAAACTCAAATCAAAGGAGATCGATTTATTAATTTTTCATTCCATAACCAAACCAAATAAAAAAAACTATTGACCAAACTCAGTAGTATGTAGTATACCTAACCAAATACACACACATATATATTTATATATATATACACCCATATATAAATATATATATGTATGTATGTATGTAAAGTTGTAAACTAACCCGCCCCCCAAAAAACTCTAACCAACCTAAATTGGTAGGAAGAAAAAAATTAAACAGTTCGATTCAGTTTGGTTTAGCTTGGGTTAATCAAACAAAAATCGGTTCGGTTTGGTTTGGTTCGGTTCGGTTTTGGATTTTCTATTCGATTTTCAGTTCAGTTCGATTTTTGAGTTATATGTTATTATAATTTGATTTAATTTGAGTTTGTTAAAAAACAAATGAGCAATGTGTTGGTGGATGGCATCAATATAGAATTCATTTGTGATAAGAAAATACAAATTTTCACCAAATTTATAATTTAGAATAAATTAAAACCTCACAAAGAGTGATTAGAAAAAATAATAAATACTAAAAAATCACGATGAAACCCTATATTGAATCATGATTATCACCAAATGACGGGGAGGATGAAGAAGCTACTGTATTGATCTAGGATCAACTAATGTGTGTGAGAGAGAGAGAGAGAGAGAGAGAGAGAGATTTTCAAATTTTATTGGGTAAAGTAAAAAGAGGGGTTAAAATGAAAAAAACAATGATTTTTGAAAATTGCACACAATATCGGTTCGAGCTCTAGAGAGAGAGAGAGAGAGAGAGAGAGAGAGAGCAATATTTTTTGGGTAAAGTAAAAAGAAGGGCTAAAACAAAAAAAAGTTCACAGGGTTGATTTGTGAAAATTACACACAATATCACCGAAGGGCTTCGTTTAAACCAATCTGACGTCACAAAAAATGCCAAGTGTTTCGTTTGTATTGGGTAACACAGAAAATCCATGTGTCTCCCCCACAGAGGATCCGAACCCGTCGCAGCCTTGCCTTGGAATCCATGCTCGATGGGTGCTCCCACCATAGGTCGCCGGAAAGCATCAAGAGATACTCCATGGCCTCCAGCATGCATATCTTCATCTCAATGCAGGGGTTTTAGGAGTTGCTGAGGAACTGCCACCTCTGTTTTCGAATCTCATCGTTCCTCTTCCTTGGCATTGGAAGCGCTGATCGAGCACGGATTCAGAGGCAATGTCGGCGATGCCCTTGGAAGTCCACAAAAAGAGGTGGTGCGAGGACACCGAGCACAACCCATCAGAGCACAAATTGCTCTGCTACACCCATGAAGAGAATCCGGTGACCATTGGGTTAACCAAATCGGGTTCGGGTTGACTCACAAATCGGGTTGGGTTTGGGTTGGCCTCACTCACAACCCGACCCAACCCAAACTCGTAAACTAATAGTTAAAAAAAATGACCGTTCATTCTGTAACTTCTAATATGGGTAGTCCAAATTTCAGGTAAACCTAGTTAATCTTACGAGTTGGATCAGTTGGTTTATTTAATTTGCACATCATGTTAGAAATTAGGGTTGGGTCGAGTTGGTCCAATTCGGGTTGAAAATCGGGTTGGGGTCAGGTTAGTCCAATTCGGGTCGGGTCGGGTTGGTTTATTTAATTACGGGTTGGGTTCGGGTTGGTCCAATTCGGGTTGAAAATCGGGTTGGGTCGGGTTAGGGTTGAGTAGTTTGGAATTCAAGTTGGGATCAACCCGAACCCAACCCGCCAGAGTTGCAGCCCTACCTCAAATATACTCTTTTCTCTCCATCTCTCTCTCTCTCTCTCACACACACACACACACTCATTTTTCCCCTCTTTGTGTTACGACCAACATAGAAGAAGGAGAAGCAAGGAAATAGAAAGTGAAGGAAGGGAATCAAAGTGGTGGAGTGTAGGAGGAGAAGGTAGTGTATGTGTTTGTGCTTGTGAAGCCCCAACCACCTCTTCTTCCTCTTCCTCCCAAAGGTCATTCTTTTTTCCTTTTTTTGGTGCTGTTTGTGTGTCTATTTGTGCTGAGAAATGGTGACTAAATGCATGAGTTGTTTGTTGTGAGAGAGAGTATGTGTAGGCCTGATAGCATGTGATGGTGATGGTGATGGTGGTAGGAGCTCTTATGTGCACCCTCTTCTCTTCTTTCCAAGGTATCTTCACATCCACTTTTGTGCCATGTAGGTGTTAGTGTTTATGCTTCAAAGAAGTATAAGTGTTGCTATCTAGTGCTTTGGGTGGTCAGCAAGGATGTGCAAGTCTTGTTGTATGTGTCTTTCCCCTTTCTTGTTGATGGGGGTTTTGTGTTGTAGAAAGGCAGATTTATATCTTGTAAAAATCCTTATGAAACTGGTATTTAGAGGTATTTTATGAGCATTGTGTCCCCATGTGATATGACCATCCATGTGTCTAGATACTATATATGAAATTTGGTGTCATAATATTGTCTGAGCTATAAGTTATAACCTGTTTTGTAATGACTGTCCAGATTCGCATAAGAATTGACCAGTTTATGGAAATATTTTATTTCGGATATTTTGAGATTAAATCAAGTTACGATGTCTTCACGGATCATGATTCCAACATGTCATAGAACGTATATTTTTTATTTCAGAATTTTTGGATGTGTATTTGGTTCCGTGGAGACCAAAGTTTAAGGGCTGGTTGTAGTAGATGCATCAGTTTGCATCAATGTGTGTTAAGAAGTTATTATGCATGGTGTGGATAATATCAACAGTTGTTGTCTTCATGAAGTAGGATTGTATATGTGTCAAGAGGCCTTATATTTAATTAAGCATCAATGATTGTGTCTTGCAGATTTCATAGACCGGACAAGCGATGATCCAAATATCTGTGAGTGTGGTTCGACCAATTCACTAGTATTGTAAAACCTGATGCATATTTACATAATTGTTATTTTCACATGTGGAGGATTTATACTCGTATGAACTAGGAGAGATGAGCACGTGTGCATGCTATTAGTCACGAGTTGCATGCTTACGATATAGGTATATGATTCGCACCCTCCAAAAATTGATATGCATTGGTAGTTCTTGTTCATGATATTAGGATAGGTCCTTTGAACCATACCGAGCATGTCGTAGTCCCCTTTCATATGTTGCGATCTAATCTATAGTCCCCTTTCATATGTTGCGATCTAATCTATGAGATGCAATGGTTCCTTGAATAAGTGATTGCTTAGTAGTTAATTCTTTTGCGATTGGTGTTGATTGAATTGTCTAGTTTTATGAGCCATATGTGTATCTATATAAATGCCAATCGTTGAGTTGCTCTTCTTTGATCTTTTAACCTATGGTTAAATATTTAAGGAGTCATTAGCTATTGTAGTGAGTTATGCATGCAACATTTCTTCAGTGGCATTACATACTTGAATGACATGCCTTATACTAGTTTTCTCAATGTTATATAAATTCACTTAAGGATCTGAGTTAGACCATATTCTCATTGTGAATTAGGCATGTTAAATATTAAGCACACGCTCAAGTATCCAGCTTCATGTGATACTTATTTAATAACCCATGATTATATACTACTTGCTATTATGATCATGTAGATGATATATCATGAAATGTGAAGTATGACATGTCTTAGGTGGTTCTTTGTAATACTACCTCTATATTAGTAAATATTTAGTGTGGTTAATCATCTGTTGATCCATATAATTTTATGCTTAATCCTTGCTAGGGCATTTGTATTAGCTTACTAGTAAGCATATGTTGAGATGTCATATGACGTGTATTTGTGAATGAGAAATGATGATCGATTAATGCGAAGCATTGAGTGCATATTTACTGGGCCTTGTTGTGGATTTGAGTGTGTGGTGATGCTGTTACTACGATAGATGTTTGGGCAAGGCTATCGGTATTTACATGAGATGATGAGATTCTCTTTTATTTTTTTTGAACTGAGTAGTAGAGGTGATTCATACTTAAATTTCTAGTTTACATGAGAGATATTTAGTATGAACTTGCTTGTATGCAAGTTTGATCTTGTGCTCCTTTAGTTGGTGATCGTGGATGTTATTCGAAATGCATGCTAGTGTAGACTTATGTTGCATGCCCATTTATGCCCTTTTAACCTCATTCTATGTGAACTGCTTGAAGCCTAGAGTGGGCTATACCTTGTGTGTGCGTTAAATTAATTGCATTCATGTTCATCTGTGTAGTGTATGCCGTTCCTAGTCTGTTAAAATGTGATATGTCATATTAGCTTACCTAGATAACTATTATTAACTTGCTAGTTAATCCTTGCTTGAGCATATACTCTAATGTCCTTGTGGTTTTTCTTAGTTATATATACATACACACTTGATGTCTCAATTATTTGAGTTCCACTATTATCTGTGCATATTGTGGAACTGTGTGAATGTCTTAGGACTTAATTATGCATAATCAGTTCTTGATTGATTTTCTTATTTAAACATATGATTCATGTACCTATTACAGGGTAGAATTTCTCATGTTATATGTGTTTATGTAACATTATTGAGTATGATGGGTTTATAGTAGGTTATCTGCCCTACGATGCTTTCATATGGGAATGTAGATAATTCCTTTATTGTATCGGTGTTCATCAATCGATAATTATGATAGTGTTTGGCATATCTGTAATAGGCAAGCGTGGATGACCTGCCTTTAGGGTCATGCCTTATCATTATTCAGTGCAAGAACTTAACAATTTTCCCTACATTCAATTAGCATCGGTATGTGCTAACCGATAGTAGTTGATCAGTGAGGATCATATTGCTGGAGTGGAGTGTTTTCTCTCCATATCATCGTGCGTTAAAATTACCCAATGTTGGAGCTATCCTGGAATGTGTCACCATATCATAGGAGGCCCAATGTGTATTTCGATGCCCTTGTGGATTCGTACCTATCTTGGAAGGCTGTCCGGAAGAGGGCTATCTAGGATAGGGCTACCGGATAAAATTGGTATTTGCTAATTGATAATAGTTGATCTACAAGGATCATCTTGAGAGCATGGATTGCTTCTCCCTTACCTCGTATCCATGTTGAAGCTACCTGGCGTTGGAGCTATCCTGGATTCTGCCGTTACATCATAGGAGGTCCAATGTGTACTTCAATACTCTTGTGACTTCGTACCTATCTTGGAAGGCCGTCAGGAAGAGGGCTACCCAGGAGAGGGCTACCGGAAGGTTAAAAGAGTTCGATAGTTGATTTCATTTTCAATAGTCTCATGTCAACCTAGGGGTGAAGGTGAGGATGAGGTTGGAGTGCTTCCTCCCGTATCATCGTGCATCAAAGCTTCCGAGCATCGAAGCTATCCTGGATAGTGCCACCACAACATATGAGGCTCAATGTGTATTTCTATACCCTTGTGACTTCGTACCTATCTTGGAAGGCCACCATGGAGAAGGCTATCGGATGATATCGCGAGCGTGGAGTACTATTTTCCTACATCATCGCGCGTTGAAGCTACCCGGTATTGAATCCGTCTTGCGTTGTGCCACCGTATCATTGGGAATGCTCAGAGTATGATATGACTATCGTACAAGGCCAGATTACCAACCATGGATAGCCACCAGGATGAGGACTACCCGGGAGAGGGCTACCGAATGATGCAAGGCATCGTAACATATTATATCTCGATGCTGATAATCTTTGTAGTGTAGTACTAGTCTGTGATACTATACGTCATTGTTAATGGATTAGTTGTTCCCCAAACCTCCCCTCCCCCTCTGGGTGTGGGTGAGGTGAGGTGGGGTCGCATCTCCACATGACATTTATCTGTTGGGGTTCTCTCATCCATATCTTCCTTGAAAGAAAAAATGTGCTAATATTATACTATATTTGTAGAACTTGGATTCTTGCCACTCACTGAGCTTGTAGCTCACCCCTTGTGTATTGTTTATCCACTAGGGACTGGGTTGGCATGGAGCTGGAGCATCCATTTGGCGTGGTTCATGCGTGGAGCGTCCCGTCTTTCGGTCAGCGATGCGAGGCTGTCAGCAATCCTTTTTATATATGTATTTGGAAGTCATGCGTGTCGCACATGCTGTATTTGGACTAGACATGGACTCTCACAGGACAGTGATTGTGTATTCGAGTCTGTAATAATATTTTTGATTTACATACTTATTTGTATTTTATACTTCCGCATTCTTAATTGGCTATCACTTCCCTGCTGTATTGTTACCTTATTCGATCATTGTTGATTATTGTTGTATTTTATTTGGAGTCATTATTGGCCTCTCGTGTATGACTCCTAATATTTTATGATTGGTATGGTCCCGGGGACGATCGCTCCAGGGCGTAACAATATTACATAATACATTCTTATTATCAATTGTAATAATAATATATGACTTGATTAATTTTATTTATATATTATATTAATTTTGAACAATATAAGTGATTTAAATGAAGTAAAACAAGATAAAGCGGATCTTGCGGTTATATCTCAAACCCATTCTATATTTTCTTTGGGTTGGGATAGGTTGGGTTTCGGTTCTCAACATTTAGGCGATCAAACTCATAATCAACATATTTTCTTCTCTGACATTTTTTTTAATTTTCATACAATACGCGCTAGTGGAGTATATATTATACTATTACACTGTACACTATTATTGAATTATTGACAATACTGCAACACAGATTGAATGTATTAAAAAGGTCTTTTTTTTTTATTAAAGTGAAGCAGGCCAACAGATAAATCCTTTTTGAAATTGCTGAATCAGAGAAAACCATAAAAGCATTGAATTAATAGTTATAAGTACTAGAAATTCATTATTACTTACCACATATATGGAAATCGAACCACTTTAAAGTTGAATTTACTCAAGAAACAACCAATACATTAATTGTATACCCAAAAAAAAAAATCCAAATACATTCATGGGCAAATATGTATCTAATAAAATAATTATAGGCAAGGAAAATAAAAGGGGGCCTTTATGTTCACCCTTCAAGTACTCAACTCACCCTAAAAAAAAATTAAAAATTTCATTTTTTTTGTTAGAGAGGAACCCACCCTGAACACCTTCTCCTATCGTATCCTACTGGAAGCTCCTCAACACTGTGAGCCAGAGGTACCAAATCTCTGCCGTTGAACTATGTCTCACGGTGGGAGATGTTGCCTCTGCCACTGTTGGATTGGCCCCCTTCATTGGACATTCCTCCTTGGTCGAGCTTTGGTTCAACCCCTTGTTGTGGTACACCTGGTGCCCGCCGAGGGTGTGGAAGGATTTGAAGGTCTTCCCGCACGTCACGCACTTGTACACCCTCTTCTTCTCCTCTTCCTCTGTCAGTGGCAGATGCACCTTGGATTTCTGTCGGGTTCAGGTTCAACCCAACCCAAGTTACAGCCCTAATTTGAGGGTTTGGTGTGATGAGATGATTAGTGGGGTGACTTACTCGGTAAATTAATGCAAGATGAAATATCAATTTCACCCACTTTCCAATCCAGTAAATATCAAACCTAGATACCGATCGGAACTGCATAATTTCCAAAACAACATCAAAATGCGATGAAAATTTACAGATAGGCCAGTGCAAGTACTAGAAGAATAAATATGCAGTCAAATTTTCGATCTGAGCACCCAAACTTTTTAAAATAAATAAAATACTATATTTGACCGTCAAAAAGTGACACGGTCTTAACAAATATTATATAACATAATAATTAAATATATTTATTTAGTTTATACACTACAAAGAATAAAAATATTTAAAATATTTAAAAATTTGAGATTCATAAACCCATCCCCATCTAAATGGGATGGACATGACATATTTGGGTTTTTTAAAAACCCGTAAGAACTGGTTTAGGACATAGAGATGGCAATGGTTAGGTTGAGACTGGTTTGGTCAATCTTAATCTTAAACCCATCAACAAAATCTTGTGTCAAACATGTCCCAACCTGTGATAGGTTTTATTGTTCCCTCCAAATCTATCCAAAGGGTTTTTTTAGAACTTAAAGTAGTCATGTCCCATCTCTTTTATAAGGCATATTTTTAAGTATACCATTTTTTAAAATACTTTTTAATATATTTTCTTTTATTCCTTTATAGATTATAAACCATATATTATCTTCATTCATTATGTTATACATTATTACATAATACATGTTTATGCATTTATCAATTGCAATGATAATAACTCATGATATGTTAGTTTTATTTATATATCATATTAATTTTGAACGATATAGGTGATTTAAAAACAATGTAAAATAGGGTGGTGGCGAGTTGCACTTGAATTTAAAACTTATCTCATATCTTCATCGGGTTATGGTGGGTCAAGTTCAGGTTTGACATTTATGGGACCAAACCTGTCCTAATAAGATCGAGTCGGGATGGGTTTTCCCATTTTTCTCATCCCACTGTCATTCTTATTAGGATAGCAAACTCATCATAGGTTTGGAATGAGATTCTGTTAGCGAGTTTGGGAATGGAATAGAGTGTTATTACACCCTTTTTTTCCAGCACCAATTCAAGTCTGATAAGCATTGATTCACAATCACTAGAGCATATACTCACATTTACGAGGTATATGTGTTGATAAAATTTTTTCACATTTTCTATAAATGCATTCATGCAAATCATTAGAGCATATGCTTCATTTTTTATAAAAGCATGTACCTTATTAGGTAAGATATACTATTTTTTAAAATTTTAAAACACGTGTAAACTAAATTTGAGGATGAAAAAAAGACTGTATATAACATTATCCATGTATTTATGAGGAAAATGATACATCTAGCCCTCTTGTAGCCCCAATTGCAGTCCACACCATTTTCCTTTTTTTTATAAAATCACACACTTTCTATTGAAGTGCGTGCTAGTGTATGAAATGATATAACGTATACTAAGATACAATAGTATATTTTTTCATTTTAAAAATATGAAAAAAAATTGTGTCACATAATAAAATAGAATCATATTCATAATGATAACGCGGTATATACTATGATATCACAGTGTATGGAGCTGCAAAACGGACTGAGTATGTCTGAGCTCATTTATGAGGATAATCACTGGGCCGTGAACCAGAGCCAACCCACAAAATCATTGGGTTTTAGGCCCATTTACAATTATTGGGCTGGCCATATGTTAAGGTACCGTTTGACAAGTACTCAGAAGTACTTCTGAATGACTTCTCCTTCTGCAGAAGGAGAAGTGATCGCGTTTGGGAACCTGATAACTACCACTTCTCCTTCTGCAGAAGAAGAAAAACTCATCTTTCCAGAAGGAGAAAATAACTCCTTCTGTGGAATGAGTTATTTTCACTTCTGTAGAAGTTAAAAAAAATTGATATTTTGACAAAAATACCCTTATAAAATTTTATAAATTCTCAAAAAACTATTTTTAGTTATTATTAATAACAAATTTTCTATCATCTCTTTCATTATAAATTGTTAAAAAAAATTATTATGTGAATTTGATTGAGTAACTATATATAAAAAAAATTTATAAAAAAAACTATATATAAAAAATATCACTCACGTTTAATATTGTAACAAACCCATTATATCATAACAAACTCAAACTCATAATCACATAACAAACTCACCGACGTGTGCATGGGTGTATCTATATATGGTATGTTATGTCATATGTAGTTTATAAATTCGTGAGAAAGATAATTCACTGGTACAGTGTTGGAATTGATCCAACGAGCTTTAGAGGAATTTCAAGAGATATATAAAGGAACATATAAACAAGGTGCAATTTTTATCTCAATCTTTTTTTAAGATTTTTATTATTGGTTTTTATTTTATAATTAAAAATTGATAATGTTATATTATGTCCCTTTTTAAATTGATTATGCTATATTGATTTTAATCTATGTTTCTTTAAAATTAGGTACATGAAGATAATATTATCTTTGGTATTTTTGTTATGTGGAGAATGAACACTTGCAAAGTTTTAATTGTTTAAAATAATATATTCATGTTTGTGTGGGTAGGAGGTAAGGTGATAATGAGGTTGTTTTTGTGATTATGATGCCTATTTGAATATTTTGATTCTTATGCCATAAATAAAAAATTATTTTAAGATACTTGAATTTTTACGAATTTTTTTTGAATCTTTTACTGGAATATTTAAAAAAAATTCGTTTTATATGCAGATCTTTTAACATGGATAAAGGAAAAGAAAAAATTTATTCAAAACAAAAGGTCACGTGGGATTCACAAACCAATGAAAAATTCATAAGGTTGTGTGCCACCCAAGTGGATCTCAACGAGAAACAGGGTCATTCTTTGTCAAGGCTGGATGGGCTAGTGTGTTATTAGATATGAACAAGAATTCAGATCAAGTCTTCGAAAAAAAATCAATAAAAAATCACTGGGATAAACTAAAAGCACAATATAAAGCATGGATGACATTAAAGAATAATACTACTGGATTATGATGGGATCAAATGAGGAACACGGTCGATGCAACTAAGGAGTGGTGGAAGGATTATATTGAGGTAATATATTATAAATTTTATAAGGTAATTTTTATATTAAAATAATAATTAATTAGGTAAATTTATTATGCAGAGACATCCACTAGCTGCAGCTTTTAAGAAGAAAGGACTTGAGCATGAAGACCTGTTACATAAACTTTTTGCAGGAACGATTGGAACGGGTGACAATGTTGTCAATCCTTCTTCCCAATTTTCCCAAGATACAATTAATTTAACTCAACCATCGCCACCTTTGGTACACCTTGAAAGTGAAGAGAGAATTGGAATTGAATATTATTCAACTCCAACTCTTAATCATACTTCTTTTGTGCAAAATGTGATGGATAAAGAGAATGATGAACCATTAGATGTGGATGATGATGGTGAAGTCCCTCGTAAAAATCATATGCTAGGCCCTTCTGAACCATTACGTAATAAAAAAAAGCGATCTATTCAAGCACGACTATCATCTCAGTTTGATACTCTCTTAGAACATGTGCAAACTAGGGCAAAGACAAGAGCAAGAGAAGCGAGGATGCGACAAGAAGTGAAACTGAATCTTCAAGCCAAAGCAAGAACATACCTTCCATTCATGATATTTGTCAAATGTTGAAGGAAATTCCAGGCTTGGAATTGGGTGGTCGATTGCATGCATGGTCTCTTTCAAGATTAGTGAATCCAACACTTCGTGAGTTGTTTGGAGAAATTGATCCAGAGATGAGGTTGATATGGTTGCAAACAGAATATGAAGAGAATCGTAGAGAAATTCCATAGATAGTTGTTTTAGAACTGTGTTTTATTTCTAGCATTGCTTGTTTATTTATGTATTTATGTTGATTCAATATTAAGTTTTATCAAGTTTTATGTTTGACTTTGTTGAATATAATTGATTAAGTAATTTAGTTACTGATTCATATTTGTGTTTAAAATGATGGTATTTATGTTATCATATTAAATGGCATTGTCTGACATTCTTATTTTAAATTTTATCAAATCATATTTATGTGACTATTTTATGTGATATTATGTGAACTATTTAAATTTAATAGGATGGATTCAAGTGATTCTGATAAAGAATTTGATGAACTTGTAACCATCACGGCTGGTCATATAGTATATCAAAGTCTCTATCTTTGTAAGGAACCAATGCACACCTCTCCACATAGAGGGTTTCATAGGGTACAAGAACTACTAGGAGGCCATTGGGAGCGTTCACATGTCATGTTACGTATGGAGCCGCCCGTATTTGCACATTTTTGTGAAGAATTTAGGAGAAAGAATCTTTTGAAGGATACTCAATATGTGGTCGTTGAGGAAGCAATGGCATTGTTCCTCATTACCCTTGGCCAAAATGAACGAGTAAGACCAATGCGGGAGTGGTTTCAACGGTCAAGTGAAACTTGCAGTCGACATTTTAATATCGTATTGAATGCTAAAGAAAGTATTGTACCCCCGTCCTTTGATGAAACCCTTGAATATATTCGAACCAAGGCAAAATTTATGCCGTACTTCAAAGATTGTATTGGTGCATTAGATGGAACACATATTGAGGCAGTTGTTCCATCGGCACAACAAATGGCGTATTTAAGTGGAAGAAATAATAAACCAACTCAAAACGTTCTAGCGGTATGTGATTTTAATATGCGATTTACATTCGTTTCAGCAGGACACGAGGGAACAGTGAACGACTCTAATATTCTCATGGGTTATATTTCTAATCCTACTTCAGGTTTTCCTATGCCTCCAAATGGTTAGTTTTTATATGAGTATTTTTTCTGCATATAATTTATAATTAACTTTCATAATAATATTGTTTATTTTATTGTTTAGACAAATATTGTTTAACAGATGCCGGTTTTGTCAATATGCCAGGTTTTTTTATCTCCCGAGGTCATCGTTACCATCTACAAGATCGTCGAGGTTGTTCTGCTCAAAATAAAGAAGAAGCATACAACTTTCTTCATTCATTGTTGAGAAATATTATTGAGCGTTGTTTTGGTGTGTTGAAAAAGAGATGGCCAATATTGAACAATATGCCTTCTTACTGCATAATTAAACAAGCAAAGATTGTAGTTGCTACAATGGCGATTCACAACTTCATTAGAAGAGTTGACTTGGGTGATGTGCTATGGGGTGAATTTATTAATGAAGATATCGATTTTTCACAGATACCACAATCAAACGGTCGGATTCCACGTGAGCAAGATAGAGCGACAATGAATGCTTTTCGAGAAAGAATAGCAAATGATATTTATTTGAGAGTTATTTGAGCCATTGTGTTATTTTTTAGGAATGAATCTTAAGAATAATGTCTTTATTTAATAAGATTATTAATATTTTAATAATATATTTTTATATAATTTTATTATTAATGTGTTGTAGGCAAATATTATTGCAGTTATATGTGTGTTTTGGTCATTTGATTATATAGTTGATTATATTTATTTATTTATATTGATCTATTACGATAATTGTTTAAAATAGGGTCAAGGGTATTTTAGACAATTCATATGATTTTTATTATTAAAGTACTTTTTGAAAACATTCATCAATATGTGTTCCCAAACAGCTTCTACTCCAAATACAAGAAGTTCTTTATTTAGAAGTAGCTTCTTCCAGAAGGAACTTCTAGTAGAAGTACTTCTAAACAAGTTGTCAAACTATACCTAAGTGCTACATATCTTACCAATAAAGTTCCAATACACTAAATCGTTTTTATAATCACAGTCATATATATCTTGTTAGCTCCTTCCACTTATTGTATCCAAGTAAATATATCTTTTTGAAAAAATTTCATATTTTTCATAAATAATTTATACCATTCAATTCAATGGAATATGTACTCTACATTTTATAAAAATACAAACCTCACAAGATTTTAAAAAAATAAAAACATGTGTAATCTATGTTTTAAAGTGTGAAATAGATTAAAACTGCATTTGATTGCATTATTACAAAACTGAAACTGGGTTTAAAATTAATTTTACAAGAAACTGCCTCTCCACAGTTTCTGTAAAACTCAAGTTTTGAACATTTTTCATACAAATTTGTCTGTACCTTTTTATGACAGCTTTTTTGTTAAATTTTTTTATTGAAAAAAACAGTTTCTTGCAAACTCAAAAGTTACTTAAACCCATTTCCAAACAAAACCCAAGCGGAGAGAGAATATGCTGGTCTGAGGGTTGCCCATCTCTCTCTCTATCTCCTATGATTCAGCCCTTCCATTGTTGTTGTTGTTGCTGTTGTTGTTTCTGCTTCTGCTGCTACCACTACTGCTCATCTTATGTGTGTGTTAAATTTGATGAGGCAATGATGATTCAAATGATGGTCTATTTGATCCATTCATGACTGGGCAAAAAAATTGGATGGTTTGATATTAATATTCAAACAACCATTTTGCAGCCATTCATTTGGGAGATCTGAATCTGAGCCTCTCCCTTCTTCAAATAATAAAAAAAAGGTCTTAATCCCTCAACAATTTAATTGACAAAATCAGGAACAAAGCAACTAAACTGAAAAAAAAATCCCCAAAAAATCAGATACAGCTCAAAAAAGAAAAAAAAAGGGGATTATAAATGTTATATTAACATAAAACCCAGGTTCCATGAATATGGGATTCTTAATGAGACCCATAGAAACTTTGATTAAAAAAAAACATAAAAAGAGGCTCAGATTCTCATTTGTTTTTCACTACCAAAGATCCCAAATCAATGGCTGCAAAAATGGTTGCTTGAACATACACATCAAACCATCCTTATTTTTGCCCTGCCATGGATGGTATGCAAAGTGATAGAGATGTCTGAATCATATAGACCATCAAATTTAATCATCACTGCCTCTATAAACACAAACACAGATGCAAAGAGAGAGACAGAGAGGGACATCACCACCACCACCACCACCACCACCACCAAAAATAAATAATAAATAATAATAACAAAGGGCTGGCAATGGGGATTTTGGGAGAGGGATGAAGGGCAACCCTCAAACCAGCTTCATCCCTCTTTTTCTTTTTTTTTTAGTTTTACCACCAAACCCTAGCGATGTTGAGGACAGTATAAATCTTATTTTTATTCAGGGGTTTCCTCATACACCTGGCAGTCGGCAGTCCTACAAAATCTCCAGCAATCCCCACCATCCCTTAATCTGTATTTGTTGCTAAAAATTTTCATATCAGTCTCATTATGTTTCAATAGACGACACGTGTTAATTAAATTGTAAAAAAATCTTTTATTAATTAAAAAATAATTGATAGAAAGCTTATTAATACATTTGATGGACATGTGTCTTTCATCCAGATATGAAAATTTTTCGTTTATTGCAGCTTTGATACACATATTATAGATTTAACCCCCATTTGGGAAACGGAATAAACGAATATACGGGTAGTATAAGGGTGGTATAAGAATGGATAGGCTATGATAAGTTATACTCAGTTTATCTATTATCATGGGCCCACATGTCAAATCAATTTTTTACATCAAATCACCTATCAATACATCTTATACATCAAAGGGCACACATGTCAAATCTAATTTTTTACATTTTATTTATATTTTATTTTTATCAACCAAACAACTCAACCTTTATTCTTATGTTTTCCAATGAGAATTAAAAAAACACAACAAAAAAAAAATCTCTTATTCTTGTAGATTTGTTATCTATACTGACATAGTTATCTATTCAGAATAACTCAATTCTGCTATCCAAACAGGGACTTATAGTTTGTATTTAACTTCTAGGTATAGATACATTCAGTTATTGTTATATCCCCGTGTGCAGTCTAGAATTGATCCCCCAATCACATATATGTTCTGATAGTATAGTATATAGCGTTATCGTATCGTTTATTGCATATTGTGTATTCAAATAATAATAATAATAAATCATTGTTAGTAGTATACCTCAGTGTACACTTCACTTTTTGTAACAAATATATATTTCAATAAACAAACGTATATTTCAAAAAAATGGTGAAAGTTGCACTAGGACAGTGTACACACTACTAGTGGATTGTCTAAACGGCTGGGGTATAGACACTACTAGTGGTACGTACCTTCTCTAGGCTGCTAACAATGATGCAAAATAGACTTAATGTATCAATGCCCATTTAGAATTAGTTCGTGGGGAAATTAAATCGTACATAGGGTTGCCATTGTCACTTGTCAAATGATATCATAAACTTAAGACGCTGAAACAAACAATCTGTTTTGCAATCCCGTTTGTTGTCCTCATGTCAGTAACGCAATGTATGAAAGTATATATTTACTATCTCAGTCTATATATTCTATTAGGGGGGGAATATGCATTCAATTCGTGAATGTATGTCTTTTTTTTAGAATGTATTTTATTAGCTAAATATATAATTAAAAAAAATCATAACCTGTGTGGACTGTAAAGGAAGCCAAACATAACATTTTACTAAACTTAAAAGAAAACTAACCAATAAAATTTAATTTATTGACAAAGTTAAAAGTTATGTTTATGTTTACCAAACCATTTTTAGCATGTTGGCAAGTGTACATTCTTCTCACTGAAGGTTTTTTAAAACTTAATTTTAACCGTGCAATAAGATTCATCCAAACATTAAAAAAAATTATACTTAAAAAAAATGTTTTGTCATATTGTAGTAAATTTAAAACTACATGGAAAATCTAAAAAACATGATAATGGGGTTACCTAATTTTAGAGTCCAGATCCTCTGTAGTAAAATCATATAGAAACTCTATAGCAACGCCAATCAAAGGCTATCATGTAAGTAGAGGTGTAAAACGGGCCGTGTCGTGCCGGTCCGGCCCGCTAGCCAACTGATCTAACGGGCCGGCACGGCACGGCCCGTTTCATGTAACCGTGCCGTGCCGGCGCGGCACAGGCCGCAGGGGGCCGGCCCAGCACAGCTCTCCGTGCCAGCTCGGCGGGCCGCCGTGCCGTGCTAGCCCAGTGGGCCAAACGGGTCGGCCCATTTAAATGCTCTTTTTAAAAAAAAAAATTTAAGTTTAATATTTAATTCCATGTTTAATTTACTAGTTCCTTTAAGTTGAAAAATAAAAAAAATATACATAAATCATTCATGAAAATTGAAAACTAAAAGGATTAAGAATACAAATATTTATTTGATTGAATATTGAATTTCTCGAGTACATGAACAATTAAACATTAAATAAATAAATAAATAAATGAATAAAAAATACACAAATAGTATATTGATGAATAAAAATAAATTGTATAATTCTTAAAAAATACATTGACAAATACAAAAAAATTAATATAACATAAAATGTGAGTGATAATTTCATTACTATAGTTTTTAATACATCTAAACTAGGTTGACACCTATTAAAACTATTAATCACTTGCAATACACCTTCCAAAAAATTTAAAAAATACAATAATGAGAAGATTTAATATATCCTAACTAGGTTGGCACCTATTTTGTCACATTGCGTGGAGGTGGAACCCGCGACACAAACCGTGCCGCGGGCCTAACGGGTCGTGCCGTGCCGGCACGGCGGGCCTAGCGGGCCGTGCCAGAAACGGCTCGGGCCGGGGAGCAGGGCCAGCCCGCGTCGCCACCCAAACGGGCCGGCCCACGGCACGGTCCGTGTCGTGCTGGCATGGGTCCTTAACGGGCCGTGCCGCGGGCTGTACCACGGGCTGTGCCGGGCCAGCCCGTCCCGTTTGACACCTCTACATGTAAGTGGTGTAATTTTTTTTCAACTTTTACTTATAAGAGTTGTTAAAAAAATTCAATTTTTTAACCACAGAAAAAAAAAAAAAAAAAAAACTCTTTATGTGGCAGCTATTTATTGCCTACCACTGGGTGGTGGTCTGTGGTTCTACTACAAAGGATTCCAACACCTAATTTTGAGGGGGAAAAGAGACTCCCAAACTCCATATGAAGTGGGACAAAGGCACCATCACTTTCATAATTTCAAAACCAATCATCCATGGCCATCATTTTCTTCCACAGACCCACCTTGCATTGCTTTTATTTACTAAGCACATGATTTCCCTCACAATTGCACACATTGAAAATGAAATAAAACCAACTTTATGCTTCATGGGGTCATGCTAAGTAGACTTGTTGTAATCATTAAAGAAAAAAATCAATATTTTGATTGTCGATAGTAGACTTGTTGTAATCATTAAAAAAAACCAATCTTTTGATTGTCTAAGAGAAAAGCGGTGATTTTTATAATTCTGTATTCAAATTCAATTTTTAAAAAGCTTAATTTTCGTAGTTTTTTAAAAATAGGGTTTTATACTAAAAATACATAAGTTTTTTTTTTACTTTTCAAATGTCGGATTTGTCCAAACATTGATCTTAATGAGCCCTAAATTTTGTGAACCAAAATCAAACGATGGAGAAAAAAATTACCAAATATTTAATCAGTCTTATGGTTGATGAGATGGTCTTGATCAATGTTTAGATTGATTTTGGTGAAGACCTCTAGTCATTTTTACCTATATAGAATCAAATGATACTCCAAATTTCAATAATTTACTCACAAATTTTTTTTTGAAAGATAAAGATCCTTTAAAAATTTTAATTATTTCCATAATTCAGAAATTTTTTTCTAATATTTCAGTATCTAATAATATTTAGGAACCCTTTCATATTCTCATGTCTATATATATCCTAATAAATCTACAGGAAATAATATGTTACTTTTATATCAATTTCTTGTAAAAGTGATAAGCTAGACACATGCCAATCCAAATTCATATAATAAAAAAAAAATCCAATTGCCCATCACCACAATTGATGTGATTTTCAAATATATCAATTTAGATTTAAAACTCAACATTAATGTGTTCCCCAAATTTATAAATGCAAATGGGCTCTACTACAAGAACCAAACCTAACACATCTTCAAAATGACCTATCATGAAAGAAAGTGTGCATTCATTATTTGATAACACCCACTCACTTGCTTTCTCTAAAGTAGACGGAAGCAATCAATCCTCCTCAAATAGAAGCCATTAAAATAAGTTGTGGACTCATGATCTCCATTGAGAGAATCTTCAGTATATAAAGAAAATAATATCTTAATCATGGTTATAACCAAAATTTGTCATCCATGTTGACATGGACAAGTATTAAAAAAAGTCATGTTACAGTCAAACTTTTTTTTTTTATAGATCATATATTGCATCAATCTAATGCATTCATTGTAATGAGCTATATATTTCATTAAAAGAAATTTACGTATTTCAAAAATAAGTTCATACAATATATTGAAATATATACATCATCATTTTTTTAAAATATATGTCATTAAAATGATGCATATTATTTTTTAAAAAAATAAAAAAGTTAAGGACTATATGTGGAGTTGAAAATGAGGCTAAATATGTTTGCCAAAAAACAATAGTCCACATCACTAATCCAGTTTATGAAATCATATAATATAGTATATATTTTATTTTCTCATTGTATATTCCATTATAAAAAAAATTTAAAAATATATGCATTCAATTATAATGTTAGTCCTTTTATAAAAACTTAGACATCATTATATAAGTATATAATATAATTCAAAAAAAATAAAAAAGTGTATGAGCTGTAAATAAGGCTCAATTGGTATTCTTAAAAAGGTAAGATAACATGTCTTAGATTTTTAATTCAGAATCAATTTAAATAATCAGATTAAAGTTTTTTAAAACACCCTCAATTATTGTATAATTAAAAAAATATGAGGTCTTCCCTCAAAATTTACAAACAAAAACTTCCCTTACCAAACACACAACCATATGTTTTCATGTGTGTCATTTGCTGGACAAAAATAATGCCATGACTGATCTGTTGTGTGTCAGACACATGAGACTGAGGGACTCATTTAAAAATAAAAAAATTATATATAAGTACTCATTGTGGGAAACCAAAGTACATATTGTTGACTTCTCTTCCCAAGACTCCTTAAGAAATTACAGTAAGAAAAGAAACTTTTTTTTACCTCTTTTTAAGATTTCATTTGGATTTTCATTTAAATAAATTTTGATGTTTGAAAAATAAAAGATTTTTTAAACGTAGATTTAAACACATTTTTTACATTTTATTTTTCAACACTTTGATTATTTTTCAGGTTAAAAAACTCAACGATTGAAAAGTTAATAAAATAATTGAGTTTAAAATACAAGATTTTAAAAATCAAAGAATTTCAATCAAATATCCAAACATAGCATAAGAGATATAAAAAAAACATTAATTGAAGCATTTTTTGATAAAAAAAAGTGACATGAAGAGAATACCTTATAATACAAGAGGGCATTGTTACATTCAGATTTATAAGTTTCATGAAACAAATATATAATTTATCAAAGCATATATTTTATTTTTATAAAAATATTTATTTTATTATAGTTTATAAGAAAACCAACTAATGTAAAGACAATAAAACTGATTGGGAAAAACTCCTACCTATGGAAAATATAGTAAAACATTCAAGATATAAAAAAATTATCATAAAAATATTGAATAATTAAAGTATCTATTAAACAAGACATTTTTTTGTTTTTTTTCCATTCAATAAGGTGAATAAAAAGTAGCAGGTCTACCACTTTCATTTTCTAAAAAAAATAATGTGAATAATAAAGTTTAACAAAGATGTTTTCTATGCATCCATAACAAAGTTTAACAAAGATGTTTTCTAGCCAACTAATAAAAATGTACAACAGGGACCACTTTAATAGAACATTAACTATTCCCAAACATAAATTAAATTCCCATCTATTCTTGTCTTTGTTTTTATATGATTTATATATATATATATATAATCACTGCCCTTTAGAATTAATATCCAATTGGGTAATGTTCAGACAAATTTAATATCAAGATCTCTCATCAAATAATACAACGGATAGGACAGTGGCAATATCAGAAACAACCCTGATATATAATTTTATTCTTAATAGCCCAAACTTCAGGAACTAGAATACTTGAAAATAAGTTTATTCAAATGAGAGGTAAATTAAATCTGTCCTTCCACGTATGACAATGGATGGGACATCAGGAGTCAGGACATGGAGTCGGTCACAATATCAAAAACAACCCTTCTGCTTTATTACTCTCAAAATTAGCCCAAATTTGGATATAAAAATGTAATCAATGACAATTACACTTTGTCACAGAGTATATATTTCATGTAATAAAATGAACATGTACCCTGCAAAATGTACTTCCACTCATTAAAAACCAAAACTAAAAAAATTAAAAATTACATGCTTCACATTATCACACGTGAGACTGCAAATAACACCCATATAAAAAACAACCCTCATTTTTATCACATTCTCAGATTAGCCCAAATCAAAATAAAACTGCAACAGATTTTACATTATTATTATTATTATTATTATTATTATTATGAAACATAATTCCACAATTAACATTTAAAACTTCAAAAACAATATAAAATAACCCAAACATTATATATATATAAAAAAACCATTATTTATGTACTCATCTTGCATTCTACGAAACACACAGATAGAAAGAAAAAAAAATCAAGATACAGTTTGATAACTCTGGTTTTCTAATATATATAGCAAACAAGAATGGAAAGGGTTATCAAACTAGTTTTTTTAGAGACGGCGACGGAGGCGGAGCAACTCATCGTAAGTGGCGCCATCTCGCTGAGACCGAGGCGGCAGCAACAGCACGTGTGACGTCGCCACGACGTCGGCGGCACACGCCATCTTACACGAGCTGTACCGATCGATGAACCCGAACCCAAACCCGAACCGGTCACTGACTGACCGACCCACCTTGGGACCCTGATTCAAGCACGGCATAATCTCCTCTGGCATGTCATCCTTAGAACACTCAAAGAGAGCCTCAGTGAAAGGATCCATTGAGAAAGGTTGGTCCTTCTTGGGTTTGGACTTCTTGGGCTTGGTGAGTGGGGGAGGAAGGGGGAGGAGGAGGTGGGGTGGGGTTGGTGGGGTGGGGATGGGGTGTTTGGGGATGCCGGGGTGGTGTTCCCAAGAGAAGGGGATGCCTGAGGTGGGTGGTTGTGGTTGGTGGGGAGAGGAGGGGGTGGAGGAAGAGGTGGAGGAGGAGGAGGAGGAGGAGGAGAAGGAGTTGGTGCGGCGGGAGGAGGAGGAGGAGAGGGAGGTGGCGGCAGATCTTGGGGTGAAGATTGGAGAGCTCCTGTCTTTCATTTTTTTTGTTGGTTTTGTGTGGTTATAGAGAGAGAGAGAGAGAGGGGGGGGGGGGGGGGGGATTATATTGGTGATAAAATGGAAATGTGTTTTTTTTTTTTTTTTTTTTTGTGAATGGAAATGTGTTTGTTTGTATTGGTGTGAGTATTTGTATATATAGTTTTCAATGTTTGTGTTTTGTTTTTATGTTCTTTTAACTGTTTGTTGTTTTGTGTGTGTGTAAAAATTCAAATAACCCCACCTCACTCTCCATGTGGCTCTAACTTTTTTTTGAAATTCATATAATCTTCTCAAAACATCTATACAAATAGCTTTCCGAATTAAATTTTTGTTAACAAATGAAAAATACTATGCATGTAAATATTTCATTTGATCAACCCTATCTGAAGATATTGTATAACAAAACCCTTTACAATGTGTAAAAAATGCTGAAAATACTTTATAAATAACGATTTTATCCATTTGAATAAATTATAAAACTCTATTAAAAGGGATGAAATCATCGAAGATTATTTTACATTTTTAACACATTGTTAATTTATTTTTTTGTATACTGTGTTTTTAAACAGAATTAATCGAATAAAATATTTCTTATTTGTTAATGAATATTTAATTCAATGGGCTATTTGGATTTACATAAGTATTTTCAAGGGATTATATGGTCTTCAGAAAAAGTCAGGAGGTTATATGTATTTTAGGCAAATTACAAGGGGTTATATGTATTTTTTTTCTTTTTCTTTTTTGGAAAAATGATATGTCTAACTTTGTATCACTACAAGAAAAGTGGGATATAGTGGCGTTTTATATGGTTGCCATTTATGAAAACCGCCTCTATAATTAACATATTACTACGGTTGTTTTAAAACCGCCACATCACTAAAAAGAAAGTTCACCTGAAATTAAGGGATTGTGATTATACTTAATGGGGCGGTTTTGACAAATTTGACACACAAGAAAATTAGGCACATTAATTGTTGCAGTTTTAAATTTTATTCATTGCTATGAAAAACTCTTCAAATCCCACAATATCCGAATTTTGAATTTACCTCCACTCCAAAAATCATTCCCTCCAATATGAAAATCCATCTCTCTCTAACTCCTCCCTCTTCTATCACATTAGCTCCATCTTCATATTATCCATAGAGCTCCTCCTAGAAGATCAGGTAAGTTTTTTTTTCTCCACTCAAATATCTGAATGTAATCTCAATATTATTGGTCTCATATTATCCATTATCATAATATGATGAGATAATGCATAAAATAAATTCACATATTTTCATTTTCAAATGAACTTAAAAAATTATATATTAACTTCAAAAAAATCTATTATTTTTATGGAATTTTTTAATTCCGAAATACAATAATAAATATTTTTTACTTTGTTGTTGTAAAATTATACAATTTATATTTATATATCTTATACCAAAATGTAAAATGATTAAAACTAATTTTTTGATGGATATTTGAAAGATAATCCTGCATTTACACGGTTGGAAAAAATTTCAATTCACTATTAGCTTTTACATGATCATTTTAAATTAAATGAGTAAAATCAGTTGTGATTATTGATATTTTTAAAAATATCTTAAATTTTTTCAAATCTGTATACCCCAAAAAATCTATAAAGATTTAGAAAATATTTAGATTTTAAATATTAGATTAGATTTTTATGTGATTCATATAACAACTAAATTTTCATAATCGAATATGATAATTATAGGATTTGAAGTTCAAAAAAAATTTATTTCGATGGAATTTTTCTAATTCCGAAAATACCAAAATAAATTATAGAATATCTAATTTTTGACCGAGGGTTTCCGTGTCTTTGTTTCCAGGTCTCTCTCCTTTGCATTGGATGGATGTTAGTAAGCGGATTTGGAACGATTAGAAGGTTAGGTTTTCTTTCTGTTTTGGAAATCTTGAATCTCAAATTTGATATGAAATTCACATGATTCTTTTATTTCTTACGATGTGCTTTTTTTTTACTTTGTATGACGGGATGAATCTATGTGAATTATTTATTTAAACTTGTATGATGGACAATTTTCTTGGCCACCACCGAGATGATTTTCATCTCAACAACATATGAATAGTTTCCTATGAGTTTTAAAATGATGTAATATTAAAACATCAAATTGATTTATTTTCATGGCATAGTAGGTATTTTCATTGGTTGATGGATATGGACATGCATGATGTATCTTCTCCTAATCAATGTCCAGGTAATCAATTGAAAGAATACATTTTTTTTTCATTGTGATACAATTTGTATTTATATGTATTAACTATTATTTTTTAGATGAGTATGGGATGTCTTTTATCACAAAAAAAGGGTGTAAAACAATGATGTCGGCATATTAAATCTCTAAGAAGGATGAGGTCATAATAGAATTGGATGAACTTGATCAACCGGTCAGAGATGGTGCGAAAACTCTCATCTCTTACATTTTATTATGAGAAAGATTACTTTTCTTTTTTAGTTTATCAAATGAATAAAAATTTTTGTGATAAAAGACATCCCATACTCATCTAAGTGAGTTTTCTTGTAGTGTATGCAGTTATGTCCACAGTTTTGATCAATGTTTTTTAAAATGTATTTTCATTCATTGAAGTATACTTATAAAAAATGAAATATATACTGAGATATACTATTGTATTTTTAAAAAATTTAATTTTCATACATTGCAATAGCGTATTAAGTGTAACAGCATTTTGTATAGTTTACAATGTTTGGACTTTGTTTTTTATGTTTTTTTTAACTGTTTGTTGTTATTGTTTATTGTTGAGGTGGGACATACCGTGTTTTTTACTCTATCAGAATCTCCATTGTTAGTTAGGTTTTTTTTTTTAACTAATAAAATTGCAGTTCACTCACCTTATGTTGCACTTACTTTGGTTCTGTGTGTATTTGAGCTAGGTTTCTTCTGATGGATGGATGAATGTTTATTTTTGTTTGGTATTTGTTGTTAAATAGCAATTTTTATATAACCTCATATGTTGATATGTACTATGATTTCGTCAATGAAGAATATATTTCCATAGATGTTTTTTTTTGTCATGAGGGAATGTAGAGACATTGTAATTCTATATGAAAAAATTAAAACAGGTGGAATTTCATTTAGGGTTATCCCTCATTTATCCATTTTAGAAAATAATATTGTGAAGAACTCCACCACATAGGATAATCTGGTTGGTTCATGTAGCACTAGAAAAGAGAAGAAAATTAACAGAGAACCATATGAGTTGTTATGTGATGCGAGTCAAAGAATTTCTAATGATTATAGTACTCCAGAATGTTTTTCTTGACGAAAAAATGGATAAGAATATTCATCCGTACATTTTTTTTCACGAGAGTGTATGTTATTTATAAGCTGTAACAACGAATGTCATACCATCACACGTGACTTTTTATAACTATTTGTGACTAACTTGAGTTCATGTACAACCCTTTCATTTAATCACATGCCCTTAAATCAAGTCATGTTGAATAATGTGCTATGTTGCCAACCTTACATAGATCCATCTTGTACGTGGTTGATGGTGTTGGGTATTTTAAAAAAGAATTAAAACATTTGAGTTTTAATGGTCACATTTGGGTTTTAGTAGTCCCTTCTTTAGAAGATGAAAGTGGTTCTATTCTTTAATCTCACATTGGTTGTTTGTAAAAAGTTTTGAGTGTTTATAAGGAGAGGTCAATCTACTCTAGTGAAGTCCTTTTGGTGGACACCTTATGGTGGACCTTTGATGCGTTCGCACCACCACGCACTCGTGTGCGTATTGGGCATTTTAGGGCGCACTTACGCATCGTCGGTAGGAGCTAGAGTCTTTTCTTTTTGGCTAATCGAATGGTGAAGATCGTTTTGATCAGATGCAGTGTGGACTGTTCAATGAAGGAACGTTCAGATGCAATATGCACCATTGGATTGACAGTTGGTGGTTAAATTCACCAAGGGGTGCCATTGGAAGGGATGCATCTTGTGATGGATGATCTGGACCGCACGATCGTGTGGAAATGATGGACGACCGATCGGACGGTTACTATAACTCCTCATTCATGAAAGGGTGTTTCATTTGAATGAAAAGGCACTATGTGTCCTATAAATTCAGACCCTTAGATCTAAATCAAACAACAACTCATCTTCTTTTGTTTCCATTACGAGTTAGCATCATCACCCCCTAAAAACAGAGAGTTCTAAGAGGTTGAGACAGAGAGTACACACTCTGTTCTTAACACCAAGAGTGGGCTTCATTGTATCCTGAAAGCAGCACTTCATCAATCTCTGGTGTACTCGCGGTTCATACCAGAACGAGAGAAGTTTGTCTAAAAGCATTCAACTTTTGTTGATCCTTGAAGCGCTCGCACTTGTTTCTATTCTTTCCATTGTCCCGATTTCCAATAGATGTTGCATCCCTTATTGGATCTGTATTTGCTAGAAAATTCATCTTGCAAGTCTTTTAGAACAGTGCCACACTTGCATGGCAGCTGCAAATATATGAGAGCTCATTATTTTTTTTCTCTAATATTAATAGTTTAACTTTTTACAATGAAACATATGATGTTTAGAGATCTTAGAGTCAAATTATTATTATAAATCAAAATTAAAACTGAAGAATTAGACATCATTACTGCAACAAAGAATGAACATAAATATTTCCATGGATGGATTACTTCTTTTTTTTTTGCTTCGTAAATAATCTTATTCCATCTTAACTGAAAGGATTTACAAAAAAGTACATCAATGCCAATCTTAAGAGAGATACAAGAAAAGAGGATGGGAGATGACTAACCCATCAGTAAGAGTGAAACTGATGTGCTGCTATGATGTTAGTAGAAACATAGGAGGAGACGGAAGCCTGATACATGGACCGCCAATTCATTTTGATACTTTAAGTTGACTGATACCATCTTTATCTTCAGCGAGAAGTACCTGGATTCTAGCATTCAACTGAGTGGGAGAGAATATGGTGGTACCCATTTGGGATTGCAAGTTTGCCAATGCTTCAGCCACACGATTGCCTCCTCCGTATACATGAGTAATCTTCCATTCACTGAATGAATTAGCAATCTCTTTGATTTCTCTGAGGTATCGGAATGCAATCCATGGTATGGTGCCCCTCCCAAGCGCCCAAGCCACCGCCGTTGAGGAGTCAGACTCTGACCACCCTTTGGATTGAAAGCCCCTACAAAGACGAAGACCTGCTAAAATTCCTTGCAGCTCTAGAATATTTATAGAGACAGCCCTGGTTCTAGCAGCCATTGCAGACAAACAATTCCTTGGACATCCCTTACCATAGCTCCAAAAGCATATCTATCATCTCCAAGAGATCCATCTGAATTTATTTTAACCCAATCCGTCAAAGGATGACTCCAATTCACTTGCGTGGAAAGGGTGCATTTAGGTTTCAAAGAGATACCAAACAGAATTTTACATGTCTCAGCCAAAGGAGTGCTTGAATCCTCCATTTCATAGCCATTAAACCTGAATTTAGTGCATTGGAGAATTTTCCTAATCAAGACACCTTGTCTGGAGCACTTTGATTAAAAATCCAATCATTCCTTGCTTGCCATAAAGACCATATTGTGAGCAGAAGGATAAATTATAGGATTTTCTTTTCATCTAAAGTGGAGGCTCCCTTCAAGAACCAAATAAAAAAAAGCCCCCAAGTTGGCGATACTTTCCCTCCTTATTTTTAAAAAAGATAGAATGGACTGCCATATAGAGACTGATAAAGGGCATTCCAAAAAAAGATGCACCGAACTTTCTTCGGATAAAGAGCAGAGAGTGCACCTGTCTGACATCACTATCCCCCACTTTTGAAGCTGAACTAAGGTCGGGAGCTTTTTGAGTCCTGCTTGCCAACAGAGAAAGCTCCAACGTGGGGGAACAACAGAGCTCCAGATTGCCATAGTCCAATCAATAACGGGCTTTTTCTTTCTCACTATCTGCCAGGCTGATGAGCAAGTAACTGTTCCCGTTCTATTCCCTGTCCAAATAAGAATATCAGAACCATTTCCACCTACTTCCATTTGAGAGATCTCATCCCATATATGATCAAATTCACTTAGCCACCTTTTGGGTTTCTACCATTTGCCATTCAAAATGAGACAATTTACTATTGTCTCATCTGGGGGACCCTAAAGAAGAAGAGCTTGGTTGTTAAAATGATGTTTAAGACCAAACCCATTTAGCCATGGGTCATCCCAAAGCCAGATAGACTTGCCCTCAAAAACTACATACTGTACGTTTGCACGAACCCACTCAATAGAATTTAGAATTTGTTGCCATAGAGATGATCCAGAAGAGGGAAAATCAGCATTCCACACTAATTTTCTTTTACAATATCTAGCTTTCATCCATGAGGCCCAAAGTGAACAATGATTGGAGGCAATCTCCCAAAATCATTTCCCCATTGCAGCCCTATTCCATTCCCCAATGTGTTTGAGTCCAAGTCCTCCCTCTTCCTTTGGATGGATTACTTCATCTTCACTTGAACATCTTTTCAGGTTTAATGAAAGTTCAAGAAAAAAACATCTCATGTGCAACAAAAGCCAAATCGCCAACAACCATTTAAAAGACTAGACCACCAAAAGTAATAAAGTATGTCATTATGATTTTCTTAATTTCACCATGCATGGAGATGATCGCATATAATCTCTAATACCCCACTTGGGACAGCATAGAAAAAAAAAGGCTAAGGACTACTAGATAAAAAGATAAATGTTAGGAATAATCAATCCTATAATCTTGTATTTTTTACTTCTCAGTATACTTAAATTTTATTAAAATTAATATTTATCTAATAAAGTACATACATTTATCATGAAAAACGTAGTATAATTAAATTCATACTTAGTCTAACCTTGTCATATATTAGATTAGGGGAAAATGAGGATTGCATAAGAATGACTGAGTGCATCATCACCCAAAATGAAATAATTATCAAAAGGGTAAATAATGCATTTCATAAAAAATATTTTTTGTGCTTTTTTCATGTCCCCAAAGAGAATAAAAAGAATTACCTAAAACAAATATGTGAAAACTCTTATAAAAGAATATAATACTCATGTTTAAATAAAGTTCACAAGAGGTGCTATGGGTTACCCCCCTATCATTCTCAAGTTGGAATTCCATGGGATTGCATAAGCATTCCAAGATATGCTCTGTTTATGCATGTATAAATTTATGTATTCTTTAAGGAACATCTTTATATATACACACGTCGACGTATGTATGTTTGCACTATAAAAAAGGATATTATAGATGTGATTATCTAATTACGAGCTCTCATAAAAGGCCTGGTCAAATTGATTTGAAGATATGTGGTTAAATAAGGAAGTAATGTGAGATGCAAAACTTTATTTATATCATGTGTCAGTTATGAATTAATTACTCTCTAACTAATAACTTTTCAGCTATGAATCCCACCAACTGTGTATTTTGTATGGAAGAACCTGAGACTGTAAAACATATGTTTTGTATCTGAGATTGTACAACATGTCACAAAGTCCTTGTGGAGAAAGATTGGAGACTTGTTGGGAATGATTCCTCTTTTCAGACAATCGATGATCTGTGGAGGGCAGGAAAAACTTTGAGTCAGCGGACTGATAGGAGTAAGGCGCCATGATCTCTCAATCTATTGTTCCTACCTGAGCTTGGGCGATTTGGTGCATAAGGAATGAGACTATTTTCAAAGGCACGAGGATCTATTGTTAAAACATGTGGGACATGTTTTGGTGGTGTATGCGAGATTGGGAGATGTGGATTGCAAAAGTACGCAAGAATAGCTATTCATGATGGACACCTACACGTGGAGGAGTAGAGCCGGGCTTTTTCCTTCGGTTAGAGACTTCTTCTAACCAGGGAGTCCCCCGCCACCCTTTTTAACTCCTTTCCCCTTCCTTTTATTACTTTCTTTTTTTTCTCTTTTACTCCCCTATCAGACTTTATAATTCGAATTTAATAATGAAATCGAGTAGCAAAATCTATCATTTTATTAAAAAAATAATAATACAAATTAATTTTTTAGTTTTCAAGTGAGCTAGGCTTTCGTTATCTCTAATGCGTGTGTTTTTTAACTTTACCATTGGAGAATATTTGATAGACACTACACCTATATTTTAGTTCAAACATCAGTTTTACATGATGAAATGATCCAAAAGGGACACATCTCACTGTTCTGATTGTGGAGATTTTTTATTTTATTTTTTCTTTTTAGGTCACCAGAGATTTTTTTATTGTATATAACACTCTCCAAAGTCTAAAGACCACCCTCAATTTTTTTACCTAACTTTTGTCATTGTATCACAAGAACAAAAGGTCTTCACTGAAGGACAAAAGAGATGCTTGGTTTTGTGTCATCATCTTCAAATGGGTGGGAGAGATCTAGAGAAGGAGCAATGGTAGTATACGAGGTTGGTCACATGCAATACAGTATCTGATCCAAGTGTTGGGAACCACAAGATCTTGATCAGAGGGTTGAGAGCTCTCTATCTATGAATCATGTGATGTTTTTAACTTTTAGCCAAAAAAAATAAATGAGATGGTCCATGTCACAAGGGTTTGCCAAATATGGACAATAACATTGAATATGAAATGATATAAAATGATTATCTGAACTTTTGAGTTTGTTTTTATAATCAATCATAATATGTTCTGGATCGGAGACGAAAACTTTAGCATAGAATCTGTAAAGATTCACAAATTAATAACAAGATCTTAATTACCATTCATTTATTTTTTCTATTTATATTAACTTTGGTTTTTTTTTTTAGTTTCTTTTTTTTACGATTTTCAGTATTGAGATTTAGGAGATTTGTTCCTATGTATTTTCAAGTAATTTATAATTATTGAGTAGTGCAACATTTCTCTCGATCATCGATGTCCATATCAACTATTATTTTACATCATGATTTTATCACCTTCAGCAATTATGATGTTTGACTGTTATGCAACGTAACAGTTCCATTTTAAACTTTTTTTTATGTATCGGACATGCATGAACATTTAAGGGTGGTGTGTTCATCTACATGGCACATCACTCCCCTTGTGGTAAGGGTTCTAATTCCTTCAATGAAATATTCCTTTTTGAGTGATTTTTAGAAATCCTAAATTCATACTTGATACATGGATGTTTAGATCAAAAATCATAAGTTCATGTTAATTTAGAGTTCTTTTTTTCAAACATCATCCTCTGTAACATTGTTAGCATGAATCATTTTTATTCCATTGGATGCCAAAAGTTAGTGCATGCATTTTGTGTGAGGAAGAGATGTCACCCCCCACACCAATGAGTGTGGAAAGGTAGGTCAGAGGGTGGTTGAATGAATAAGACTTAATCATGTGCCAACATTTTCACTTTGTAAACTACTTGTGGAAGAATTGAAAGATCTACATCAATAATAATAATAATAATAATAATAATAATAATAATAATAATAATAATAATGTAAGAAACTGTGTGCAAGTTTTTCCAAATCTAATATGATGTAGTCATATATCAAATTGGTGTTCTCCCCACCCCCCTTCATTAGCTAATTTAGTAACTCAATATGATGTAACAGCTTGTAAAATGAAAACTACATGTATTAACGATTTACAGCTTGTATGCATATTAGCTTTTTTGGGGTGTTGTGGGGGAGTGGAACAATTGTCAAAGTTGATGTCAATCTCATAGTCAATTCTATAAAGATTCAAATGTAATGCATAGGCATTGCTCTTTATAATATATAAAAAATTTACTGGGTAGTATTATTAAATTAAATTGCATTAAATTATAATGAGGATTAGGAACAATATCTTTTAAAAAATGAGAAAAAAATATCTTAGAAGACTTTTTGCAAGATTGAAGAGTCTTTGTATGTCAATGTGGATTTCAAGATTTAAATCAAACATGGTATGCGTGCAAGGTTTCAGCAAATGTGGATAGAAACTTCTTAAAGCTTTCAAAAATATTTAATTAGTAAACATATATTTTAATTTTAATTTTTTATTTTGTTATATTTTCTTCGGAGGAGTAATACTCGAACCTAAGACTGTCGATGCAAAGGTGTTCTAGTTTTCATCTTTTCATTCTTTCTTTTTTTTTCTTTTTTTTTGTTTGGTGTGTGTGTTTGGATGGTTGACGGATTAGACAGAAAAATATTACGATTTTCGGTTCTTGGGATGCAACCAATTAAAGGAATAAACAAGCAAATCGAAAGTAAAGACACAAAAATTTACGTGGTTCGACAAATCTTGCCTACGTTCACGGAGCATACCAGAGATCAATTCACTATCAATTGAGAAGTTTTTACAATGGTCTCGCAGATAATAAAAATCCTAGAGCCTAATGAAAAATATAAGATGCTATTTTATGCGGACATCTCATTAAAAACAAAAAAGTCAATACACGAAAGACTCCCCAAATAAATTTTCTCGGGGCGCTGCGTAGCTTGACCGTCATCCGACCCTGCGTAACGCCAACAATCATCTGCGCACATCATCAAGCTCCACAATATATAACAAAAAAAACTACCTAATTATACAGTTTATTAGTTTTTTTTTTGTTAGTGTTGGTGAGTGAATGCAAAAAGAATTTCCATGTGGGGAATGAAACTTCTTCATAAATTTTTTAAGGAGACCATGCTGAAATTGACAGAGTGGTCCAAACCATAGTTAACCTTGGACAACACTCACTAGATTCCTTAGATGCACCCCATTTAATGTGGTGGATGACCAACAAAATTATATTTTTTGTGAACTTGATACATTTAATAGGCAACCACACCTACTAGAACATATTTAAATAATTAGGAAACATGACTATAGTATACTATAGAGAAATATAGACAGGGTGATGTATTATATACCATGTGAAAAAGTTGCATGTTTGAAGAGTATTTCCAAACCTAACTCTCACCTAAAAAGAAATAACATGTTCCCTTGGACCTTGTTGGACTAACTGGCAGGTTGTGGAAAGCACCACACAACATGCATTCCTCATTTGAGTGGTCACACAAATTTTAAATATGGGGAAATAACATAAATTTTTTAACAGTTTTGATACAGTGATATAAAATTTGATCAATTTGATGACCCAAATATACTGTGAACAAACGATATAAAAGACAAGTCTTTCTATCATTTTGGGGGGGAGAATGTGTGTTGAATTTTTATTGTTGATCCACGTCAGTTTATATCATCAAATTAGTCATAGTGAAAGGTAGTAGTTTTTTTTTTATGTCACAGCATGGAAGAAGTGGTCTTCTAATGTAGTATAGAAATAAGGCACTGATACATTCAATCCATTTATGACATTGTTTGTAATCACCATGTTACTAATGCAATGTATAGAATTGCAGACTCCAATATTTCAGTATATACTCCATTACAAAAAAAACATAATATGTCTATTTAATTCATATAAGTATGCCTTTCATTGCTAAATGAATTTACTTCATTAGATAAATTTATATTTAAAAATATTAAAACATGTGTGGTCTTAGAATTTTATAGTCTTTAGGAGCCTAAACCCCTAAATGTGAAAACCAACATGGAATTTTATATTTTCTTATTGATCCGATGTATTATTTATTTGTTTTTTTATAGGGAATTTATACTTTATATAACTTGACGAAACAGTTACAAGAGGTCCGAAAGCTAAGAAGAGTAAAGAGAAGATTAAGCTAAATTGACAGTGTTGAAGTTGCAATCATAAATAATATATATATAAGATTAATTCAGGGTCTCCCCAAGTGATAAATGACATTAACACAGGGAGATAAATTTGGAAAAAAAAATCACAGGGACCTAAAAGAACTAGGAGTTTGTACTAAAGATATCGTTACTTAGTTTTATTTAAGGGAGCTGTTACACCCATATTCATTTTCAACCCTAATTTCAGCCCTATATGCATCGATAGATTTCTATCGATGCATATGCTCACGTTAACAAGGCATATGCTTCGAAAGAATTTTTTTACATTTTCTATAAATGCATCCATTCAATTCATTAGAGTATATATTTCATTTTTTATAAAAGCATGTACCTCATTAGATGAGGTATACTATTTTAAAAATTTAAAACACATGTAAATTGAAATTGAGGTCGAAAATGGGGTTGGATGTGTAACATTATCCTTTGTTTAATCATATGTACTGTAGTTTTATTGAATCACAAGTATTATGGCTACCCAATCTTTCTAAAATGTGAAGACCATCATCCATGGAGGACTAGAATGTGAACCATCACATTGGACACATGTGATACATTTAATTAATTAAGACATTGAATATATCACAAATAATCAAGCTAATAATTCTCATCATAGACTTTCTTGACATGCCCAGTGCATGTTTTCTGATCTATTCAACCTCATTTTGCTGAACCTTGACCAAATTCAAGTCTCACAGATCATGAAAAAACCATTGTAAATGTTTCCTTATTAAATAAAAACAAGTGGGCCTAACAATTAGTGTGGAAACAACAAAATACATGTTATGTGGGGCAAAAAGAAACTTCAAAGTCAATGTCATGATCCTTCTTTTGGAAGTGAAATTTTTAAAGGGCCCATGTACACAACACTTCTCAGTGAAGCAATATCAATTTACTGTAAATCTTGAAACCCTTGTTTCATGAATGAAAATAAATAAATACAAGAGGAATACATTTATTTCTAAGAAAATAAGTTTTTAATATCTGAATAAATTATAATAGTTATAAACTGATATTTGAATAATATTTGATCAAATTGAACCACCTTGGTACATGTACCCTCTTTTCATATATATATATATCGTCTCTAGGATAAGATTTAATCCTGAAATAAAAATAAAAAAATAAACTACCTACAAAAACAACTGAATATTTATAAAATATTTCTCATCTATCAACAAAGTTTAACTCGGGATTATATGGACTTCAGAAAAATCAAGGGTTATATGAGGCACTTTACAAGGGGTTATATGGATTTTTCCCAAAATAATAATCAGTTCAGTAGAAACAATTGAGTGCAGCTTCTTTGGAAAGTTATGTGTCGGTGAGGGATTTATTATTTCATGTGGGGTTGTACATAGTGTTGCACATATGATTCAAATGTGTGTGTATATATCACACCCAAAAAAAAAAGTGTGTGTGTATATATATTTATTAATTTTTATTTGATTTGAATCAGTACTAATTGACAGAGGTCCATTGAAAATGGAGGAGAGGGCCTGAACATTCAAAACTTCTGTTGTTGAATTTGTCAATGCATGGGAAGATTTTTATTCTGATTTTGTTCTTCTTGTTTTTTTTTCTTTTGTGAAGAAGAAGAAGAAGAAATAAACATGTGAATATTGTAATTAGCTAGATTTTGAAATGTTATCAATTAGTCCCTTGAAAAGCTTATTTAAAAAAAATATCAGAACTATTTGAACTCAAATTAAATTTAGGGAGAGTTTGGTTCGGCGGACTGCTAATTTGAAGTGTTGATTTATAAGTGTTGATAATATAAGTGCTCATATTTTAAGTGAAAAACGGTTTGATTCGACAAAGAAAATAAATTCTTATTTGTGGTAATAGAAGAGTATTTATATCCATTTTATGAAATTTTATTGATATTTGGTTCACCATTTTGTATAAAATGGAAATATTAGGGCAAAATGATCTTTCAACAATAAAAAAGTAAAGCATTTTTTAAGCACTTAAAACAAACACTCAAATAAAAAATAAGTGTTTATTGTGTAAGTGATAAGTCAAATGAGTGCTTATTTTCTGGCGAACCAAATGCCCCTTTAGTCTAAAAAATTAGAAAGAAACATAATAGATGACTTCCTATTTAACTATTATTTTTTCTTCATTTTCATAAAAAAAAATTACTATTTGTGTTTGTGTTATTAAAATATAATTATAGTTTTGGATGAATAATTATGAATAAAATTATATCCGTCTATTATAGTATTAAAGTTAACTTAATTTATCAGGACATAAATATTATAATTTATTTATAATAATCAAACATGTCTTTTTTATGATTAAAGATATTATTTCCTTATCTACCTTATTATTCTCAAAGATCTGGTCCATGGAAAGAGAGAGCACAACAAATAGTGTACTCCTTTTAGAGTTGTTTCTTTTTGGTCAAGTAAAAAAGTGTTACTGGATGGCTGTGGAGGGGCAAAATTTTCTAATTTGGATCTAAAGTAGTTTGGACTATGTGGATTTGCAGTCCCACTTACAGCACTGATCGGGTTGATGAAGTCCTCTTATGAATATCCTTCTGAATCGGTGGATGACCTGTAAAAAGGTTCTTTGACGGTCAAGTCAGTTATTCTAATTCATAGATTTTTTTTGGAATTAGTTGTATACCTCTCTATTTCAAGTGTCTCTCTCTTTTTTATCGACATTCTGTCATCATGATCACACCAGATTTTCCTTCGATGGCTGTGGAGGGGTAAAATTTTCTAATTTGGATCTAAAGTGGTTTGGACTATGTGGATTTGCAGTCCCACTTACAGCACTGATCGGGTTGATGAAGTCCTCTGACGAATATCCTTCTGAATCGGTGGATGACCTGTAAAAAAGTTTTTGACGGTCAAGTCAGTTATTCTAATTCATAGATTTTTTTTGGAATTAGTTGTATACCTCTCTATTTCAAGTGTCTCTCTCTTTTTTATCGACATTCTGTCATCATGATCACACCAGATTTTCCTTCGATGGCTGTGGAGGGGTAAAATTTTCTAATTTGGATCTAAAGTGGTTTGGACTATGTGGATTTGCAGTCCCACTTACAGCACTGATCGGGTTGATGAAGTCTCTGACGAATATCCTTCTGAATCGGTGGATGACCTGTAAAAAAGTTCTTTGACGGTCAAGTCAGTTATTCTAATTCATAGATTTTTTTTTGGAATTAGTGGCATACCTCTCTATTTCAAGTGTCTCTCTCTTTTTTATCGACATTCTGTCATCATGATCACACCAGATTTTCCTTCGATTCCATCGTCTGCCATCGACGACAGGGGGTCCGGAAGGATATTGGGAGATCCTGGTTGGACCTATTGCTAAACCTAGTGACGCAGGGTATTTGCTAAGGTTTAGTGAAATTTTCGCAAGTGATGTGATCATGACCATTATATAAGATGAACTCACGTGTCACTAAAGCCACTGACTTGTTGACGATGTGTGTTAGGGCGCTATTGGTTCACATGTGACACGTGACGTTCGACGATTGGTTCAAATATCGACACGTGGAAATTTGGGATTGATCCATGGGGACACTTGAAAGAAAATGATTGGACCAATAAATGATCCTCACAGGCTTGTTATTGGGTAGTATAGAGCTATCCAGGGTAGGGATAGCAATGAGGCACAGGTTGGGACATGTTTTGTGAATTCCAAATCCAAATCCGCTCACAAAATTAATTATATCTCAAACACATCTCAAACATGTGACGGGTTTAGCTTTTTCATCTCAAACATGTCCCAAGCATGTAAAAAATCTGAACCTGCCCCGACCCATCCCATTTAGGTTGGCTTGGGTTGGGTTGGGTTGGGTTGGGCCAAGACAGATTTGGAAAGAAAATATTAAAACATATTTTATGTTATATTTAATCTAAGTTGAAATTTTAAATAAAAATATTTATTACAATAAACCCTACAAAATAAGAAATATAAATTTTTAATCTCTATAACAAGTGACAAATATAATGTTTCAATATATTTTTTTAATACCAAAAAACAATCCGTCTATCTATATGATTTCAAATTTCAATTAGCGTTTGAATTTATTCATTCTTATTTTTTATATTTTTTTAGAATATCAAATGACAAATATAAATTATATAATTATTATAATAATATTTAATCATAATATTAATTGCAACCAGGGCAGGTTTTGCCCATTTTCCGTTCTAAACCCGTCGGGTATCATTTTATCTATCTCAAACTTAAACCCGACCCAATCCAACCGGATCGAGTCGGGTGCCCTATTGGGATAGTTCTACTGCCATCCCTAAATCCAGGAGACTCACCCTCCAAAATACAAGATGATTTTGAGCTTTTGAAGAGCATTTTAGGGGCTTTTCTTAATAAAGAAGAAGACTAAAAACTTAATGTTGAAAGAATGACACGTGTTGAAATGCAACGTATATACATTGCTCTTTAAATATTTTTATATATCATGTGAAAAGAGACTTGAACTCAATGAAGAAAGAATACCTATGTAAACATGTCAAGAAATAATTCAATATTTAATTAGATTGATATATGTAAATACGATATAAATTATAACCAATCGAGTGTTGTTATACACAATTTATTTTTTTCTTTTTTCAACCCCAATTTTAGTCTCGTATGTGTCAATAGAAAATCACTGGAGCATATATTCGTATTAATGAGGTATATGTTTTGATAAAAAAAATTACATTTTCTATAAATACATTAATACAATTTATTAGAGTGCTTTATTTTTATTATAAAACTATGTACCTCATAAAATGAATTATACTATTTTTAAAAATTCAAAACATGTGTATACTGAAAATAGAGCTAAAAGAAATTATCTTCCAATACTGTCAGTAATGGGCCTGAAAGCAAATAATGAGTCAACAACACAAAGTTTTGGACTAAAGTCCATCATCCTGCATAAATTTATGGTGTCCCAATTTGGAGTGTTGATACACGTAGCCCGTTTTTACATTCTGTACGCTATGATAAAGTAGTATATACTGCATTATCATAGTATATACTGCATTCTATTTTTTTATATTTTTACAATGAAAAAAATACATTAATATATCTCAGTATATACTTCATTTTATATAATAGCATGCATTTCAAAGGGTGAGTGAGTGTATAATTTTATAAAAAAAGGATAAACGGGATGGACTGCAATGGGGGCTACGTGTATCTTTTCCCCCCAACTTGAGGTGAGCATTAGATCAGGAGGCAGATCACATCTCTAACTGAGATTGTTATACACTAGTCCGTTTTACAATTCCATTTATATACTCTCCTATTTTTATCAATAATACAACATATGAAATCATATAATACAATATACATAAAATTTTAAAAATATAAAATATTTACATTCAATTTACATGAACAAATATTTTTTTTGCAAAAAAATATATTTCATTATATTTATATATATTTGAAATTTTCAAAATGTTACGATGCCGTTTTGGTAGTGGAATAGGGAAAGAATAGAAGGGAAGAGAAGGAGAATAAGCTTAAAAACCTGCTTGGGCGGAAGGAATAGACAAATATAACTATTGTAGAATATGTTAGAATAAATTGATATTTGTATTCTAGGTCTCACCTAAAATTGGGTATTCCTATCTCTCATTGGAACAAGGGAGACTCACACGCCAAATCAATTATCATCACCTTTTATAAATCAGGGGATTATTAAAATCTTCATATTTTATAAATCATTATTCACATCATCCCATTGTTCAGATGTTTTCTGTGTCTTAATTTCTTCAAAATTTTCATTTATGAATTTTTCCTTATATTCCAGGGCCTGCTTGAGCTGGTTGAAAAAAGATAGCTTTTGTGTTGTACAGAACTGATATAACACCCTTTTTCCATTCTGGATAGCATGAATACATTCAGTGTCAACCGAAAAAGGTTTTTTTTCATATTTATAAAGGGATTCCCAATAATAACCTCATATCCTAGATCCTTTAACTAGGAGGAAAGACGTTTTTAAACATGATCCTTTATTACAAACATGGACTTCCGGTGTTTTATAATTAATTTTTAGGCTTTCCCCATTGGCAGTATTTATACGATGGGTATTTTTTCAAGTATCGTGAAGAGATCAATCCTTCTCTAATGCAGTTCATATCAGCCCATGTGCCAATAAAAGCCTTGTATTTTAGAGAGAAGGCTTTAATTTTAGGAGGACCTCAACATTCTATTTTTGTTAGTACATATTTCGAGAGAACTAATAAACACTTCTTCCTCACGATCCTCTTTTACTGACTCTTCATTATTAGAGTTTTCAACAAGATCTTCAAGTTTTGGCACAAATTCAAGGTATGTTACTCTCGTCTCTAAGGTCCTTGATTTCTCTTTTCATGTCAATCTATCTTTTCGCAACTCCCCGGTAGTAACCTTTTTGGGTTTTTCAGATTCCAATCTATTAATTACTTCTTTATAGGAGTACCATTCTTTCTTTTCATCTTGATTCTTTTTTATAGGGTTTTTTATGAGATCAATATATTTTTCTAAGTGTCATTTTTTTTCTACAAGATTTTCGATGAAATCAATAGTATCAAGAATAAATTGTTCTTGAACCGAGAGGACCATCAAGCCATCCGAATCAGAGGTTGATTCATAGGATTCAGGATCACAACAGTCACAACCACTGCTTATTGATTATGAATTTTGTCCTTCGTCCAAGTTTTGTATTGATTATTTATTTTTTGTTATTCTATTAAAGCACTTGTTAGCATAATGTGTCCTTTCTGCTTACATTTAAAGAAGGTAGGGGGATTGGAAGTGTTGTGTTTCCTCTTGAAGAACCGCTTTCTGGATTTCTGAACATGAATCTTATATGACTTATTATACTGCATTTCAAATGATTTTTTATATGATTGTCTAGAATTCTTTTTTCATGGTTTGGAAGGACTCTTAAGGTCTTCTATCGGGTATCCAAATTGATAACAAAAATCCTTAAGTTCTCTCTTAGATGTTAAACTTTGATTTTTAAGTTGATTTTTTATTTTTAGATCATTGTAAAGGGACAAACTTATAAAGTTTATTTTTTTAGTGAGTTCTCCAAATGTTATAGCGGAGTAGGAGATTTGTCCCCCATATTCTTGATGGAGATTGTTTTTAACACTTTTGACGAAGAGCTTAGGGTAATCCAAAGACAAATTTTTCTTTTCAAAAGTCACTATTTGAGTTATCTATACTATAGATTTGTGATAAAAATGTATCCTTGTACTATCTAAAATCAAATAAGATTCGACACCTAATATTCATAAGATGCTCTCTTATTCTATCAACGGTGTCACTATGGCTGCCTACAAAATGATTAAATATTGTGAGAACCAGTGTGGTTACAATATTGGAATCAGGTCTCCCTTCAGGGTGTGTCTTTATAGAAGTATAAATAGCATGTTTTTGCTCGGGGGTAATGAAAGTGTCCCACCGACCCCTTAATTGGCCCATGAATGAAGTGGCTATCATATCAGCAACATGCTTATCATTATTTCCTTGGATTCTACATGCATTAGCATAAATAACCATAGAATGACATAATTGACTAATTTGGTATTCTAACATGCCATCTAAATTCCACTCAACAAGTGATTTACCATAATAGGAAGTAGTAAGAGTAATATATCATTATTTTCTTTTAATTGGACATCAACATGAGTCGGTCTTCTATAGAAATTTTTGTTTGCGAGGTCTGGGTTATGGTCCTGAGTTTATTAATTTCAATTTCAGATTGATCAGGAGAGCTTTTTAACATACTTTCAACCTCAATGTAATAAGATGTAACTGTAAGAATGTGACCCATTAAGAAATGAATATGGACATGTAATGATCAATGTTCAATTTCATTATTTGGTTCATGAAAGAATACATTAGAAGAGTGAACCAATTAAGTATAAATTAATTGAGTTTTTATATGGTTCAACTCCCATGACTATCCATTGAATAATGAATTTAGAAATACACAATGTATAGAGAGTAATTATGTGTATCCCATTAAGTGGTACATAATGTATGTACATTTTCATTAAGTGATAGAGAATGTATATACATCATTTTAAATGGTACACAATGTATGAAATAATTGTGTACATGAATTACCATTGAAATGAGGAAAATATTCAATGTCTTTGTATTCCCAACACCCATCCATTATTGGATACATTCCCAAAACATTTAGTAGGTTCATTGGATTCTTCAATGGGTTTTAAGAATCCAATTTATGTTTGAGTGTGGGAGGGTTCCCCCTCTCTATCTATAAAAGGGAGTGGACTCCCAACCCATTCTTCATGTCTCACAACATCTTGTGTTTGCACAAGCAAGAGTAAGTCCACTCCATAGAGAGATAGGAGAGTGAAGAATCCTTCTATTTTATTTCAAGTCCTTGTACCAAAGGAGGTTACTTACCATGGAGAAAGGTTTGTGTATATATATATATACACATGTATATATAATATAATGATTCCGCATTATTGTAAAATATGATTATAGTATTCGTAAATATGTTAATCAAGATTCTAAGTGCTATTATGATTTATTTTACAGTAACTGTAAAATTTCAAGAAGATAAACAAACATGTACCCACAAAAAAAAAAAAAAAAAAAAAAACGAACGGCTATGAATATTCAAAAACTCAAAATCCGGTCAAAGATCAAACTCCATGAAAGTCCTCCCGCTTCATATGCAAATTACACTTAAAAAAACCGTATATCCAAAGAATCAATAATAAATGCAAATAAACTAATCCAAAACCGAAACTCTGGCATGGCTATATAAAATTGAAGTCCAAAAATCCAAAGAGACGACTTGCTTTCCTGCTCTTGTTTTGCCATGTTGTCTACGCACACACACAAGAGAGAGAGAGAGAGCGAGAGAGAGAGAGAGAGAGAGAGAGAGAGATGGCCGAGGGGACGTTCGGGCCGACGGGGGTGGCGAAGGAGAGGGCGCAGCAATACGTGGTGATGGCTTGCTTGGTAGCTGCTGTTGGAGCTTCCATCTTCGGTTACGACATCGGAATTTCCGGTACTCCGTCTGTCCTGTTCCTTTTTCTTCTTGTTCTTTTAGGTTTCTTTATGTTTGATCATATTTAAATTTACAATAATGTTTTCTAGGCCCCAACTTCACAGGCCCCATCATAGGCCCCATGAGGTGGCAATAGGACATTACCTATTATGTCTTTTACTTGATAACAACATCAAGATTTATTTCGAGAATCATGGAGTATCATTAATTCTTTATGCATATCTCAACCGAATTATTATTATTTTCTTGAATGAGATCTAAACAAATAAATAAATAACGGAAGATAGTCAAGGTGATCTCCGAAGACCCATCTCTTCTTCTTGTTGTCTTCTCTGCATTTCCTCCTCCTCAATAGTCTACTTGTGGCATTGTTGCTGCTCACCTCGTAGCTCTCTCGGATTTTTTAATCTTGTGAAGTTCGAAAACATTGTTTTTGTTCTTTATGGAGTTGGATCTTCCATCAACGCCTACCGGATCAGGTTTTATTTATGCTTTGAATGTCATTTTTCATAGTTGGATTTGTTTTTTATAATGTTACATTTTATATATAGAACATTCTTCGTTTTTTAAAATCTGTGTCGTTTTTGTTACATTCATAAATGTAACAGTCAACTGCATATGTGTATTGATTTATATTTGTTACATTCATAAATGTAACAATGAACTACGGGTAAATTGAATGGAATGTAAAACATTTAGAAATACATATATATAAATGTAATAGTATTTATTAAAATGAAACCAATAGTTCATGTAATATTTGTTAATCGTAACTCACAGCGAAACAAGTGTTTGATATTTTCCATGAAATGTAAAGATTCGTTTTAAAATTGTTTAAACATTGCATGAAATGTAAACATTTATGTAATGTAAATGTAACAGTGTTAATGTAAATGTAACAAAGGATGTAAACATATAGGGAATGTTTTTACTGCTGTTTGAAGGATTTTAACGAAAATAATTTAGATAATTTTAGTGTAATTTAGATAAGTTTTGGTGTAACTGAAATAGAAAATTCATAAAGATTTCAAATTTAAATTTTGAAATAGGGTGTAACTGAAATTAAGAAAAATTTGTAACTGAATAGAGAAAAAATGGGGATTTGGGTTAATGGGATATATTTTTAATAAAAGGTATATCTGTATTTTGACATTTTACACTTTTTCAAAAGTCAACAAACCATTCAAAACTAACCAATAAAATAATGACATCTCATAGGGCTTCTGAATGGGGCTTTTGATTTGGGGCCTATATATCACCACTGTTAAATTTATTCTGGATGAAAATCATGAAAATTGGTCAAGTTAGTTAGACGTGAAAGTCTTTGGGATCTGGTTACTATGAAATTTATTCACGGCAAAAGAATCTCAACTGATTTCGAATTTCCTCTTTTTTTGTTAAAATATATATATTTGAAAAATTCAAAATGTTACCATGGTATTTTGGTAGTGGAATAGGGGAAGAATAGAAGGGGATACGGGAAGAATAAGCTTAAAAATCTGTTTGGGTGGAAGGAATAAACAAATATAATTATTGTAGAATATGTGATAATAAACTGATATTTGTATTCTAGGTCTCACCTAAAATTGTCCTCATAATCTATCTCATTGGAACAAGGGAGACCCACAGGCCAAATCAATTGTCATCACTTTTTATAAATTAGTGGATTATCAAAATGTTCATCTTTTATAAATCATTATCCACATTTTATTAACATTTTATAAATAATACATCTTTAATGTATGAGAGAACAAAAAAAAAACTTATGCTTTTATCCAAATGACACCGTCAAGAATTATTCGAACAGGAATGACACAACTTGCCATGCTATAGGCCCGTTAAATTGACCGGCCGAGCCGGACCAGGCTGCTTCGTCCCGTGTCACGTCTCTTCGTGGCACGGTTTGAGAGAAGTCTGCACATCATCGGCCGCCGCCTTTCTAATCAATCAGAGCCGTTCAATTCAATCGGCCGACATTTTGAATAGACCTGTCAACGGGTCGGGTTGGGCCGGGTCTGGATGAAACCGGACCCGACTCGTGGTAGGACCCGGCGCATCCTTGAAAATGTGGACCCGGACCAGGACCCAGGTTCTCGGTACTCATCAATGGTTCTCCATTTGGGTTCTTCGAAAGCTCGTGTGGTCTTCGACAAGGCAATCCAATCTCCCCTTTGCTTTTTGTCCTAGGGATGGAAATACTCTCGCAGAAGCTGGATGCGGCACTTAGCCAGGGAAGAGTTGGTGCTTTCACAAAGCATTCCATCTCCATCAGCCACCTTCTTTTTGCAGATGATCTAATTATTTTTGCACCCATAACTAGAGAATCTAGGAGGGCTCTTAGATGTCTCCTATTAGAGTTTGCTGCCTTGTCTGGTCTCGAGCTCAAGAGTGGCAAGTCTTCCATCTTTTGTGGTGGCCGTGAGGATCTTCACCACCACTTCTCTACAGAGATTGGTATTCCCTATGGATCCTTGCCAGTTACCTATTTGGGTCTCCCTCTGTTCACAAGGGTGCTCACCTCCAGACTATGTATCCCACTTGTTGATAAACCACGGAAAAGGCTCCAATGTTGGCATGGACAATTACTCTCACTTGCTGGCCACTTGGAACTTGTCAAAACAATTTTGTTTAGCCTGCAACTCTACTTGACTCAGCTTTTGCTTTGCCTTCAGCCACCATCAAAGCATTGGAGAAAGTTATTCAAGCTTTCTTGTGGGGAGGACCATCTCTCAAAAGATCTCTTAATCATGTAAGCTGGTCAATGGTATGTCTACCCAAAGAGGTAGGAGGCCTGGGCTTGAAGCGAATTGGGGAATGGTTTCGGACAGCACTCGGGGCGCATTTTTGGGAGGTTTCCTCTGGTTCAAAGTTATTGTGGGCAAACTGGGTGTCAAGGCGCTACTTGTCCAAGCACAACATATGGAAGGTTAAGCCTTCTCCTTCGAGCTCTTGGATTTGACCTCGAATCATGGACTCTAGACTAAAGATTCAACCGCATGTTCAATACCTGATTTTTTCAGGGGATAGAATATCTATTTGGGATGACCCTTGGATTGGTGGTTGTAGCCTTACGGATCTGCTCACATCTGAGGGTCTTCCATGGGATGATCACCCATGATTGTTGGTCGTTGAGCTAATACACCAGGGGGAATGGTCTAAACCGGTTTGGTGGGACCCTCGTTGGGACTCCATATGGGTTCAAATATGTGAGTTAGAGTGTGGTGGTCAGGGAAAGGATACTCTGATTTGGCCAAACAGTATTTCTGGCTCTCTAACCTCCTCCAAAGCTTGGGAATTAAACTATCAGAATCTCTGGAGTTAAATTGAAATGGACCAAGTGGATTTGGTAGAAATATCAACCTCCCAAAAAAAATTTGGCATGTGCTTGGCTTGTCTTACATGGAAAACCACCCACACTGGAGCTATTACAAAAAAGGACTGGTAAGGGACACTTTATGTTCTCAATGCAAATCTGAATCAGAATCCTTGGCGCACCACTTCTTGCACTGTTCATTCTCGGCATACTTATGGGCTGCGGTTTTGCTGAAAATGGTAGTCAAAAGCGTTACACATGCGCATCTACCTGCCTTAGTGGAATGGCTTGATAAATCCTTCCCAGTGGGTGTTCCTCGATCTATAAATGCAGTGTCTTTGTAACAGTCATGTGGTCCATTTGGAAGGAGCGCTGCCAAGGCCGTTTCCATGCGAAGGAAATGCACAAGTTAGAAATTGTGAGGCTGATATCTATGAATGTCCAGGCCATATTTCAAGGCAAAGAGCTGAAGGAAAACCGGGTCCCCTCTATCCAGAAGCTGGCGGACAAGTGGGGCATTACTATCATGCCAATTGAAAGCATGCAACGTTTCATATCCTGGCATCCGCCGGAAACAGGTTGGTTAAAAGCCAATTCAGATGGCTCACTTTCTGCGGATAGGGCAAGATATGTGGCAGTATTGAGAGACCATTCAGGGGCTTGATTATGGCGGTGGCAATACAGGATAAAGACCCTCATTCTATAAATATTCTTGAATACAAAGCAATCCTTCAAGGACTTAGACTGGTTGTATCTCATGGTCTGTCAAGAGTCCTCATTGAAAGTGATTCATCTACTGCTATTGCTTGGATATTGGGCAAAGGCAGGGTCCCGTGGAAAGCTTTTCCGAGTTCATCATGAGCTACGATCAATCTTAGCCTCCCTTGATGCTTGGCAAGCTTTGCATACTTATCGTGAAGGAAATTAGGTAGATGACCACCTCGCTGCTTGGAGGAAGTCACCAGGATAGACAACTATCAGCCCGCATGAAGTTTGACAAGAACTCCAACAACTATTGACTTAAGATATTGTTGGGATTGAGTACTCTCAAGTGTGTAAACAATGACTAACTGGTTGTTCTCGAGGAGAGACATCCTTTCCCTCCTCTTGGTTATGTTGGTTGGTAGAGGATCTATGGATCCTTATCTTTTTTTACCTGTAATTATTTTAGCTTCTTTGTTTTCATGCAATTGAGTTGGACCTGGATGTAAGTATGTAAATACTATAGATATGCAATACAATTCCTTTTTACCCACCAAAAAAAACACACTAACATATAACTGTAACAACTGTGACTTTTATGACATAATTAATCTGCTTTCATGGTGTGTTTAATGCTCCAAATTCTGATAATTTAGCATGGTTGAAATCTTCATTCTGTTAGCTTTCCAACACTTCTTACGGATCATAAATCGGATGCATATAGGTCAAATTATGGTCTAAACCGTAGCAGAGAGTTAAGCAGTGCTTGACGGATCTTATAGGTGCCGTTGGGCATCTAGGCGATGGATCCAAGAGGAGCCGTCTGTATCAGCGCGACGGATCCTAGAGTAGCCATCGGGTATGTGTGCCATGGGCGAATTTCGAATTCAAAAGTTGGTAATTTTTTGAAGGAACAATGACATTGATTGTGGTTATTCGGGATTGTTGGTGTTGTAAATTTGTCTCCCATGTGTTTTCGATATTAAACCTCTTCTTTCTCTCTCTCATTGTATTGAGACCTAAAACCTTAAAAATTTTACCTTCCTCTTTTCTCTTGTTTTCGGCACCTTTGTTGAGGAGCTCGGGAAGAGAACTCGAGCAAAGGTTTTGGTGAGTTTTCTAGAGTTTTTTATTAATAATAATCCTTTTGGAAGTCTTTAATATATGATCACGTTTTTAAGGTTTTTCAAACAAAAAGAATAAGTCTTCTTCATAGTTTTTGGAAGTCTTGATATGATTTCGGGTACTGTATGATACCATTGATTTGTCGATGCTTTTATGATGTTTTTACAAGTTTTGATGTTGATATTCAATCTCAATGTATATAATTGAAGTCTATGATTTCTTAGATTTCTTATTAGCTTTTTTGAATGATTTTAATGTGATTTAAATGTTTTTCGGATCTGAGATTATAGCAAGGATCCTATGGGATTTTAATGTTTATAAGTCTTTCATGATTAAAAATGAATACGTTTAGTATACATCATGTTTAGGTTTATTAGTCTTAAGAAGAAATCGTGTTTTTTATCTTTAAAACTTTGTTTTGAACCTTATATGTATAGATCCAAGCCTATACATGTTTTTCATGGTTTTCTAAATTTGTACAAGGAGGATCCATATTAGTTATCATGCATACAACAAACCTAGGGTTTTCGAGAATATTTATATTTAAGTTTCAGTTCGTTTCAAATCGGCTTTTATACGTATGACTTGATTTTGATGTCGATCCTTTTCTGTTTAACAAATGTTTTAAAACGACTCATGTTTTGTTTTCAAGGATAGAAGATTTAATGAATTTTTACAAAAAAATAAATTAGGGTTTCGTGCTTCAGCCTTGGAACGGCTCCAGTGAGAGCCGTTGGGCATGCTTTGGACGGCCCCAATAGAAGCCGTCGGGAATATTCAGGACGGCTTCTAGAGGAGCCGTCGGTTTGTTAAGGGACGGCCCAGTAGGAGCCGTCGGGATTGTTAGTGACAGTCCCTATGGGAGTCGTCGGGTTGGTCCATGGTGGTCCCTGTGGGAGCTATCAGATTTCTGTGATTCGTGTACCTCGAGTCTCGTACTGATTTGAGTGTATTTTTGATCGATTGTATTGTTTTCAGGGTTGGTAGACTACCTCAGACTTTCTAGAGTTGTTTCGGATTTGTTGAACCTAAGGTGAGTGGGTCTCGTCTCCTACGTAGTTTTGAAGGATTTTATCAATGACTTTGAAATGTTATTTTATGTATAAACTCGAGCATGTTATCTTATATAGGTTGATGCCTTATTACGTATTGTACTATAAATGTTAATATTTTGAAACTGTTGCATGCATATTTCTGAAATGAAAATGTGTTGATCATACATGCATTGCATTCATCTGACGTAGCCTAGGTGGCTTAGTCTAGGTGACTACAGTTCAGAATGGACCCAAGTCTAGGTGACGTATGTCTATGTGATACGATTTCCTGTGCGGAATCTTTGCGGCTAGGTGCCGTAGATGGCTAGGTGCCATGAGATACGGGCATGCGTGTCCATTGCATTCATACGCATTACATATTTGACTGGATTTGAGACATGCATAAAGTAATGAGATTTTATTAAGTTGATTTATTGGAAAATCACTCAAATTGCGAATATCATATTATTATATGTTGTAAAATGTTTCTTATCAAATATTAGTGTAATATCAATTATTATTGAGACCTAAAGATCCATTCATTGAGCGTGTGGTAGCTCACCCCTCTTTCCTAACTTTTCAGAGTAGCCGTTAGCGATCGTTGATCTCGGTGGTGGAGATCGTAGCTTGCACGTTTATATTTCGTTGCATTTTGGTGGTTGAATAAGCTTTTCTTTGACATGTAGTTCCTTAGTCCCTTTCAGCAAAACAATTGGATGTCATGTTAGAAAAACTATTTCGTATGTAATCATCCATGTTTAGGATGAATTATGTTTAGATCATGGTTATGTTTGTTTCTATTGGCATGATTAAATAAGTCTCTTATATTTTTTTTATAAAATACCTCGTGTTTTATGAGAGTTAGAGGTAACGAACCGTATTCAAGCTTCAAAATGGACTCTTGGGTACGGGGGCATTACAATAACATTCAAAGTAAATAAAAAATCTAAACAACATAACAATGAACGAAGAGGGAGAGCTATTATTTTACGGGTGTGTGGCAAGTAGGCTTTTACGGGTAGATGTCTTGTCCACCGGGCCTATTATTTTGTTTGCTCTACTTTTTTCCGGTTTCAATCCGGATCGTTTTGGTTTTTATTTTCTCTCATCCTTAATTCGGACATTGTCTATTTGCTTTATTAATGAAATAGATATGCCTACAATTTACCTTTAAAAAAATATGAACATTTATTAATAAAACAGTCGAGTCTCGGATTCAACAGACTCGACCCGTTTGTATGTTCGGCTTGGTTTGATGTAAGGGTGCCTCTAATTGCACCCCTTATTTTCAAGTGCACACCCTATTCTTTTCACACCCAACCCAAATCACAAACATGCTTTAAACACCCAACTATTTAAAGGAACATGGTTTTCAATGCACACCCCTTCAACCAATCCCTTTGAAACCTTAAAAAAAGCCTTAGTTAGCTCCTTCTCTCTCCCTTCCTCTCACTCCCTCCCCCTCTCTTCTGATAGCCATCTCGGTGACCCTCCCTCGGTGTCGATATTGTCATAGCTGATATTGTTGTTGATGGTTTTCTGTGGAGAAATTTATCGTTTTGGGGGAATTTGTTTGTTTGTTTGTTTAATTTAGGGGGAGAGAAATTTCACAAAAAAAGGAGAAGAAGAAGGTGATGAAATGTGTCATTTTTTGCGGCATCCATGTTTCTTTTATGTCTTGGTGAATAAGGTTTTTGTGTGATTAAAATTGTGGAGTTATTTATATTTTTTTATATATGAATGTTGTTTGTTTGGTTTTGCTGAAAGTTATTATTATCTATATGTTAAAATGTGTGTAATTATTTATTTGTCAGATATGGATGTTGTTTATTTGGTTTTTGAAATGTGATTCGCGTTTTCTGTACCCTGCGATACAAGCATTATCGACATAAATACCAAATATTGATACTGAAAATGTCGCGAAAGATCCAGATGTTACAGGTTCAGTTTTCTGAACCCATGACACAATCATTGTCGACATAAATACCTAATATCGACACTGATAATGTCGCGAAGGATCCAGATGCTACAAGTTTAGTTTTTTGAACCCTGCGACACAAGCATTATCGACATAAATACCTAATATGGACACTGATAGTGTCACGAAGGATTTAGATGCTACGAGTTCAGTTTTCTGAACCCTGCAACACAAACATTGTCGACATAAATACCAAATATCGACACTGATAGTGTCGCGAAGGATCCAGATGTTACGAGTTTAGTTTTCTGAACCCTGCGACACAAGCATTGTCGACATAAATACCAAATATCGACATTAATAGTGTCGCGAAGGATCCAGATGCTAGAGTTTAGTTTTCTAAACCCTACGACACAAGCATTGTCGACATAAATATCAAATATCGACACTGATAGTGTCGCGAAGAATCCAAATGCTATGAATTTAGTTTTCTGAATCCCGCGACACAAGCATTGTCGACATAAGAATTAAATAATATGGTATGCACATAATCCGATTATAAATGGATCTTTTGTACACTACCTGTTTATGAGGCGGTGTACACCCCAATTTGAGGGGTGCAATTAGAGTAGGCCTGTCAATGGGTCGGGTCTAGACCCGGACCCGACCCGGACCCGATTACACGTGTAATATACCCGACCCGATTTGGACCCGACCCGGTGGACCCGAACATACAAACGGGTCGGGTCCGGATCCACCACGCCCCGACCCGTTGGACCCGAGACCCGACTATTTTATTAATATACACTCATATATACAAGAATATTAGTATTAATTGACCCATAATTTTATTTCTTATTTATCAAGTTACAAGTATAAGTGTTTATTATTTACTTTGTGACACAAATAACTATGAACTATCCATTTTAATTCATTGTTATATTGTTTAGACTTATGTTTACTTTGAATGTTGTTTAGTAATTCATTCACTTCTTTTGAATTGTACAAAAATATGTTCAAACACAGTATTAGGTCATTAGTTTAGAAAGTTCAATAATAATTAATGTTTTATTATAAATTTTTTCTAATAGAATGATAAGATAAACAAATGCATGAGTTTAATTTTTTTTTGTTTTTATTAACTTTCCTCCCGACGGGTCCAGGTCTGGGTCCACATGTTCAGGACCCGCCGGGTCTTGGGTTGGACCAGGACCCGCCGGGTCCTGTCACGGGTCGGGTCCGGGTCCACCCCAACCTGACCCGGACCCGACCCGTTGACAGGCCTAAATTAGAGTCACCCTTGATGTAAATCAGATGAAACCCTAAAACCACCCCCCAAAAATCAAACCACCAATGGCCTCCTCCATCGACCACTCCTTCAGCCGCCTCTCCTTCCCCAAAGACCCCGTAATCCGTCTCTCCGCCCATTCGGGAGATCCATCTGAGGTTCTTTCGAGCTTCCACTGATTTTGGGGTTTTTTTTTTTTCTTTTTAGGTTTGGAGCAGAAGATTCGAAAGTGGAGGTTAAGAAAGCAGACGCTGTCGTTGCCTCCGAAGAAGAACAAGAAGCTCGGTGTGAGTCGCTGCTTCGGCGAGAAGGAGAGGGGGGAAATGAGCGTCTCGGTTTTGGATGACGGCGTCGGTGATTCCGTTTCCGCCGCAAAAGGTGATTTTTTTTTGTGATTTGTTGTGGTTGTTGTTGTTGTGATTTGATGGGTTTTGTGGTTGTTGTTGTGATTTGATGGGTTTGTAGAGGAGAAGATGAAGGAGCCGAGCGTTTCGACGTTGCTTATGAATTTCGAGGACTCGTTCGACCCGTATGATGCGATGAGCACTCCGCTTTATCAGACGGCTACTTTCAAGCAGGTGTACTTTGTTAGCTTTGGTTTTATAGTAGACCTTCATTATGTTCAACAAGCTCTAGTTTTGTTAGAAGCATTTTTGTTTTAAGACCTCCACATTCTTTCATTAATGCGGATGAAAGAACGTCTATATGTTTGCCGTCAATAACATTACTAATAGAAATTGGACTTTCAAATGAGTTTGATGTATTGGCTTGCAAACTCTTTGATTGTGATAATTTCATCCTTTTTTTTTTTTTTGATAAACGGTTGCCTTTATATTAGATAGAAAGGATGATGCCCAATTACGAAACCAGAAAAGAAGGATGAGGGAGCTGAAACCTTGTACTCTACAAGGATTGAGCTAACCGCAAGAGATCAACTAATCTCGAATCAAAAGATGATGCCCCACAAGCTCAACCGTCGATGCCCTGGCACAATGCCTCCCTCATGCTCTAATACTGCCAATTGCATCCTCCCAAACGTTTTTTAATATAAATCCCCAACTAGCTTCTTTTAGTCGGCTAACACCTTGCTATCCATAAACAACATTCACTGAGGAGCATTATCATGGGAAATGCAAATACATAAGCTTTTGTGTTAGACTACTCTTAGGTAGTATTTAGAAACGGGTTAGTGTTGCATCCGGAGATTCTCATTTTGTAGGAATTACACCTTAATTTAAATTTGTTTCCAAGCACCCCAAGTGGTTCCGAGGAAGCTCACTTTCTTTACTATTTAAAAAGCATAATTTTTGTACAAAAAGCTGAAATGAAGTTTTTTTTATTAAGCATACTTTTTTGGAACCATTTGGAAATACGTTTAGCTTTTTCGATTTCTGTAAAAAAACAAAATCCCGCCTAAACGGTTTCCCAAACAGCCCCATAGTAAGATTGGATTGGAAGGAACTTCTAGCCATAGTGATCTATCTCTAGGATTAATTCTTCAGTTAAAAGAGAAATTGTCTGGGTATTCAATATTAACTCACTGTTCTGAGATATAAATTATAGGATCACTCCAGCCATAGTCATCAGGAATTCAATGTGTGCATTCCTGATGAAAAATGAATCTCAAATGTCATTTTTGTGTACAAAAAAAGGGAATTCTCTTAATATCTTCCTTCTATCTTTTACATCCTCACTGCTGTTTGATAGTGCATCTAAGATCATGCCAAAAATGCAATAATTGTATATTTGCATAATGTTCTCAGCTGAAAATGCTTGCTTATTCCACGTTGCAGCCTTCAGCAACACAGATGGGCCTTTATGATTATACCAGAAGTGGAAATCCTACCAGAGATGTTTTAGAAAGGTCATGTAATTTGGTGGTACTTCATTGGCATATAATACTGATTACTCATCCTACCCACTGTTTGCTGTTGCTTTCTTGGCCATAATATTTTTATCATTGCAATTAATTTAGGCTTTTAGCCAAGCTTGACAAGGCTGACCATGCATTTTGTTTCACTAGCGGGATGGCTGCTTTGGCAGCTGTGACTCATCTTCTTGAAGCAGGTGGTTCATGCCTTTCTGGCTCTTTATATGTTCTTTGTGGTGTTCTCAGTATATCACTTTTTTTTTTTTGAGGAATATCGCCTTGTGATATTGATTGAACATGTTGATTTAGGCCAAGAAATTGTTGCTGGAGATGACATGTATGGTGGTTCTGATAGATTGCTTTCAAAAGTTATTCCAAAGAAAGGAATCTCAGTGAAGTTAGTTTACTTCCCTTTCTTTTGTTTCTATTTCTCAGTTTCTGATGATAATATTCATCTATATCTATTATGATTGATGTAACAGACGAGTCAATACTACTAATTTGATTGAGGTTGCCGCCGCAATTGGTCCTTCGACAAAACTTGTCTGGTTGGAGAGTCCAACCAATCCTCGCATTCAAATCACTGACATTCGCGTAAGAGTTTTTTCTAATCTTGATGGAAAGTGTGCTCTGCAATTCATCTATAGCTCATAGAACATGAATGAAAACAAAGTTTTAAATTCATGACGTAAAAATATTTCTTGTGGTGTTTTAGCTACACAAACAAATCTTGAACTAAATTAATTAGAGAGGGAATGAGCAGTACTAAATGTTGGACATTATGTATATGGTAAGAATGAGAATTGTAGAAAAACTGGAAAGCCTCTATCCATGTTTAGTTGAGAAGTAATCCAGTGTTCGAAATATCAATATTACTTTAATCTCTAAGATTTATCTAGTTGAACATTCTAAAGTATGAAGAACACACTACTTCAACGGTTTTTTACTGTCGGAAAACGACTTCACAATGGTCTTCAAATTGCAAACAATATGGGATATTTGATTTTTTTTCCCCTGTCAAATTGCATTCTATTTAAAATCACAGATTACCTGGGAGTAGGTTTTACTTGCAAAGTTGCAAATGGGTCCCTAAGAAAACTCAAAAGGAACACCTCCAAACTGGAGATCTGTGTTCAAATCTCACCCGTGCTTTTTACCAGGATGGACATACTTTCCAAGAAGAGAGAAAAGAAAAGTTTCTGGAGCAGTTTTATCCAATTGGCTTCGGAACAACTTTCATTCTTTCAGTGAAGACTAAGTTTTGGACATTCAAAGGGGTTGTGTTTTCATTGTCCCCCCTGTTTTGATGTAACAAATGGTTTGGACACACTAATTTTTCTGGAAAAGTTATCCATGCGGCAACATTGAACATTTTCCCTTTCATGACTTGCATTTAGGAATGGTTGCAAACCACATATATTTTGACCTCTTAGCTCATGAAATGTATCATTTGACATGTCCAAAAGCGAGACTGCTAGCTAACAGAGAGTTTAGTTAGAATGTGTTGCTTCTGTATCCTGTTGGATGTCCATCTTGAGCTTTCTGTGAATAATGACATTTAATATGGAGTTTTGCTATCCATTCAGCAATGCAGGTTGTGTTCGGGAGTTGGAAATTATCAATAGATGATGAATTTTTTCTGTGCCCAGTAATGTTGTAGTTCCTTTCTCTTATTTGTGGATGTTGTTTTTGTCACTTGTGTGGGGTTGATCATTTTTTGCCTTTTTGTTCATCATTATTCAGAAAATATCAGAGATGGCTCATGAACATGGTGCTCTTGTACTGGTAGATAACAGTATAATGTCCGCTGTTCTTTGTCAGCCACTAGAGCTGGGAGCAGGTTTATTATCTATATTCTCATTGAAGTTTTTTGTTCTGTGTGGCTGCCATTTTGTATGACATCAAGTATACATTAATTTATGATCCCTTTATCTCTCTGCAGACATTGTGATGCACTCTGCTACAAAATTCACAGCCGGTCATAGTGACTTGATGGCAGGTGTGGTATCCGTAAAGGAAGAGAGGTAAAACCTTTTGACCAAATTAATTTAAGATCTCGTATTGTGGTTCCATTAATAGAGTAATCTAATTTTTATTGAAGCTATACCTTGGTCTGTTATCTCTCAGTAATTTGGCATATTTTGTATTGTTTTCTAATGTTTTACAATACCTTAAGTCATATTTTTTAGTGATGCAAATGGACTGTGATATTTTCAAGTAGTACCCAAAGTGTAATGATATTTTTAACTCTACTTTTTTAACAAATTTATATTGATATACTATTATAGTCGTTTGAATAGTGACTATATCTATTATTTTTCGGAAATGGTTTACTTTTTTAATAGACTGATTACCTTGGAAGATGTTTTTAGTCTTGTACAACAAATGGGAACCTTTTCATGCTTTCAACAAGAAGGATTCTAACACTAAGATTGAATAGTGACTATATCCCTTATTTTTCGGAAATGGTTTAGTTTTTTAATAGACTGATTACCTTGGAAGATTTTTTAGTCTTGTACAACAAATGGGAACCTTTTCTTGCTCTCAACAAGAAGGATTCTAACACTAAGAAGGCAAATTCACTCATGATCCTACATGCTGTCTTATTGCCTTTGGCTGATGAGGAAAATGCTTGGGAAAGTATTTTTAAGTTTGCTTAAAGGCATGGGGAACTACATTTGGAGCAACCATTTTGTGTCTAATAGGAATGGTGGGTTTCCATTTTGAATAAGGTGTATTATTATTTTGGATTAAAGACATCCAAGTCCCTGCAAACATAGCAAAACCCATTTAGGTCCTTGTCAACGTTAGGGCGGACATACACGTCTTTAAAAACTTAGAAAAACACAAATATCATCTTTGAGTTAAATTTCCATCCAAATTGACGGCATATTCCAAGAATATTCCATCCCCCCGTCATTGTTGTCCCTGTAAATGACCGTAAAGTCGTATTAGTCCCTACAAAAGACCAAATTATCCTTATAACTCTTTTATAATTCTTTTTACCTTCTTCACTCTCATTGCAGCACCCCCTCCGCCCCCAACGCCGGTGACCACCACCTCCACTTCTTTGCCTCCCCCGACCTCCACCTCCTCCCCTACCCACCACACTGCCCCCCACCACCCCGGCCCCCCACCACTATGAAAGAGGGATGCCAAAAATTTTTGTAACACAGCATAATAGTCAGACTTAGATTAGTAATTACTTGTACTGTTTGGTGGGTGGTTTTCACCTTAACAAAAAAAAAAAACTGATATCATTGTTGCCTTACTGGCATTTAGTTGGGCATGCTTAGCTTTTAGTTCTTTGTATCACATGATTTTTGTGAAAGTAGTATTTCAGAGAACCAATTTAAAAAACATTTTTGTTTGAAAGCCAATTTTTTATATCAAATACACATGCATAATAATCAATACTTGTGAGAGGGAGGTCGATGCCCTGTTTTTTTGTTTCAATCATGAAAAGGGGCGTGGTGGAGGGAACTGGTGGTGGAGGTAGCAGCATTGTGGAGGATGATGGTGCGCGGTGGCATCAAAGGTGTTGGTTTGGAAGAAATTGAGGGAGAGAAATGGATGTCAGTCGGGAACACTTTAAAGGGGGAAAGGCATTGTGGGGGATGGTGGAGGGCGGCGGCGTCGAATGGTCTGCAAGAGGGGAAAGAAAAGGTGATGGTGCTGTGTAGAGTGTCATAGGGATGTGTTTGGTTTGGGATGTCTCGAGTTGTTTGTGAGAGAGAAATAGTGAGGGGTAGGTTAGTCATTTCACAATCTGAGTTAAGGTAAGTTGAGTTATGGTTAACAGATGTTAACAATAGGGATTGTATTTGGATATTTTTGAGTTTTGGAGGACTTGTATGTGTGTCCCAACTTTGACAGGGACTTATACGGGATTTTCTATGTTTGCGGGTCGTAAATGTCTCTAACCCTATTATTTTATTCTAATGTTATCTTGCTTTAGTTAGTAGTGTTGTCATGGGTAAGATGCCCTATCTGTCAATGATCTTGGACTTTAACCGTTATATTTGTTAGACTTCCCATCCTTGTCCCAAAAAATACAAACAGTAATAAAGTACCAAATAGTTGCCAGGATGAAGCAGTTTTAAAATGGGTTTACATATCATTTTCAGGAAAATAGTTTTACAAATCTGGAGGGAATTTCACTTGGAAGTTTGGTTAAAAAATGTAGATGGTCTAGCTTTTACATATCGAAGAGTGAGTGGTTCAATTATTTTTCAGGTACTGCATGTAAAAACCATTCTTGTTGTGGAACAGATTCTCAGACTAACCATAACAATTTATAGCTTCCATTCCTTTATAATCTGATAATTATGAATGTCATTCATATGTAGTGGTCCCATTTATTTTTATGGTGTTTTTTTAGGGCTTCTACGCTACCTTTTTGAATATTTCTACATATTGGACTTTCTTACAGAAGGGGGGTCATTGTTTGTTGCAATGGTAAAGTGCTTGGGCTATCTCTAGACAAAGTCTTTGAGTTCAAGTCCTGAGAACAACCACTTTATGCCAAACAAAGGCCAAAGGTTAGGAATGTATTTGGTCTCTTCCCTTCCAGCACCATGCTATACGTAGGTCCCCTCTGAGTGGTAGCTTTTTTTTTTTCAGGACTGACTCAAATGATGATTATAATAGTTTTCTTTCATTAGTTGGGAAAGGAGTTAGTGCACTCGCATGATGATTTTAAATTTTCTTTTACCTGCTAGTTTGGCAAAGGAGATAGCATTCCTACAAAATGCCGAGGGCTCTGGATTAGCTCCTTTTGACTGTTGGCTCTGTTTACGAGGAATTAAGACGATGGCTTTACGTATTGAGAAACAGCAGGTGCAACAAAGTCCTTTAGTATATTTGTTGTTGGATATGTGACTATTGTTTATAATTACCATCATGTATTTTTGTTATTGGCTTCAAGCATCAATAAGTAGTTATACATGGATACATAATTCAATGGGTGTCAATTTTTTTTTTGAGTATAACATAGGAGAATCTATTTCAAGAAACCCCCCAAAAAAGGAGACGATGGATCTCCTTACAAATTAATTAATAAAAGGAAAATACAATGAATTATAAGAGAGCCAAGAATGTATTGTCCCCTTCCCTAAACGTCACCTAGAATAGAGCCCGGCGAAGGCTCTTCTAAAATAAATTTGACCCAATCCGATAGCATTGAAGAAATCACCATCCAAGTGTTTTCCCAGTATACTCTTTTATGCAAGAAGATTCCTTCATTACGCGCTAGCCAAATAGACCAACACATAGCATGAGGAACCATCCATTGGAATTTCGCTCGATTGCTTCTATCACATTGCTTCCGACGATCCTGAAACCACTTCCACATTCCTTCCATATCCGAGAATGAACAATAAGCCCCAAGAGCCTCCCCTATCTTCTTCCATATTTGTGTGCTAAATGGGCAAGAGAAAAAAGGTGATCTGTCGATTCATTATCGATTCAATGGGTGTCATTAGTCGTCATCATCTTGTTGATACATAATTTACTCAGGTTTGTCTGTAATATTGATGTAGCTTGTTCTCCATTGAAATCCACTTGGACAGGAGAATGCACAAAAGATTGCTGAGTATCTCTCGTCTCATCCTCGGGTGACGAGAGTTAACTATGCAGGCCTTCCTAATCATCCTGGACGTTCTCTGCATTATTCTCAGGTAACCATCATGTCTACATGATTATTTACGGATATTTGCATAAATGTGCCTAAAAAAATCTCATTTGTCAAAGTACCTCCATTGAAAGTTTATTTCCAGCTATACCCTTCAAAAAGGTATAAATTGTGCATGAATTCCCTCTTAAGGGGTAATCCTGCAAAACTTAAAATATATATGTTGTGCATAAATTACTTCTCTAAAGGGCATTAGTGCACAACTTAACCCCTTTAGAGCAGTATTCGTGCAATTAGGTTTTCAAGGGGGTATTTGGACAAAACATGGTTTTTTTAGGGGTAGTCTTGAAATTATTCCTATTATCTAACACTAAATGCTGGAAATGTCTCTTACAACCACTCTTTCAGGCCAAGGGTGCTGGTTCGGTGCTTAGCTTTTTGACCGGGTCATTCACTCTGTCACAGCACATTGTTGAAAATACAAAGTATTTTAGTACAACCGTCAGTTTTGGTAAGTGCTTTTTTTATGCATCAAATATTTTTATTGGCTAACAAAGCTGGAAACTACGTGAGCTTAGGCTAGCGGATTTTCTTGTAAATTTGATTTCAATTTCATGAGTTATAAGCTGAATCAAAATTAACTAATAGATAACTACATTCGGTTGTTGACATATGTGAAAAACCTCATCTTGTTAGGTGGACCTCTTCCAATTCTGTCATTAGCACCCTAGAAGCACGGACTCTCCATTTGGGGTCTTGTACCCGTGTCCGACACGTGTCCTTGGACACGGACACACGGCTTGGACACATGTCCCACTGAGACGGGCTGCATTTTTGGTTTGGACACGGCCTAGGACACGCATGGCCCAGGACACGGTACAACCCATTTCAGCCCAAAAGTTAAAAAAAAGAAAAGAAAAGAAAAACGGTCCAACCCATTTAAAATGGTCCAAAGCAATCCATTTAAACAAAATGCTTCACTTAAAAGGTTAAAAAAATCAAAAACAGAAAAGTGAATCCCTGGATGCCGTTTTTTGCACCGTTGGAACCCTTGGGACCCTCTGCCGTTGTCTACTCTGCTGGAAACTCTGGGACTCTCACTGCTCAAGAATTGTTGAGGAAGCCCAGTTGAGGGTCAAGAATGCTCAAGCAAAACGAGTGCCTTTACCTTCGGCTTCCTCAATGCCAAATGTAAGTTCAAGTGCTAGCATGGGGTGAATACAAGGACAAGTACTTCATTTCCAATTTAATGAAGGAAACCATTCAAGAGGTTGGTCCACAAAATGTTGTGCAAGTGGTCTCCGACAATGCCCCCGTTTGTAAGGTGGTCGGTTTGCTTGTTGAGTCCCAATTCCCGCATATTTTTTGGAGTCCATGTGTAGTGCACACTCTTAATCTCGCGTTGAAGAATATTTGTGTGGCGAAGAACACGGAGGCAATGGCATCATTTTTGATGAGTGTAGTTGGATCACCATTGTTGCTTCAGATGGAATGCTCATCAATGAGTTTGTGAACTGGAAGATGTTTTTGGTAGCAGAGACGCGATGTGCTTCACTGCTTCGAAGATTTAAGCAAATCAAACGTGCCCTCCAAAATATGGTCATTAGTGACCAATGGAATTGCTTGAGGGAGGATGATGTCCTTAAGGCACAACAAGTGAAAGAAAAGATACTTGATGATCTGTGGTGGGACAAAATTGATTACATCCTTACCTTTACTGAGCCCATGTATGAGATGTTGAGGATTGTGGATGCTAATAGACATTCTCTTCACATGATTTATGATATGTGGGATACAATGATTGAAAAAGTGAGGAGCGCTATATATCAACATGAAGGGAAAAGAGAAGATGAGGAGTCTACCTTCTATTCCGTGATCCATCAAATTCTAGTTGATCGTTGGAACAAAAGCAATACACCACTTCATTGCTTGGCTCATTCTTGAATCCAAGGTGAATCGTCTTAAATGTTTGAGTCATTTTATTAATGTCCCAAGGACAATTATTGAAATTTAAAAACATATTGTCTTGATTTTAGGTACTATAGTGAGGAATGGCTTAGATGGGGCTCCAAATTGTGTCGCTCCTCATAAGGATTTGGAAATATCGGTGGAAAGAAATAAATGCATTAATAGGTTTTTTCCAAACCCAGAAGAAAAAAGAAGTGTGAATCTAGAATATGCTAAATTTTCTCCGCCGCTTTAGAAGAATTTAGTGACAAGGATAGAAGAAAGTTGGAACCAAACATTTGGTGGGTTCTTCATGGATCCTATATATCCAAACTTCAAGGCATTGCTCTCAAATTGCTTGGACAACCTTCTTCCTCATCTTGTTGTAAGAAAAATTGGAGTACCTACTCCTTTATAAACTCAATGAAGCGGAGCAACATAAAGCCACAACGCACCAAAGATTTACTATTCGTGCATTCTAATCTTCGTCTCCTATCAAGAAAGACTCATCAATATATGCAAGGTGAAAGTATGATGTGGGATGTTGGAGTAGATGTTTTTGATTCCATGGAGAGAACCGGACTTCTTGAGGTTGCAAACCTTTCTCTTAATGAGTCCGAATTTGGAGGCCGTGCTTCTTTATCGAAGAGGTTGACAATGATCAAGACGAGCTACTTGAAGTTGGCTCAAATTGATGCTTGCTTTCTTATTTGTAAAACTTTTATGTATGAAGTATGATATTTTGTATTTTGCAACATTTTGAAAGAATGGTGTACGGAAAGCATTTGACTTCATATGGATATACATTATATATTTATTATTTTAATTTATTTATTGTCGTGCCCTAGTCCGTACCCGTGTCCTATTATTTTCAAAAATTGCAGTGTCGCCGTGTCTGTGTCCGTGCCTCATAGATAGCACCTTAGAAACAATCATTATCAGCCATGTAGTTCTACTAAGTTGTGTGTCTCAGTCATCACATACACAAGATTGTTTGTCCTTAATAGCTACTCAATTTCCCCCATGTATACGAGACCAACATACTAGTATCAGATGGAAAACTATTGTACTTTCCTGGTCCAACTATTGCATTGTTTCTAGAAAGGGATTTTTTTTTTTTTTTTGATGGGTAGGGAAAAGTTACACTAGTCATTCCTGCAATAACTTTTGCAGACTGAACACTCTTTGAAACATTTTTGAAGCATTTCTTGTCTAATGAAATACATGCTTTCACATAAAGTGAAGTACGTATTCGAAGGAATTGAATGCATGTATTTATACATTTTTCCTAATAGAGAAAGTCCATCAATTTTGTTCATATTCACATTTGTCAAAATTGGGACAAAAAGTGAGGATAAATGATATTCTAACCTTTAGATGGAGCAAAATATCCTCATTTTTATTTCAAAATTGGAACAACTTGTCAGCAGTTTATCCCGATTATTTTTTTATGTCAAATGGGGATAAGTTGTCCTCTCACTCACTTATCTCCATAATTACTCTTTATCCCCTTGCCAAACCAGCCCTTAAGATTCTATATACCGTGTTAGATGACGTGGGGTCTATTTTAAGTCTATTAGTGCCCTTCTAAACGGGAAAAAAACTAACCATGGTCCGCAAACATTCTATTGGATTCTGGAGTGTGAATTTTTTGTTGTTGTCATGCCATTTTATTCGTGATTAAAACGGCATCCTGTCTCCATTTATTAAGTTTCCTGCATAGTTCACTCAACACAGTCTATGGGCATGCACAAGATTGATATTAGCATCCTTTGTTGATGCATTTCTGAGTAAACATCATGATTTTATCATCCATCTGAAACTCATGTATGCTATTATTAATCACCATGTGCAGGTAGTGTGAAGTCCCTTGTAAGTTTGCCGTGCTTCATGTCGCACGCAAGCATCCCAGTTTCTCTTCAAGTCGAACGGGGCTTGAGCAACGACCTCATACGGGTATCAGTAGGAATTGAGGATGTGGAGGATCTGATTGCGGATTTGGACCATGCGTTTGCAACCGGACCGATTTGATGAACAATTAGACGCGACATGCGATCACCGTATTTATAATATTTTCATTTTCATGTTATTACTATGGTGGGCATTTGCATGTGGTGGTGTTCTGTGTTGTGATTTGAATTGAGGACTTTTACAAGTCGGTGAGTTCAGCTGGCCTGCAATGATAAACAAAAACTGTAGTTTGGATATTGTTGTGTCTATTAATTTTAATGTTATTCATCAAAGGTTTTGGAGTAGTAGTTTGACTTCATTTGTAGCTTATAGCCTCTAATTTGCTCCTGGTTATAGGAGAGGTTTCAAAGGTACACATTTCTCCTTTTTTATTCTTTAAAAAATAATTCTATATCATCTAGTGAGATATGCAATTTTACAACTAATAGCCCCCGTTTGTGTAACGGAATAAGGGAGTATAAGGGTGGTATAAGGATGGTATAAGAATAGATAGGAAAAATAGTTGTTTATTTGAAGGGTATAACTTGGTATTACTATGCCAGTTTAAACGAGTATAAGAGAATATAACAATTCTAAGCAACCCCTAGGATAAGTTATACTCACCTTATCTATTCCCATGGGTTAACATGTCAAATCAACTTTTTACACCTCATCACATCAAATCACCAATCAACACCTCTTATACATCAGTGGGTCAACATGTCAAATCAACTTTTTTACACTTTATTTATATTTTATTCTTTATCAAACAAACAACTCAACCTTTATTCTTACGTTTTTCAATGAGAATAAAAAAAATACAACCAAACAGAAAATCTTTTATTCTTGTAGTAGATTTGTTATCTATACTGGCATAGTTATCTATTCAGAATAACTCAATTCTGCTATCCAAACGGGGGGATAAAGTATATATTCTAGGAAATTGTATGGAACAAGAGTGCAGTGAAGTTCTCACCCGCTATTCCAAGGAGAATTCAGAGATGGTTGGCTCGAATTCTTAAAGTTAATATATCTTCCCATACTTGGAAATACCTGGGGACATATTTATGCTTTGGCCTGAAAGTTCTTATGAAGTGGAGGAACTTGATAAAAAAGAATCCATTGTGTGGCTTTGGAGCAAGTCTCTCTGCCATGTAATGTGCTTCGGGAGGCGATTTTGGCTGTGATAGCTTTCAGCTTCCCTAGATGCATTTGTAAGTAAGTTTTTTCAATTGAAATATAGATGGAATGGCAGTCCATTGGAATTGCCAAGAGTGAGGACATCTTCAGTGGTTCAGAAAGCTTTATGTTGTGAATTGAAGATAATTAGAAATTATATTCACAAAATTTCTGGGATAGATATAAATTTTCTTTAGGTCAATTGGCTTTTTCACAAATTCTCTAACATTTTTTTTAAAAGATTAAAACATGTGCAGACGGGTTCATAAAACCTACATTTAGGACATTACATAACATTATTTTTAGTGCTGCTACACTCAGTTTTTATATTACACTTTACTAAATTTTTTCTTACACTTATTGAAAATGAGTTCATTCAATTCGAAATGAAGCGATATGAATATTTTTTTTATCAAAGTATATACTTTATTAGATGATGTTTATTATTTTAAAAAAATAAAAACATGTGATATCTGAGTTTTGATATGTGACTAAATGTATCATATTTTTTTTTTATCATTTATAAACATGTTTTCAAACATAAGCTAAGTACCCCTCAGCATGGACTATTCTGCAAAATGCCCAAAAACTACCTCATACAAAAAACACCAAAAAAAACATTCCACCCAAAACCTCATCCATTCCCAAACACAAAAAACACACTGAACAAACCTCTCTCACCACCACCACATCCAAAACCCACCACCACCACCACCACCACCACCATGTCCTTGACCTCCCCATTCCTCCGCCTCACTCTCCTCACCACCTCCCCCTTCCTCCGCGGCTCCCTCCCTATCCCCACCTCCAAACCCCCCACACTCCCATCCCCACCACCCACCCACCTCCCACTCCGCATAGAATCCATGAAGAAGATGCAGGGCCGCGTCGTCTGCGCCACCAACGACAAGACGGTCGCCGTCGAGGTCGTCCGTTTGGCTCCCCACCCCAAGTACAAGCGCCGCGTCCGCAAGAAGAAGACCTTCCAAGCCCACGACCCCGACAACGCATTCAACGTCGGCGACCTCGTCCAGCTCGAGAGGTCCCGCCCCATCAGCAAGAACAAGTGCTTCCTCGCCGTCCCCGTACCCCCTCGCAACACTCCCCGGTCCGATGACGCCGCAGCTGATTCCGCCCCGCCTGAGGCGGTGGTGGCGGTGGCTTTGCAGTGATCGAATTGGGTTTGCTGTCTTAATCTCTGCTTTTGTTTGGAATGTGAGACTTTGTGTTCTTGAATTGGGCAATAAAAATTTGATTTTTATGATATATGGGCATTGGGTTGTTGTTGTTGTTGTTTCATGATTGTGTGATTGACATATGGGCCACGGCGGTGGAGGAGGCTTCAGAGTGATTGAATTGGGTTTGCTGTCTTAATCTTTGCCTTTGTTCTTCTTTCGGTTTGGGTTTTGTTTGGAATGTGAGACTCACTTTGTGTTATTGAATGTTAGGGGGCAATAAAGATTTGATTTTTATGATATATGGGCATTGGGTTGTTGTTATTGTTGTTGTTGTTTCATGATTGTGTGACTGAATTTATGTTGTTTGAATTTTTATTTTATTTTTTTGAGAAATTTGATGTTTGGAATGAGTGGGTTGGTTTGTTTGTTTGGATTTGTTTTAGTATTGGTGTTTGAGAAAATTGTGAAGAATGCTGCATGCACAAACTATTGCAGTGAAATTCTTTTTTTTGGGGGGGTAGAAGTGGGGTGTACACAATTTATTGGAGTATATGTTTCATTTTTTATGAAGCTACATATGCTTCGCTAAATGAAGTATATGGTTTTTAGTCAAAATCAAAGCATGTGGTGACTATATGCAGAGAGAGGGTTGTATGTAACATTATCCTACGTTTTGTTTTTTTTTTTTTTTTGGGTAAGTTGGTATGTATAGTTCATTGGAGCATAGGCTTCATTTTTATGATGGCACATGCTTCGTTACATGAAGATATGCTTTTAATAAAATCCAAAGCATATACATAACATTGTCCTCTTTTTTTTTGTTTTGATTTATTGTAAAATGAATGTGATAATTTGTTTTTGCTTTTGGGTTTTGAATTTTTCATGCCTCTTTTTTTCTAATTGGGTAAATCAAGCGACAAAAGCTGTGGTGAATGTAAGAGGTGCATAAGCAGAGGAGGTCCCTTGTTTTGTGTTTGGGTGAATTGTTAAAATGATTTTGCAAGGAAGGATTTTGTATGACTATCATAGTTTGATGCAGGTTAAGACTGTTTTACTCTGTTTTGGTTCATTCTGTATGACTTTCTACTTTCTATAAGCATCTGACATTCGCATCACTCTGTGTTTGTTATTGAACCAAGTCAAAGTGAAATTTCCCTTTTAGTTGTTTGGTATATCAGTATTATCTGCAGCCTCTCCTCCACCATTACCATTCAAAATGTGCATTTTATATTTCTAACCCAATCAGACTAGATCTTCAGATTCATGAATGAATTCCTCCATAACAACAGGGCATTTGCCCTGACCTTCACCTGATCAATCAACACAGTATTCTCTTGTAAACAACATGCAGTGAGCACCATATTTCAATGAATTTTTTTGGTTTGTGGTGAGTACCCAAGGAAGACTTTTCATTTAGACTCACATGACACAGACAATTTTCATGCTAGTCATGTCTCGCTGTACATTTTACATAATGATGTTCCATTAACTCCATCAACATGTTCCTTGTGGCTCATCCCTTTGCCCTTCTATTGTTCATCTTTTTTGTAACCTTAAGTTTCTGTTGCTTGCCAGATTAACAAAAAAATTTGGTAGTTAAATGCTAGGACTTGAACCTATGAAGATTAACAAAATTTTAGTGAAACTATCTTTAATTTTTTAAAAAGAGAAAATCCGTAAATTCTTTTCCTCCTCAACACCGTTAAAGTAGATCTCTTGGGTCTCTATTGTGGGCATTTTTCAAGACAATGAGCATCATTTGAAGATTCTTCCACACTCGAAACTTCTCATTAGTATAGAAATTAAGTAATGTCTCATGCTTGAAATTCTGTCCATAAAAACTAAATTTATTTTCTTGACATATCTGTTCCATGAACAAATATTGAAGCAAGGGTAATGTGATTGGGCTAACAGGGTAAAGTTCTACGTTTGAGTCCAGGGAGCATACAATCTGGGGCCGCTTTGGATGACAGTCTTTCTTTCATAATTGTTCCTTTCTTACTGATATTTGTTCCATCATCTATACTTATGCTTTTCTGATAGGGGTCATCAATTACATTCCTTGACAGTCAAAATATCATCCCACTGCTGGAGCAAATCTTTGTAGAACCATGAATATGATTGATTCTCAGAAATTATGATTAAAGCATTCTTTTGCTGTGATGATGTTGAAGATTTCATTGCCAAAGTTGAAAGATGACATTATAGACACTACCAGAATATGCCACCTTCACTCTATTGAACTTTCTTTATTCAAACTTCTCACCCAAATTCTTCTCTATCAGTGAGATTGCGATGATTTCTTAACCAATCACATAGAGCCATGGAGATTTAACCACATTAGGTGGCAATGTTGTTAGTTTAATAGGTGACAGTTGTATATATCTGGTATATATTGCATCTATGGTTACACTTCTTTTCTTTTTTTTTCTGTGTCATGTGTACATATATGCTTCAGTACCCTATGTTTATGCCTCTGTGTTAACACGAAATAAGGAAATAGGGCTTATTTTTCTGGGGGTAAAAATTCTATTTAAACAAGTAAAAACTGAAAATTCGCAAATCTTCACCATTTCAATCATTTTCCATAGTAAGTAACCAAATAAGATATATATTGTGTTTGAACTTATGACACTCAATGTCTTCTCATTTTCTCATACATATAATTCATAATGCATGCTTGTTCATGTGAAGCCAGTCTTCTTGTATTTTATTGGTATACACGAGGACCTTGATTCGCTTTCTTGAAGAAACCTGTAGGGTGTTTACAAATCCAAGACATTAAGTTCAAGTAATGTCCATGTCCTTATGTTATGTGCTTAGTGTGTGACACCAAAAATGAAATCTTTTATAAAATACCAAATTGGAAAATATTACCTCAAATAAATATTTAGGGAGATGGACCACTGGCCGCCAAAGGTGGAGGTGGAGGAGAGCTGTATACAATGTTTGCCTCTAGAACTCGGCGGTTAGTTTGAAATTTCATCTCTCCTGCGCAGAACATGAATTTGTTGAGGTGTATGATCTGTTTTGCCTTTGTTACATGAATTTGACTTATTTACTTTCCTTCCAGATTGAAAATATGATAAATAGCCTAAGCATATATTAGAGATATGTGAGTATTAACATTGACACTTCATGGTTTCTCATTTCCTTCAGAGATCATACAAAGATAATACAATAGGTATTTAAATTTTTTAAGATTATAATTAATCATGGTGGACAATTGATTGAAAAGTATGTAATACAAACGTATATATTTTACAATACTGTCAGATTTGGATATTTTGTGAAGCGGATACATATCCATATCTGCACTCCAGAAATTTGAATGCCTCGAAGTGTATGATTATTGGAAACAAGGCATACCTGTAAAAGCTGTTGCTGCCAAAACCATATAAAGGAGGATCACAATGATGAGAATTGCACGAAAGACACCGGTCCAGAATGACATCTTCATTGCTGAATAAATAGAAAACCTTTGCAGTGAAAGCAATTTTGGTAGGAATGATGCAGTGGGAGGCAGCAATACATATAAATAACCCTAGCTTTGCTATTGTTAGGGGAGGATTATGTCTTGTGGAGGTTTCATTTAAGTTTCCTACAATTATGAATTGGTCAATGTCTTGGACTGTTCTGAATATATTTTTCGTTACCTATGTCATGCATGTTGTCATTGGCATCAAGTCTTTCAGTCAATTGAGGTTAGATTTACATGACCCAATGGTTGAAAAGTAGAAGTCATGCAAGCGATCTCAACTTTCCACCAGATTTAATGGCATCAAGTTTTTCAGTCAATTGAGATTAGGTTTACATGACCCAATGGTTGAAAAGTAAAGTCATCCAAGTGATTTCAACTTTCCACCAGATTTATGTGGAGGTTCTAATTTATATATATGTTAAATGAAGGTTTTGGGATGCTTATTCTATCTGTTTTGTTCTTGTTCTTTGAATAATTATCTCCTGTTGACAGTCAAATTATTTTGTACACCTTCATTGTTTCCTGGTAACTGAATATGACTTTGACAAGGAACTGACAATGGAAGCAACAGAGAATGATCATCTAATAAGTCCATCATTTATTCTGATAATTTATCCCCAGTTTTGGTTGGCAGAGCACTTATTCGGGCATAAAATAGTTTACATGGATGGTGGTGTACATGATTTTCTGTTTAGTTATTCATTATTTCTGTTCGGATTTGTGTGTGTGTGTTATTAGAATGTAGTTATAGTTTAAATGGATATGCAAGAGTAAACTATACACGTCTTCCTTAATTATAGTTATAAATGTTTATTCTACCTTATGATGGTACAATTTATCTCTGCAAAACAAACGTGCTTTTTTTCCATAGTTAAGTCTATTATTTGTTTGTTTATTCATATCTTGATTCGCGAAACAATAAGGTTTATCATTGATTGCATACAACTGCATACATACAACTGCATATTAAACTATCATCAATAGGCCCCCTTTGAAAATCTTCCTGGTCTGTTGATGACAAAGAATATTGGATACAATAATTATTTTTGGGCCCCAATTGGTAGACCCCATTCTAAACCCCATGAGGTGGCAAGATTGAATTCTCCAAAATACCCTTTTATGTTATATTCACTTTTTTTATCTCATATATCATAACCGATCCCCATATCGTAACCGTCCCCTTAATTAGTGAAAGTAAAACCATAATTTCGTTTTTTATGGAAACAATTAATTTAATTGAAAGCAATTGTGTATATTGAATACATTAATTGGTTTAGATTGATTAGAGGAACAGAAGAAAAAAAAAGTTGATTCTCTGTTTTGGGGGATTCCATTTGTTTTTATTTTTGTTTTAGTTCAATCAATGAAGAAGAGAAGAGTTTTGATTCATTTAGTTTTGTTTGTAACCAGTTTTTGGTGCAAACAATGACGATCCATTCAGGCTAGTTCTTTTTCGATCTAAATATATTATTTTGATTTTGATTTTGATTTTTCGTCATTCATTTGAATCATCGTATACATGTTTTGAATATGAATTTCATTTTAAATTCAGATACATAGCGTGTATCTTGATTTACATGTATTGTTGTGTACCAAGTTTGATATGTACAATCATTTATGATTGTGCGTTTGTGAATAATTATGTATAATGTGTCATTTATCATATTTTTTAGCTTTGTATCAGCATTATTCGACTTATTCAGATTCAAGATTTTCAAATACAATGCACATTCACTTGTATGGAATGTGTATTTGTTATTTCAAATTTCAGATACACCTGTATCTGAATTTGAATTCTAGCTCTTGTTTTAAGATGTTTGTCAATTCAAATTCAGATACACCTGCAACTCATTTTTTGAAAGTTGTTATTTTTATTTTTATGGATTTGATTAATGTATAGTTGATTAATATTTAATTGCTTATTGTTGGCATTTTGAAAACTTTTTGTGAATTTTCTGTGCAGTTTCATGCAAACCATATTTGTTTATTTGGATTTTCAGATACATTATTGTATCTTAATTGATAATATGTAATGTTTTTTTTTTCACTAGACGTGTTTCAGATTTTTTTCAAAATATGTTATGTCTGGTGCCACCTTTTGTGGGATTTAGTTACAAAGTTTAATGAGGATATTAGTTAGTTAGAACTAATTTTTAAAATTATAAAAAGGGCAGTCTTGTCATTGTCATTTTGGTGGTTAGAAAAAGTCAAATAAGGAACCAATAGGAGAGTGCCACATATTGGGGCTCACAAATGGGGCTTAATTTATGGGGCCCAGGTAGCAGCTCCCTATTGGATATACCTGGGAATTAGGGATGGCAATAGGACTGTTCCAATAGAGTATCCGACCCGACCCTAATATTAGGGTCGGGTTTGGGTTTGGGACGGGTTTGAAATATATAATATAAAACCCGGTGGGTTTAGGACGGGAAATGAGTTTACTTAGCAAAACCCGTATCGAACCCGCCCCGGTTGCTATTAATAATAGGATTAAATATTTATTATAATAATTATATAATTTATATTTGGTATTTCAAAAAAAATATCAAAAAAATAAGAATGAATAAATTGAAACGCTAATTGAAATTTAAAATTATATAAACTTACATGGTTTTTTTTGGTATTCCAAAAAAAAATTATATTTATCACTTGTTATGGAAATTGAAAGTTTATATTTCTTATTTTGTATAATTTATTCTAATACATATTTATTTTTATTTAAAATTCTAATTTATATTAAATATTACATAAACCCAACCTAAATGGGACGGGTCGGGGTGGGTTCGGGTTTTTTACATGATTATTGGGACGGGTTTGGGATGAAAAAACTAAACCCGTCACGGGTTTGGGACAATATTCTGAGAGCGGGTTTAGGATTGGGATTCATAAAACCCGTCACAACCCGCCCCGTTGCGATCCCTAGTGGGAATATGGGATTAGCCCAACTTTGATGTTCTCCTGATGTTTGTAGATCATTTCCTGACTCCTGAGTAGTTTGAGAAATCAGTGAAGGCCTCTCTCTTTGCCTATCTTGCACATTCCAAGATATTGCAGTGTCTCTCGCAATGGCTTGTAGTTTTAAAACACGTCTTTTTACGTGTAAATGTTATGTTCATGTATAAACACATTTTTTCTTCTCCATAGTGTGGAAAATCTCTCACCCTCATCTCACATGAGTAGATATCTTATGTATAAGTCAGAGATGATATAGAAGCGTTATAGAAGTTTATTGGTTTCAGAGAAATACAAATACGTCTTATTCTACGTTCACCGTATAGTAGAGTCTCGTTACTTGGTGCTAGTGAGGTTAATGAAAATTTAATAACAATTAGTCTTGTGAATATGATTTAGAAAGACTATGGCTTAATCACATATTGTAGATTGAGGAAGAGATCCAAATGGAGACTATGAAAGTATTATCATACACATTTCAAAAACATATCACATCTATCATCCATCTCTCGTACTTGTTTTCAAATACAAAAAAATTAAGCAAGGGTAAAGTTATATTTAAAAAGTCATAACATTTTATTTATCTTTTATTCACCACTTATCCTCACTTTATTTAAGGTGAATCAAACAACAAAAAGATCATATTACCTTAATATTCATATTTAATCCTAAATCATTCGAATATTGATAGTAGTTTTTGGATTTTTATCTTTTCACTGAATACAGATAATTTACATGTTTAAATATGTACACTAAATTGGGCGGGCGATCGTATCTTATCCCCCCTCTTTCAAAGATCATTCATAGAAAAATATAATAATTATTTAAATTTTAGTGTGATTAATTATGTAAAATAATGAGTATGAACAAAATATAATATAAATATTTGTAGAATATTAAACCTATCAAAAAAGCACATTCCATTTAACATATTAGTAATAAATTTGTATGTCATGTAATGTTTTTTGTTTTTGTATTATAATATGGAAGGGGTATAACCTGGTTATCTGGATTTGGGTCGGACCGGGTACGTGGATCTGCTCTCTCTGTTGCTGCTCTGTGCGGTTGGGACGGTCTTCCGACAAACAAGACATGGTCAAAAAAGAGGGAGATGATATGAAAAGGTTTTCGGATGGCCAAGTTAGTAGAACATAGGATCTATTCAGCTTAAAGCTGAAAATTAGTGTTGGACTTCAGATAAGCACTTATTAGAATCCTCTTTCAGACATTTTCAACCAAAAAAATTCAGCCCAGAGAACCTACTTTTTTAATCGGCAAACGCAATAAGCGATTTGGTTCCGCCTATGAAAAGACGAGAGTGCCCTTGTTAACTTTCATTATTTACATAGGGTATATAAACCCTTTTTCAATGACATCGACCCTCTCTCTCCTTCTTGCTACGTTGATTTCCCTCTGAACCCACAACAATCCCTAACAGAGGAACCCTAAAATTTGCAACCTCTTCGAGCTATGCTTTCATCTGCACCGAAAACCTAAAAACACTGATGACTAAACAGCCAGGATCACAGATTGTCTTCAAGAAGGCCATGGTGTTCGTTGACTGACTGCTTCCTCCTCACGAAACGCGAGGATACACTCCGATCTCCCTCTCACCGTCTCCAACAAACCATCCGACACTCCAATCTGCTTCATAGCCTCTTTGGATTTCCTCCCAGTCAAAGATCTAGGTAAAACCCACCAAATCTCCTCCATTCATGTATTTCTTTAGGTCTGTTGTATGAAAATCTGTTTAGGGTTTTATGAAAATGAATGTTTAGGGAGAAGGCCAAAATGTGTGTTTTTTTCGATCTCTGATAGGATTCTCTGTGACCATATGGGGTGAATCTTCCCTAGGTCCCCTTTTTTAAATGGGCTGATGAAGTTTTAATTTTTGAAGGGTTTATTGGGTTGAGTTTTTAAGCATTGTTTTTGTAGAAGATCAGGTCAAGCTTTGGTTTTTCTTTTCAATCTTTGGTTGTTTTATGTTTGTTTTGATTTTGTGGGGGTTTTTGGGAAGTGGTTTTTATTTTTTGGGGGTTTCAGAAGTTGAGCTGATGTTCATGCTTTTGGGTTTCTGTGTACTGAGATATAATTCCTACATATAAGGTGGCAATGGACTGGAGCAGGAAAACAATTATGCATATGAGGCTCAAAGTGGTTGTCTTCTTTTGTGATACATGTGATTAACGTCCTCTATTGTGGATCATATTGTTCCTCCTGTAGGATTCTTAATTTGGAGTGATAAAAGTACATGACTATGCAATGATCTGGCTCATTCCCTAATTAAGTTAGCCATTGTCCTCTGTTTACAAGTGTGGTTCCCTTTCATGCATTAAAGACATGACCAGCCTCTCCACACTGTTATTATTATTGTTTTGAATCCTGAAGTACTATCAGTATTCCTGAAGTTCTATCAGTATTACCAAAATACCAACTTGAACTATTACCTTCCTCCAACAAAGGAAAAGAAAAAAAGAAAAGAAAAGAAAAGGAAATACTTTTAGAGGCCATTGTCAACAGGCCAACACACTCCCTAGATGGTAATGCAATTTTCATATGAGGGTAAAAGTCTAAACTAGTAGGGGATTCTTAGAGCCACCACCTGATATTCATAGGTTTTGATGATAAACCTACAACCGATGTCCAACATGTATGATAACATTGTCCACTATTATGTACAAGGAAGCTCAATTGAAAAAGAGATTATGCATGGGGCATCTAAAATAATTGTTTCTTACCTGTAAGCTGTCACATTTTCACATTATATTAGTTGTCTTTCATTAAATGAAAGTTGGCAGAATCAAGTTTTCAAGACAGAATTCAAGAGCCAGTTCTGTAAACTGTCTCATTTTTCTTCTACATTATTTTCAATTGTCCCTTTATTGTATGCACCACAGATTGATTCATGGGAAGATTTTATATGGGTTGTTCTTTGGATGAAGATGACATTTCGTTCAAGCTCCATTGATTGATTTTTTTAGTCTTTTTCATTTTGATTTTGTGCATCTTTGGTTTTTTTTTTTTTTTTGAGAATGCAAAAGCAGGTTGAATTTGTCCAAATTATTTGTATGTCCAGTGAATTTATGTTAGATGGAATGAGTCCAATGTGATTAAAAATGCATGTTTCCACCAATTGCTGTGATGTGTGGCTTCTTCTTCTTATTTATGACTATCACATGGTCCTTCTTATAAATTGCTTTACATGTGTGTTTTTTTTAATAGTATAGTTTACTTATCAAGCTCTTCTATTTTTATGATTTATATTTTAATTGATTAGTGGATTGAATGAAAGCTTTGGTTGCAACCACCCACCTTTCCTCTCCTTGTGTCTATCTTTGTTGATGTGGAGATTGTTTAGTTGATGTGGGTTTGAAAATTCAAATTGTGTTCCATGTGGATAATGTACTTTGCATGTTCTTTCCTCACTAAACCTACATGCACACACCATGACAGATTAGTAGAAAACTTGAAATTCTGAAGGACTTCTCTTACATGGTTCAGGTCCTCATATATTAAAGGAAGCCAAACCATGAATGATCCCAGGACAAACCAACAGTTCCTCATAACAACTCAACTAACAAATATTAGGAGCTTAAGAATACAAGATGGATAAAAAAGCAGGGTTTTGGATTATGAAGAAGTTAAAGTTTACATATCTATGCAGCCTAGAGGGATTTAAGTGATTTTGTTCTTGTGTTAAAAATAGATAGAAATATATTGCTATATACTAACCTTACTTACACACAATGACAATATAGTTTTTAAAAAAACTAAACAGTTTGTTATTGCTTATCTATATCTAAGGACAAGTGTTTTATATATGTATTCCTAATTACATGACCTGTCTATCCACTTGTATAAAGTGAAATGAAGGACAAGTTAAAACAAGGACTAATTAGTTCATGCACCTTCTACTGTCATATAAGTTGATACTAACCTTACTGAATATCAATTGATAGGTTGATGCACCTTAATATAATTTTACAAGTGATGTGTATGTTTATCTGTTTTGCTATATACTAACCTTAATGATTATATGTGACAATACCAAAAATTTACAAAACAACTTAAGCATACTACATTATTTTTTAGTAGGCAGAACTGGAAGGGCAGTATGGTTAAACATTTTTTTACAACCTGACAACAGAACAACAGGGATTCATTGTTAATTATAGTGAAACCCTAAAGCCAATAGTCTCCCAGGTGCAACATGTCTCTCCAAATCTGTCATGGTGATTGCATTCAGAATGTTCTTGCTATCTGCTCCTTCGACATGCAGTTCAAAAATGATTCATTGAAGAGAGATTTTGTCCATTGTGCATTATGGAAGTTGAAAAAAGTGGGGACAATGAATAGAATCAAGTAGGTATTGGTTCATACAATTTTAATTTTACAGTAGGGAACTAGAAGAACTCTTGTAAATAAAAAAATTCATTTTTATCTGACATTCGATTTTATCCCCATTTGGATATTTGGAATGATTTCCAACCTTAGCTGTTTTTTTCCTGATATATCAGTGATTGTCTAACTCGTGTGCATATAGATGATGGTGCATAGTGTATCTACAACAATTGCTATTTATGTCCCTTTAAACATGTGTCTTTTAAAGTGTGATGTAATTTGTTGTTATTCATGTAATCAGGAACGCCCATAGTACTTCATGTGGGTTGATAAATTGCGTCGGGCGTATGGACCCGAGTATTACCAGGTGCCAATTCAGAAGAAGGTGGAAAAGGCCGCCGCAGTTCAACGCCCCATAGGGATACTTATATTTGGATGTTGCTCATGCTTATATATCATATTGATGGTGTTTATGATTTTTTTTGCTTGTACTCCTTGCCATTAAATGACTCTAGAAGTTGGATTATGAAACCAACACTGTAATGTAAATATTCACTGCTCTGAAACTTTTTTTTTGATGATCTACATGTTTTTTTAATAAAAAAATATTGTAATATTCTATTGTATTTATCTTGTATAATGTAATATAATATGCAGCTTTGTCACTATTAGGTGAGACTTGTAAAAAAAGCACATCTATCCCAATTTTATTTTTCTAATATAGTTTGTGTAGATTGCATATTAACCGCTTAAAAAAGCACATCCATCCCAATTTTATTTTTCTAAAATATGTATAGTCTTCTATCAGGTTCTCCTAAGTCATCAAAGTGCAATATCTAATAATTTATTAAATACACCTATATCAAAGTATCTTTTTTTAATAAATAGAAAAAATAAGCACATCATCAAAAGTTTTTAACCAAACATAAAATTATATTCAATACTTATTAAATGGACCATAATACCCTTATCATAAGCTCTACTCTTTAATACTGAACCAAACACTTATTTTCATAAGTGCTTATAATTTTCGCTGAACCAAACACATTTTCTTCTAAACTGATTAAAACTTATCAGACCTTATATAATCTGCACTTATAAATCAGGACTTAAAAATCGGTTTTCCGCTGAACCAACGGCCCCCAGGTTTTGTTTTGTAGAAAAACATTTCACATACCTCATTCTTAGATATCATCACCCATTTATACTACCGTCCATCCTCACCTAGCTGGATCCTCTATCCATAGCTATGGTAGGAGGATCTTGTGGGATCGAAGAGCATACGGTGGGATCTACAGAAGGATACAGTAAAATAAATACATGTGACGGACAATAATCGGACAAAAGGAATTTAGACTCACACCTAACAAATTTTTATTGAATTCAATTGAAATAGATTAGTAAATTAATAACAAAAATGAAAACAGAGTGATTTTTATCTAATAAATATAATAATTTATAGTATCTCATTTTCAAAATATTTTCCATTCTAGATACAGTGCCCATCATTTCAAATATTACATATCTTTTTGTACATATTTTTTTAAACTTGTCAACCGAATTGAATACGAATCGAATATGTTAATATTCGTATGATAATAATTCGGATACGAATAATTTTTAAATAATTAAAATTTTTAAATATTAACATATTTAAAAATTTATTGAGTTTAACATTTTCCTTGAATTTTTGTACAAATATTTTGCATCTTCATATTTTTATTATTATTTTTTCTCCTAAAAATCGAACGTTCTCGACAGTCCCTCGTAATAGCTTTCATGGTGTCACCGACCTCTGACGATCTCTTTCAATCGAAACCCTAAAAACACCAACTTCACGAGAGGAGAAACCCCTACAGACTCTGCCCTTCTATGGAGTCGACGACGCCATCGACGACTACCTCCTCTTCCTCCTCCCCCTCGTCAAGCGGAGGTGGAGAGCTTTCATGCGTGGGGACGCTGGAGATCGCCAAGCCGAAGCCCTCCGTCGGCTTCATCTGCGGATCCCTCCCCGTCCTCCCCGACGGCTCCTTCTCCGCCTTCCGCCGCTCCAACCTCCTCGTCCCCTCCTCCAACTCGTATGTACTCTCCCTCTCGTCTATGTGAGACTCTAGAGTCTGACTGTCTCTGAATCTAGATTGTTTTGTTGATTCAGAATCAGAGCTCCTCGGTATCAGATGCTACCGACGGAGACCGATCTCAACAGCCTCCCTCTGCTGCCCGATGTGTCCCCTGAGAAGATCTTCCCCGTTGCCGCCATGCCTGCCGCCAAAGCTGGTGGAGGTATGTAAAAATTCATTTTGTGTGTTATATGTGGTCTTTTTGGGCTAATTTGGCAAGGGTTGAGTTTTTCAGGATAAATTGCCCTAATTTTAGGGGATAAAAAGTCCATTAATTTTGTACTTATTCACATTTGTCAAAATTGGGACAAGAAGAAACAAAAAAAATCCTCATTTTCATTTCAAAATCACCACATTTTATCTCAATTATTTTTTATACCAAACAGAATAAATTGTTCTCCCCCCCCCCCCCCCCCCCCCATCCCCACAATTGCCCCCTTATCCCACCACTTATGCCCTTGCCAAATTAGCCCATTGGGTTTATGATTCACTTAGATGGTTAGATCATCGAAACATATTATGTATCGGAAGTATTGGTTTTGCAAATATATGAATTCGTTTGTGGTTAAATGAGGACAGCTTGTTATTATTGTTGTTCTGTTGAGAAATTGTTTTTGCTTATTATTTTTCAAATTCTGGGAATTAGCAGTAATTTTGCTGATTATAGTGAAGTAGAGGTCTAACATTGCTTCAGTATGAGAATCATGGAGTTATGGAAGGTAATGATGTGTGTGAATACTGAATAGGGTAAGTTGATCAAGAGATATAGTGGATAAATAGAGACCGGATGGTTTTATGATTATTTGTTGAATGGTCTATTTATGGCAGAATTTGTCAGAAGGGATGTCCGTGATGCATTGGCAGAATTTGGCTTGGAAATGTTATTTACCAATTTATTTCCTAACTGACGTTATTTAGTAATGGTTTTTTTTATTGGTTATTCTAGCGTAAACCGTGTGAGTCATACCATATCAAAGTTAGATATTCTCATTTTAGTATGTTTCCTTTTTTCTTTAGGATGGGGTGGGGTGGATATCAGGAATTATTGCGTGTTGAGTGGGAGTGTCATAATGCCGTAGTTGAGCTGACTTGTATAGAAAAAGTTCATACTGTACTGAAATAGGGTGCATGTATATCCATCATTTATGCATTTGAACAAACCATCTGTTAAACTGTTTTCCAAGCATTACGAGCTGTAGTATCATTAAATTTAGTGGAAAATCAGAGCATTTCAAGAGTGGTAGTGATGATGCTACATCACCATCTGTTTGCAAACAGTTTAGACATTAACATTTTTGTTTGGAAACATATATCATTATGCAATTGATTTGCTCATCTTCACAATGATATTTAAGGAAAGGTAGGAGCATACCACTTCAGTTATAAGTTATAACATCAGAAGAATGTTCAAAAAGAAGAAAGGATGTGATGGATCTCCAAAAAAGGAAGCCCAAATACAGTGCCCCCCTACACTTTACATGATAGTTTTAATGTCAAAACAATGTTTGTCATATTATATTAGATTAGAATATTAGATAACTTATGTATCGAGGTGTTCTTGGAGTTATTCAATTTTATAGACACTGAAAAATTGTGCTTGTTGATACAGATTTACACTGGGAAAGTGGTGGTTCTATTGACCAAAACCTTGCTAGAAAGTGTGAGGCCCTTGCTGTATCCGGTCTTACGGATTATGGAGATGAAATAGATGTTATTGCTCCGACTGACCTTTTGAAGCAGATTTTCAAAATACCTTACTCCAAGGCTCGATTGTCTATTGCCGTCCATCGTATTGGAGATACTCTCATTCTGAATTCAGGGTATGTTTAAAAACTATCCAATTTTTTGTTGTGCCTCTTCTTTTGCCTTTATGTCTCTGTTCTATGTCATATGCAACTGCTTACAATTTCATATCAAACAGACCTGATGTTGAAGAGGGAGAAAAGTTGTGCAGAAAACATACTGCTCAGAATAAGGGAACAGATCCTTCTGTGTTATTGAATTTCGCAATGCATTCAGTGCGAGCTGAGGCTTGTGATTGTCCCCCATCTCATAAGCCATCAGAAGATCAATCAAATTCCCCTATCCTGCCAGGAAAGTTAGGGTCTAACGAAGGATCTTTTGTTTCTCCTGTTTCTCATGGTGTTAAACCTCAATATATTGATCCCCGCGTTGACTGCAGTTTGAAAGAAAGTTTCAACAACCATCCAGATTATTCACAGGAAAGTCAAGACAAATTCTTTTGGGGCACTGAGCAGAATAAACAAAGTAAGAGACGTGGTCCAGTAAAAAAGACTTCCCAAGTTGGTGAGAAGCCCACAGGTCCTGTTCAGGAGCCTGAGAAATTTAGAAGGGTTGGTAGCAATGAGTTTCTCAGGGTTTTGCTTTGGCAGTTTCACAACTTCCGCATGCTTTTGGGGAGTGATCTTCTTCTATTTAGTAATGAAAAATATGCTTCAGTGAGCTTGCATTTGTGGGACGTGTCAAGGCAGGTATAAAACCACATCTTCTGTTCCCTGAATTCATTTCACTATGTTCTACAATTTTTAGCTCCTTGTTTCAATAGGTTACTCCAATGACGTGGCTCGAAGCTTGGCTTGACAATGTCATGGCAAGCGTGCCGGAGTTGGCAATCTGTTATCATCGAAATGGTGTTGTTCAAGGGTATGAGCTTTTGAAGACAGATGACATATTCCTACTTAAGGGCATCTCAGATGATGGAACACCTGCATTTCATCCCCAAGTTGTTCAACAAAATGGGCTTTCGGTGTTGAGATTCCTCCAGAATAATTGCAAACAAGATCCTGGTGCTTATTGGGTATACACCCCTAAATGGGGAACAAATTGAAATTCTCTTGTTACTTTATCATATCCTTTTGTTACTTAAATTAAGTTTGGTACTGTGGCCTTGTGTTTTTCTTGGATTAGTTATTTTTAGCTTTTATTGACCCTGGATTTTTTTTAATACTTTGCAGCTTTATAAGAATCCTGGAGAAGACATGATTCAACTTTTCGATCTGTCTGTTATACCCAAGAGCCATTCAACTGATAGTACTGATCAAAACAGTAGCTCTTTTCAATCTCTGATTCACAAAGGAAGAAGGGACTCATTGTTTTCACTGGGGACACTTTTGTATCGTGTTGCGCATAGACTCTCACTCTCGAAGGTATTTAGATGAATAATCTTTCAGAGATCTAGTTCATCCTACATAAGTCAGTCACAGCTGTCATTAGTCAGTCTTAAAGATTATGGTTTTGACTTCTTGTTGCAGGCACCTAATAGTATTGCCAGGTGTGGTAAATTTTTCCAGAAATGTTTGGAATTCTTGAATGAACAAGACCATTTGGTATGGTGACTTCTAATTTTTTCCACGATATATCAATTTGTTTTTAAA